>CM061054.1:50880565-51480565 GCA_030762865.1 Paraleonurus japonicus | reverse complement strand
CCCAACTTTCTAAAACTTCGTGTGTTCGGGTACATCGTGTTATCCCCGGCTTCGACCCTATGCCACTCACAAACTTGATTCTCGCTCATCTCCGTGTGTCTTCGTTGGATACTCAATCACACAAAGTGCCTATTTGTGTCTTGATCCCACTTCAAACCGCCTTTACACCTCTCGTCATGTCGATTTTGTTGAGGACAAGTTTCCTTTCCAAGATCTATCTACAAAATCCATTGCCAAAATCACTAATGCTCCTGATTTACCCGACCTCATACCGATCGCCGCTGTGCCGCATGTGCCTACTCACCGTCTCCAAATGCGCCTCCTCCTCATCCGACACCATCATCTGTCTCATCGAGTCTCCCAACATCCCATGGTCACTCGATCAAGAAATAACATTGTCAAGCCGAATCCGCGGTATTGTCTCACCACCTCTTCATTTCTTTGATCTTGAACCATCCACTGTCACCAGTGCTCTTCTTGACCCTCGATGGAGGGATGCTATGTCCGCGGAGTTTAACGCTCTGTTGCGGAATGGTACTTGGGATCTTGTTCCGCCGAGTCTCATCTCAAAATGTGGTTGGTTGCAAATGGGTGTTCCGAATTAAGAGGAAACTGATGGGTCTGTTGACAAGTTTAAGGCCCGTCTTGTTGCTAAGGGCTTTCATCAACGACCGGGAATTGATTTTTCGAAACCTTTAGCCCGGTAGTCAAGCACACTCTTGTTCGCATTGTTCTCGGCCTTGCGGTCTCTCGAAATTGGCCCCTTCGACGGTTTGATGTTAACAATGCTTTCCTTCATGGCACTCTCTCGATGAAGTTTATATGTCACAACCTCAGGATTCATTGACAAGAACTTTCCATCCTTTGTCTCGCAAACTTCAAAAGTCCATCTATGGTCTCAAGCAGGCTCCTCGAACGTGGTATCTTGCTCTTCGTCGCTCTTGGAATCTATTGGGTTTTCTCACACTAAGTCAAGCGAGTCTCTCTTTGTCTACTCCCGAGAAGGCACAATTGCATATTTTCTGGTCTATGTGGATGATCTCATCCTCACGAGGCAATAATACCGAAGTTTCTTGCATCGGTGGTCTCTCGCTCTTGCCTCCTCCTTCTCTGTCGAGGACCTTGGAGATCTCTCCTACTTTCTTGGTGTGGAGGTCCTTCGACTACCTCTTGTGTTCTTCTTCGGAGGAAGTACATAACAGATCTTCTTACCAAATATAACATGCTTGATGCCAAGCCGATTCGAGACTCCTCTTGCCACGGGTGTCAAACTCTCATTACATGATGGAACAGAACCGGTGATGCCTCTTCTTATAGACAAGCTCTTGGCGACCTTCAATATCTTCTATTTACTCGTCCAGATATTGCATTTCTTTGTCGATAAATTATCTCAATTCATGCATGCTCCTACTCAACCGCATTGGGGTGCGGTTAAGAGACTTCGAGGTATCTCAATGGGACTCGTCACCTTGGGCTTACTCTTCGTCGAAACTCACCATTATCCTTACATTGTTTCAGCGATCTTTGATTGGGCGGGTGGTGTGATGACCGTACTTCCACTGGGGCCTACATTGTCTTCCTTGGGGCTAATCCTATCTCTTGGAGTTCTCGCAAACGAATCGGTTGCTCGCTCCTCTACCGAGGCGAATATCGATCTATTGCAGTGCCGCCAAGTTCAATGGGTCCGTTCGATCCTCTCTGAGTGCATGTCTCTCTCACCTCGATTCGGTCATCTATAGTGATAATATTGGTGCCACTTACTTATGCTCCAACCCTGTGTTTCACTCCCGTATGAAACACATCTCTATTGATTATCACTTTGTTCGAGATCTCGTTGAAATCATCTCTTCGGGTTTCACACGTCTCCTCGGTGATCAACTAGCTGATGCTCTCCTCAAACCATTGTCTCGTGCACGTCTATCACTTCTTATGTCCAAGATTGGTGTCACTAACCGCGCACCATCTTGAGGGAGGATATTAGGAGTAATATGTTTATTTGTATATATTGTCCCACATTGTTTTCTTATAAATTCTTTCACAATGTAATTTGTATATAACTCTTGTACACTCAATGAGAATTTTATGCATTCCAAATATATCCATTCTACACTCTCTACTCATTATATAAACATGTGGTGATCGGTGAATTTGCATGAAATTTTATTAATTCATAGATTAGATATTTATAAGAGATTTTCTTACATTGAAAAGGATTGAAAAGAAAGATACTACACTAAAATGACGATGATCGTGAACGAGTTACAAAATATGTTGTCAAAAAAATAAAATGTTATATTCAACTAGCTCTGTGACTTTTCAAGTCTATCATCTTAATATTTTTATTATTCGATGTTCTTGACATTTCTCTAGATCTGGTTGACATGATATTATTTTTACCATTGATAAGATGTGTGACTTTTCAAGTCTACCATCTTAATATTTTTATTGTTCGATGTTCTTGACATTTCTCTAGATCTGATTGACATGCATTATTTTTTACCATTGATAAGGTGTCGGTGACATGGTTATATGTATGAATGGCGATTGCCTATTCCCAGTCAAAATTATTTTTAAGTTAATCTCTAAATTCTTTGATTATTATTATAAAATATGTCGGATAAAATTATTTATTCTACCCTACCTGTTTAAAAAAAAAAAAATCCTTAATTTTTTTTTATATTTCAATTGAAACATGTAACTTTAATATTTTCATATTTGTGCACTTTGGTTTTGAGAAAACAATAAAGCAAAGCACGCCACATAAGCACGCCACGTAAATTTAATGTAATTGCAAGTTAGACTATTAAATCATGATTTTAAACACATTAATTATTCAATAGTTCTCTTGTTAAAAAAAAAAATTTGTTCAATAGTTTTGCAATTTTGAGCAAAAACTAAAAGTATGACGAAATAAAAATTCAAAATTTGTATTCAAACATGGTGCAAATCCTACAGAATTTTGTAAAATTACGACCACACACACTAATTCTTGCTCAATTGTAGAACTAATTAAACTCTTGTTCTTGATTTTAGTTGATTGAGAGATCAACATTGAGAGATCAACATTGAATTGTGAATTTTGGAAGTTAGTTTCAAAGAATGGAAATTTTCACGAGAATGGTGGAGCAGAAAGATGAAGACAATGGTGTAGACAGTTAGTTTCACGAGAATGGAACGTGTAAGGAGATGATT
Source organism: Paraleonurus japonicus (assembly GCA_030762865.1). Classification (NCBI taxonomy): domain Eukaryota; kingdom Viridiplantae; phylum Streptophyta; class Magnoliopsida; order Lamiales; family Lamiaceae; genus Paraleonurus; species Paraleonurus japonicus. The sequence continues at coordinate 51,477,373 of CM061054.1, read as the reverse complement.
TTCAATGGAGAAGGCGATGGTGTAACAGAAGTTAATTAATTTCAATGGAGAAAACGATGATGTAGCGTAAAGATGATTTTCATTTTAAAAATCAAATTATTAAATTAAATTATGGTGGAGCGAGAATGTTGAAGACAATGGTGTAGACAGAAGTTAATTTCACGAGAATGGAACGTGTAAAGAGATGATTTTCAATGGAGAAGACGATGGTGTAACGGAAGTTAATTTCAATGGAGAAAAGCGATGATGTAGCGAGAAAGATGATTTTCATTTTAAAAATCAAATATTATTAAATTAAATTATAAAGCAGGTGGAACGTGGAACGTGGAACGTGTGTGAAGATATTCTCATTTTAAAAAAAAAAATAAATTAAATCATAAAAGTGCGACAGGCGACGGCTATTGCGACATAAAAGCGATGACTAGTGCGATGCTTAGTGCAACAGTAGCAGGTCATCAATTTTAAAACCATTAGATTTTAGATCGATGACTCATAAAACTCCGACTAATGTTAGTCGGGCGACACCTGATTGACCTAAGAAAGCCCCTTGTTAGTTTATTTTAGCTGAACTATTAGAATTGGGTAATTAAAATGACTAATAATTTATTTTCATTAATAAATTTTGGAAAGAAAGTTGAGCACGAAAAAATTTGATCGATAAAAAGTTGTGTGGAAGAAAAAGAGATTATATAATCAATATAATTTAGTGATTATTTTATTTTTAAATCAATTTCAAATTATTAATATTACCGGATCATCAATAAGAATAATTAATGAGTAAATCCCCATTATCTACTTCTAATACTCCAACCAAGCGGTAGGCTTGATGTGTCAGCCCCAATTTACTTAATGGGCCAGAAGACGGCTCAATTTCCGTTCCAGCCCACCTAAGGCCTCTCTTTTATTCAAGGGTAAATTAAAATGTACTCCCTCGAGGTTTCTCTAATTAACAAAAAAAAAAAGAGTTTGTAACTTAAATAAAGGCAAATACTTCCATATACTATTTGAACCGTGCAATTTATATTAGTTATTTTTATTAAATTATATTAATTTAAAAATATGTTTTTATGGTGGATAAAAAAATTTACCGATAAAATGACAATCAAGAACAACACAAAAAGTAGGGGTGCATTGGTGCAATTGGAAAATGCATAAAAGATGAACAATCCTCCAAACTTCGACCATACTAATAAACACATCGAAGTTTAAGAACATGTGTTTGTACCTAAAGTTTCTTACAAGCACGTATCTTTCTTTATAACTCAGAGTCTCAATGCACCACTCCAACAACCTATAAAAAAAGAACAACAAAATAAATCAAAAGAGCAAGGCAAAATAAAAATAAAGCAAGTAAAAATGGGTTGTCTTCTATTTAACTCTAGCTTTAACGTCCTATGTCGGATAAAGTTTGAGTCGCTCAACTCTCTTCAACGAAATCCATGCTAGACAATAAAATCGAATAATCGAGCAATTCTAATACTTAATCGGTTGAACGGAGTAATTGGTGCATTCTATTTTAACAATTTATTGCTCAGTTACCTTTAACAAATAAATTGCTCGAGTTACCTTTAAAAGAAAAATAATATGAAAATTAACAAATAAATATTAAAAATATTAATTTATTTAGCAAAAATAATTGTTTCATTATTTGATATGTTTATAATTACCTTTACTAATATTTTTAGGAAATTTAAAAAATTAGTTTTTCAAAAGTTAATTTTATAATTCTATTTAAAATCTATAATATATTTAAATGCTTTAAAATAAATTAATTATTCTTTCTCAATTTAATTTATATATGTCCTAATTATTTGTTTATTAATAAAAATAAATATATTTAATCACAAAATTAATAAAAATATATTGTTAGTATATTTAATTCTCCATCATTAAAAAATATTAATTTATTTAGCAAAAATAATTATTTCATTATTTGATATGTTTATAATTACATTTACTATTTTTTTAGGAAATTTAAAAAATTACTTTTTCAAAAGTTAATTTTATAATTCTATTTAAAATCTATAATATATTTAAATGCTTTAAAATAAATTAATTATTCTTTCTCAATTTAATTTATATTTGTCCTAATTATTTTTTATAGACAAAAATAAATATATTTAATCACAAAATTAATAAAAATATATTGTTAGTATATTTAATTCTCCATCAATTTTATCTATTAGAAAAAATTAGAATAAATATTATAAAATTAACAAAAATTTAGAAAGTTGTGATTATTTTAAACAAAGAAATCAACAAATAAAAAGAAATCAGTAACCTCCCTGTTCTTCCAATCATCTCTTCCCTTCTCTCCTTTTTTAATAATATTTATTCTAATTTTTTGGAATTGATAAAATTGATGATGAATTAAATATAATAACAATAAATTTTTATTAATTTTTGTGATTAAAAATATTTATTTTGTCTATAGACAAATAATTAGGACAATTATAAATTGAGAAAGAATAATTAATTTATTTTAAGGCATTTAAATATATTATAGATTAATATAATATATATTTTAATATATTATTTGCTAAATAAATTAATATTTTTTAATATTTATTTGTTAATTTTTATATTATTTTTTCTTTTAAGAAATTTCATGTCACATAATAGTGAAACATTAAAAAAATATAAAAATGCCACTCGAGTAAGAAAAGTAAAAGGAAAAAAATCCACATGACCTGCTAGATTACCTCGCTATAGCGAGTCAAATGACCAATTTCAAAAAATAATTAAATTTCTTGGACCAAAATTAAAATGAGCAAATGATTGGGACCAAAATCAAAATAGTGTCAAGTTATCTGTACGTACAAATCTTTAATCCCTTATTCAAATTTCAAACTAATGTATTCATAAGGTAATTTGACCAAACCTCAAGGAGTTTTGCAATTTGCTCTTTATTTAATTGAGAAAATTACAAAAATCCCATGAAAATTTATCTAGATTACAAAAATCATGTGATTTGAATAATTATCAAATACCCTCTTGACCGACCAAACCAAATCACTCGTTACTGAACGAGAAATGCAAATCATTTCAAGTTTTTTGATTTCAAATAACTTTATAATATTATTTCAAAATCTGCAGAATCACTTAAATTTACCCCAAAGCAAAAATTTGGGATTTAAAATCCATCATTTTGTAAAATCGATTCGAACAACATGATTTTGAAGTACAAACGATCACCAATCCAAATGCCATCCTAGGAAATTTCCAACTGATAAAAAACTCAGACAAAAACTAAGAAATTGTTACAGCAAGACCAAATGCAGAGTCCCAATAAACAGTAATCCTTTTCACTTATCAGTCTTTCTTCACATAAGAACAAATTGATACATTTTTTAAATAATGGCTTTTGCATCGAAGAAACAATGTGCTGCATGGACAAAATCCATATGTAGCTAATATTTCTGGATATAAACTACAAAATCCTATGACGTCAAAGAAAGACTTGAGATTCGTTATTCAGATGTCTAATTCGTCCTCTGAGGCTGAGCTCCGGCTAAAAAGTTAGCAAGAGAAGGGACACCGCCTTGGCCTCCCATTTCCTCCTGGGCTCGTTTCAACTCTTCAGGATCTGAACAACAGAAAACCAGAAAGTCATCATTAGGTAGCATAGTATCATCTTAGAATCACACAGAATGCCAATAAAGAAAATGCAGGATTCGGAAACCGAGCAATCTTGCCACAAAATCCCATAACCTATGTTGTATTGAAGCAACATAAATGCACATACATAGTAACTTCATTTCCACACAAGCTCTGGGGAACACTATCAACCTACTTTAACATCTGTGACTCTGTATCTCACTGCAAACTAGTCATCAATCATCATTACAAATTTGGAGTTGCTTTACTTACGAAGAATTGCATGGGATATAATGTTATCAAAGGGTACTTTTCAACGTATTATCCATCAATCAGTTATAGTGATTTATTGAACTAATAATGAGCAAGGGCAATGGATTTTCATGGTTTTCTTATTGTAGTATCCATGTCGTTTTCTTATTAGTTCGAATGCTTTGGGTTATGGGATGTCTATTAGCAAGTAGCAAGAACTGATAAAATGACACACGCATATTGATCAGTGAAAATACTCCGGAATGTTGTGTGGAAGTCTACTTGAAAAAGTATAGTCATCAAAAGTTCATTTAGTATCCAAATCAATCAATGCAAGCACAGAGTATTAAGTAGCCAAAGGAAGACTGTGATTCTGTGAATTAGAAGAGAAAATAAAATGGTATAAACTGAAAGTTCAATTAAATTAAGTAAAACAGCTCAGCATCAAACTTACCCACTAATTTGGGCATCAAAACATCACAATCACCATAAATCCAATCATCAGTCCCATTGGGCTTTTCACAATGGATAATACGGAGAATGGTTCTCGTAGCTGCAAATTATGAGAAAAGAAAAGCGAACATAACTTTGGGAATGAAGAAGTTACTAAACAAGATAACAAAAAATTAAACTGCTCAAAACTCAAACTTACCTCATAATACTGTTCCTCTCTCAAAGGCTCCAGGACAAGCTCACTCAATACTCTCCTATTCTCTGTTAGAGCTGCCTGTACCTTACCAGGATTTCTGGCACTGACATCAACCCGGACCTAAAAGGAAAAACACAAATCCCATTACATATATTATGTATTAATAACAACTAACTGAAAGAACAGAAGAACCTAGAATCTTACAGGAGAGAAGAAATAGCCGATAGCAGCTACTTCAATTAGATGAGTTCCTGCTGGCACATTATGGCTTAAAAATAGTTAAGAACAACCTCCAGTCAAATTTATTGAACAGTTGTCAAGTTATAGAAATGTATTGATAGCTCTAATTCCTCAATATAGTGATAATCCTATACTTCATTCACATTCTAACTCTAATACAGTATCTATGTCAAGGTAAAGAAGAAAGCATAATGGTGAAGTACAAAAATCTGCTAGAGCTCAGAGTTCAAGTCCTTAAAATATATGAGAAAAGAGATCAAGATGGAAGGATACAATGAAAAATATCCATCGGGCCTTAAAAAGGTAACTCTTTCGCCACCATTCAGTATAACCTTCACATTAGAAATTTTTGCTGGCAGACCAAATCCTGTTGCGCTGAATCCTAGTGAAACCAACATTATACATTGAAAAAGTTAGTTTTATTAAACAAAACATTATAACTGGAGCTTCTGATTATAAATCACAAGAACTCCTTTAGTCTGAGAAGTCAAAATAACTAAAAGCTTGCAATTTATATTAGACTCATGAAAAGTTGAAACTCCTTTTAATTGTTGAATTAAGAAAGGAATACTTCATTTATTGACCTAGAAAACTGACCCTCAAATTACATCATTTTGGACTACATCAGATTTCTCATAATTATCAGCAGGATAAAAGGTACAAGAGATAAGATATAGGAGCTCATAGATTTAAATCTATAACAAATCAATTCAGCTTGTTTAGAATTTCAAGTTACAATACATTCCAAATCCATTTATGACCCAATGTGAGCTACTTCCTCTTCATTAAAAGCCACTCAATGATCATCATAAACAGAGGTCCACTCTAAAATAACTATAAAAAATTATACCAACAAGTTCAAAACTCAGATTGTGCTTCTGGATTCTCCTTATAATGTTTTTTATTGAACTTAAGGTCTAAGGAAATCTTCGATCGAATAGGAAAAGGTAGCGAAATACCGAATATTTCAAGCAATTACAAAATTATGCAAAGAAACCCCTTGAAATACTAGTAGCAGAAAAACATACCTGGAAATCGAATTTTACCATTCACACTGTATCCGTCAACATTCCTACAATAAAACCTTGATCAATTAGCGCAAAACGGAAAACATCAGACATACATACCCAGCTCGTTATATCCAAAAAAGAAAATAAATAAACGAAACACGGAACTTATTCAACATGCTAATCGAAAAAGTGAGAAGGTGTAATTGTGCAGAGGAAGGGTTACCCATTAGAGATCCCGAGTGTGGCGGGCAGAAGAAGTAAGATGAGAGAGAGAAACGTCAAAAAGTAAAGCGCTGCCATGGAACTTGGATGGGGGATAGCAGTTGTTGACAATAACAACTCCTCCTCTCTCTCTCTCTCTCTCTCTCTCTCTCTCTCTCTCTCTCTCTTTGGTACTTGGGAGCAGCGACAGTAAATCTATATCTGATTCCACCCTCTTCAAATAAAATCTATCACTAATAAAAATGCAATTTCCTCCTAATTATTATCGAGTATAACTCTGTATTAGTGAGGCGAGAGCCCAATCAATTTAACAATTAAAAAACATATATTATTATTTTATTTTACTAAATAAATAAGAATTGATGCCCAGAGTTTGCTAAATTAAAACTGTAAGTGCATGATTAGGGCATGATAAATGAGTTAATATGGGTGACAAGTGTTAAAATGAAATCAATCGTATCTCTTGAATAATTAATGAGGAAACCAAACGGAAATTATAATGAGACAATTTTAAAATAAGCTTGCAAGATAGGCATCGGGGAAATTTATACGGATTATTGTAGCCTTCTTTTATATATATGCTATCAATAGCCCACAAATCGCGATCGTAAAATTTATTTATATTTTATGTATTTTTTTAACAGTATTACTATTTCATTAAAAGATATTAATATAATAGTAATATAATATAATGCAAAGAACGTAGATATTTGTTGTTACCCGTTCTAAATCCGGTGGATTTGTGGTTAATGTAGCGTGGCTTAACGGATAAAACAAGTAATGATTCAATGTTCTTGAACAATAAATGTCCAAGAACAATGAATGATGATGATTAGCAATAAATGCTTGGTAGAATGAATGCAATAAAGCGATAAAGGGGAGAGGATTGCTTTGGGTTGTTAGCCGATCTTAAGGGTGGATTCTAGAATCCATTTATTGTGCCTTAAAGGCTCTATTTATAGAGCAAGCTTGCTTTGCCCTAGTATCCTCATTTGGGAATGTATTTAATCTTGGGATCCTCATTTAATGTGGGTTGGCACTGCGGCCGTGCCAGCCGAGCCGCGGCCCACTCTCGTCCACCTGTCCACTTTGGTGGGGATTTCTGACATTTGCTTGATTTGTTTCTATTGCAAGTATGTTTGACATTTAATTCTAACTATTACACCGATATCTTTTCCATATATAGCCTGATCTTGTCGATCTCTACGGACTCCCGTGCGGTGGCGAGCCGAGCTTTGGCGAGCGACGAGCCGATGATAACTCTTGGCGAGCCGGGTCTTGCGGGCGAGCGGACGAGACAAATGATTCTTGGCGGGCCAAGTAGTGATGGGCAAGCGGCAGGCCGGATGACTCTTGGCGGGCCAAGTAGTGGCGAGCAAGCGGAAGCCACGGACGAGCCGGCTGTATTGGCGAGCCGATACTTAGGCATCTTGCTTGACTATTTGTAGTGCTTTACTTCGGGTGGGCCGAGCTCACCTCTCTATTGGGCCTCTTACGCTTGGCCCAAATATTCGTGATACAACAATATTAATATAATATAATGTAAACAACGTGTATCATTTTGAATTGTACGGTAAACATGGCAAAATATCACTAATGGAAATCAAAGGAATGAAGAGTATTCAATTATATAACAAATTTAAACAACCAAAAATGAATTAGAAGTGGAAAACAGTTGTTCCATTTCAAGATAATTGCAGTCAGATTCCACTTGCACAGCACCAAGAACTCTACTAATTACACTTGCTTCTCTGTCTGCTATCCATATTCCAACAACCTCATTTGTATAGACAATGACAATGGAGGAGTCTACTATAGAGTAGTTGTGTATGTAAATTGTAATGTAATGTAGATGAATGCTATAAACCCAACAGCTTTGAAAGCCTATCGGAAACATTGGCTATTACAAATCCTGCAAATACCTGCAATCTCAACCATTATTACCATATGCAACTAATTTAGCTTCTCAGAAACTCACACTTAGTTTCACTTTACCTGAACTGAACCCATGATATAGACCGCCGAGTAATGACGCCCATGAATCAACATATCGGCCACCATAGCCAGTGGAATGGTGAGAGACATACCCAAGGTGGCCACAAGTGGCGTCGTCCAGACAACACATAAGGCCCTGACAAAACAACATTTAAGATTATCTGCCTTCGCCAAAAGTTTTCGGACTGGGAGTAGGTTTTGCCTACCAGAAATAGTCGGAAAGAACACTTCCGACTAGCCCGTTAGCAATAACAACTTCATCCATTTTTGCAGAATGCGGAACTGTAAATTTTGGTTCTATGCCCAGAGCTGTCAGTGGCCATACTGAAACGAAAAACGGAGTTTAGCAACCATCCAAGACATATTGGGAGGATAGTTGTAATAATACATTTAGATCGGATGAGATCTCCTGTTATAAAATCTTTCGTTACACTACTCAGATGAATGCAACAAATCACATTTATCATCAAATTCATCTAGATAATATAACAGAAGATGTTACATCATTATTGTCATATGACGCAATACTCCCCCTAAATTTCATTTTTTTTTAAGTTTTGTCCCTGTGTACTTATATTTATCTTGGACTAACACATATTTTTCTCCATGTTAATTTATATTCATGTGGAAAAACTGAGATAAATAAAAGTTCAAGGGGTAAAACTAAAAACCAAAGCGCAGGGGGCAAAGTAAAAAGAAAGATTGAAAGTGCATGGACAAATAATGATTAGTGCGTAAAATAAACACATTTTAAGTAACATTCAACAGACCTATTGTTTCAAATCCATCCTCCCAATCCTTCAATCTAAAAAATACAATATACAATATCAAAGCTCATACCGTGCTTGGTGATCTAACTACTGACAGCTAACAAACTAACATTTACCGATAAAAAAAAAAAAAAAAATATATATATATATATATATATATATATATATATATATATATATATATATATATCAAAGCTCTTACCAAGCCACCAAAGTGCCACAAGGGTAAATAGTCCAATATAACCAAATAGTTTCTGCACATCGACCCTTTCCCCTTCCTCGCCAGAAAACTTCTTAAGAAGCACTGCAACATAGAGGGAGGGAAAAATAACAACAATGATAAAATAAATAAATAATATTGTCTTTAGTTGATTAGTCATCAAATCACATAGCTCCTCACCTGTAAAAAGGCATACGCCACGGCAGATAGAAGCCCAAAAAGATCCCCAGAAAGAGAGCGTTGGCTACTTCTTTAACAGAAAGAAAAAAGTTGAACCATCAGTCCTGAAATATCCATTACAAATGCAAGCTGAGGAATATACATGAAATTGAATGATTCGATAAAACAATAAAATCTTTCCTTTCATGGATACTTGTATTCAAATTCCACAAATACTTACGATGACGTGTTTAGCTCTGACTCATCAGCTGCCCAAGTTTTTCCAAGGGTTGTCATGACAACACCAGTGATGCTAACAAATACAGCAACTATCTTTGCAAAGTTTAATGAATCTTGGCCCAAAAATGCACCGATGAAAAGAGTAAACAGTCCTGAAGTGGACGATAAAACTGTAGTACTTGCAACACTAGTACGTGCAAGAGCAGCATTTGATAGGTACTGAAAAGAGAGGTACGATTTAAAAGTGCAAATCAGGTGCATTTATATATAAATGGACAAATATTTCTATGCACCAGTTGGACCGTGCAACTCAAGTGCATTTTTAAATTGTATTAGTTGTACTAAAAGGTATTAGTTTGTCAATATTACCTGTTTTCACTAAACAATATTAGTTGTTTGCATTAATCAGTATTAGTTGTGCACCACTTGCACAGTGTAACTAGTGCACCCAAGTATTACTCATATAGATGTAAAATAAACGAGTAACAATACAGGAATTACCTTACCTCAGTGATGAACCAGAGAGGCGATATAAAATCCATAGGTAGCAATTTCTTTGGTGGTGACTTCTTTTCGGGCCTGATACTTCCAGAATCATCTCCTTGTTTGGAAACTAATGGCTTTCCCTCCTCCTCGTGTTTCAAAGCCCTTCTTCACTGTCTTTTCTGTTCAGGTGCCCTTGAGTTTCTATTTCAAAAATGTTATTCGCCCCAATATACTTTAGAGGAGACCCAAGCACGTCATCACTAATAGCTTGACCCTTTCTGCTTCTACGTCTCTTCAGGATATTACATATCCGGTCCTTGATAAATGCTATTGGAAGATAAATCACCATTAAAGAAGCTCCCAGATAAGTCACAGCAAATGGTTGCTTATAGTCTGTGAAGATATCCTGTTTAAAGAATCACATTCAAGAATTAGAAGATATATATGATGTTACACTAAAATGAGTTTGAATTACCTATTATTGCAAAGAAATTATCAGATAAAAAAATTAATTCTCGACTAACAGAATAGGATTGGAACTGAGGACATGCACAACTAGAATGCAGGCAGCTTTATTAGATAGCAAATGCAGTCCCAAAAGCAAACTGCTCGTAACGTCAAACACAATGCTGCAATGGTTCGTGTCGAACGTATACTAATGTAGGCCTATAAATGGATTACAAACCCAAATTCCATATATGGCAAGTTGAAAGGATTCACAGGACATCAATCCAATTACATAAAGAAAGAGCAAATTGCTTGAAACGAATGTCAAAGTCAAAGCCAATGCAGCAATATGCACTCCCAAGAGCAAAGCTTAGAGTTTGTAACTTTGTATGCTAAATTAGTAATGCAGGCAGTCAATTCCAAAATGGCAAGTGCTAAGGATTCACTAGACATCAATCCAACTACATAAAACAAACAAAATTGCACAATCAAAACGTGGGATCTCCTAAGCATATGTTTGTTCCTAGTTTTCATCATAACCAATTCCAGATTCCTGGTGCAATCATTATCCTAGACTTCATTAATGAGCATATAAACTGGCAAAATGAATCTCTAACATCGATTTAGTCAACTAGTACGACTTAAATACAGCTAAATCTAATACTAGAGAGAGGAAGAGTGAGAATTAAGCCACTTGGCCTAAACCTTGAAATTGAAAGCAAAGAGACAAGGAAAGGAGCCAAACCTGTGTAACCTCAGCTGAGGTGACCCATATAATGACGACGGCAGCAATTAACATCAAACCAGCCTTGTATCTCCACCCCATTACAGATTCAAAAAAACCCAGATGCCAAAATTTGATCTTGAGTCTTGACCAAGAAAACCAACCAAGATCCAAGCAGGAGATCTCGTTTCACCTATTATTTTAATAATGCAACCGACAACCACCTAAGAAAGAATGAAAGTTATATCGATCAGTAGGTGTTTGTTGGGCTAAGATTGATGGTGAAAGCCAGCGAGGAAACTGAAAGAGCAATAAGAAAGAAGCCAAAGAGCAGGATTTAATAAAATGGAGATGGGGGGTTAATAAAAATGGAAAGCATTGACCGTTGAACATATTCAGTCCCTGTATATGTGATATGTATTGTCTTGTCTCGATCCTCCACTGGCCACTGCTTCCTTCCATTTTAATTTTCTTTCTTTTTGGTGGTTTAAAAAACTAGTACTTTTTACTTTCTCACTATCTATGAATCTGATTACCAAACTATGTATGGTATCGAAATAAAAAAAAAAAAAAAAAAAAAAATCTTGTATGTATCCAGTGAATCATGAAATTCGAGTATATTTATTGAAAAGAACAGATATTTTCACGATAAACAACTATATTTTCTAATAAAAATAATTTTACTCTTAAATGAAAATAACTTCACATAAGTACGTAATTAAAAATTTATGGATAAAAATTACATGAGTTGTATGATGCAGTTATTGCACCAAAATTACTATATATGTTTAACATATTTCCAGCATGATTTTAAAATTAATTGAAAATAATCATCCAACCCACAGTATTGTAATATCTTAAAACATTTTCCTGTAAATATATATATATATATATATATATATATATATATATATATATATATATATATATATATATATCTTAAACATTTTAAATAATATTTTTAATTTAAAATTTTCCTCACATTACAAGTGGGAATGAGAGTATCAAAACACTTCTTAATCTGTCAAATTGGTGAATTAGAAGTGCATTAAAGTACTGATAAACATCTATCGAAAATGAATTAGGGCATAAAATTTCGACAAACATAATAAAATTAGAGGAAGTCTGAAAGTTATGTCAGACTCAATTTTTATTATGCCTCTGAGTTATAAATAATGTTGTGTGTAAAAATGGTTGTTGGTTAGTGACAATCAAATTATTCAAAAAGAATATGCTAGATTTATCTATTGTTGTCTCGATCAAAAAAAAATGTAAATTTATGTTCATCTACTCTACAAACTCGAAGATACAATTGCAATCATTCATTCCTTGACTATTGATTGTGAGGACCACTTGATATGCAAATTAAGCTTTCCTGATTCGGTTCCATCTATATGAAAACTCTCTGTAAATTCCCCTTCCAGTATTGCCCTTGTTAGTGTCATTATGCATCTTCCCATTTTCTCCTGGATTTAATAAATATAGGATCATTAATTTTCAATTGGTGAATAGATTGATTATGCTTAAAGACAGACCTTTCCAAATGTGTCGTGGTCGTAAACCTCGAGGATTAACAGCTCATGCAATCCATCCTCGACGACGAAATCAAAAGTTTGATTCCAAATAGGATTCAACGTGTCATTTAATACCTGTTCAAACGAGACGATTAAAGAGAAACAAACGATCAGGTGAAGCAATGTGCACAACAAAAATCTCACTCGTGTCTTGTGCCTGTGTTCGGATTTCTTCATCAGCAGTACAACGTAAGGGTCGGATTTTCCCATCAAATCAGTGGCAGGTAAGTCATCTGCTGACACTACTGTCACTGAAAGAACTCCCCTGATAATAATATCTTTCTTCTTGGCAGCAGATTTTTGAGGATCTGTTCCATCATCACTCACTTGTTTGAGGGCCTTTTCAGTGAAGTTAATCTGAAGTCTGGGTCGAACGGATTGAACACATTGTCTGTACTAAAAGGACAGTATAGGAGCTCCATGTGCACCTAAACACACACAAATCTTTGTAGGAAAAGAAAATGACACTAGAAATTTATCAATGTCAGAGAATTCTGACCTGGCCACGATTTTTAGTGTCTCTCTGGATGTCGAGATCCTTCACGAAGTTTCAACCACACGTCTTTCACCTTACCGGGCTCAATCTGACAGATTGGAATTTGAGCACAACCGATTAACTCAGAGGCTTGAACACCTTCATCATCATAAATCTTGATTGTCAAATGTTGAGTGGATGCATCCTCTACTTCAAATTCGAACTGCTCATTCCAGATTGGGCTTGTATTGTTGTCCTAAACGAAAGCATGCCATTAATCACTATAAAGTAAAATGATGTGAGGACCGAGCTAAGGTTTATCAATATTACTATAGTTTTGCTGGTTTTTGTTCGGTCAGGAAGAGGACGGACAAATATCTTTGCAAACGGGTCAGATTTTCCTATGATGTCCTTATTCGTCAAGTCCTTAGCCTCAATTAGCTTCACCTCCAAAACTCCAACTGCCTTCACCTCTAAGTTACTGTAATAAGATGACAAGAGGAACAAAACATGATCATATGATAAAAAAAAAAATGTGTGCTTTTTTATTTGAAGAGATTAGGGTGGACCTATAATCTCCTGGTATTATCGGTACTATTTGACGAACTGGCCATGTGATAGATGCTTCAACAGCATCTTTTATAGCGTCCTAACAAGGCACATCATGAACATAAACTTCATTGCTTGATTGTTGCATTCAAAGACTTATAAACAATCTCAAACCTCAATTGCATCAGATAGGCCTGGAATTGATGATAAGTCTCCACCAACCACTTTAAGAGTAAAATCAAGATTTTTCTGAAAGAACATACATGTCAAGTTGTTTTAGGACAGGACAAGCGGCTTAAGCATTGTATCATGTACAGTTAATTAGGACAACTCACCTTGTGTCTCAAGGAATAACAAACAGCTCCAAAACAAGGAAACTCATCTACTAATGGTTTGAATATCAACCTGAACACCCCAGTAAATGCAATGTTTTTGACCTATAGAAAATAAGACACAATTTTTAGAACATTACAACTATGGAGCTCGTCGTCTAAGTTTTGTTACCTGTATGGGTAGTGCGACACCAACGCGAGTCTTGATATCAAGCACAATGTCAGGGTTTCCATCCCACTGCAAGTCCAATTCCATAACTATCTCATTAGGTTCACTGTCCAAGATGGTAACTCCTATATTTATCATCAAAACACTATGTATAAGTGTTTGTCAATATTGCCATTAAATTGAAAGATTATTTCATCATATATTGACCTGTGAATTGTGGGGCTACAGTCCCTAGAGTTAAGGTTGAAAACTTGAGAGAAGCCAAAATTATTGGTCTGTATTGCTCCAAAATTGGCTCCACAGAGTCTCTTATTATCAGTGATGCTGCCTAAATTTACACAAAAATCAAATGCCATACAAACACAATAAATCATTAAAAGGGGAATGAAGTTGAACCTCATCAACAAAAGGCCATATTTTGTCAAGATGATTATTAAGCCAATTTAACTGCAAAATGAAAATAACAAAGGCCATATTAGATTTGATTATATACTAGTCCCCCAAAAACAAAAATATTTAATATTTATTAATAAAAACTCAACTTTTGTCTCTGTGAAAAAACAACCCAAGAAGGGTAGTATGGATCTGGAAGAAGTTTCCTTGAATCTTGCACTGTCATCCTCGCCAATGCTGCTATTGCTGCTGCCTGCATTCATCCCAAATTAATCTCTCTCTCTCTCTCTCTCTCTAAACAAATAAATCAAGAAAATTAATACCAAATCAATGCGGGTTTTGGATCTGGTATTTTGGTATCGAGCAAAGGCCACCACCAATCCGAAGCCAAGTGCAAAACCCAGAATGTAACCTAGTACAAATCCCATCTCTTTAAACAAAGATGTGATTTTTATTCCTTTTTTAATTAGAGCATATGATGTGATGTCGGATTAATTCCAGAAGAAGATGATGGATTGTTGATTTCCCAGTTTACCTGCCTGCACTTGATTGAACAGCATTCTTTTCATGGATCAGCTGACCAACGGTATTACCGGTCACCTACTGACGTGTCCCTCTTAATTGCTTGCCACGTGCCGATTCAATTGAAATTATAAACTACAATGGGCTTGGGCCTTCATCTGATTTGGGCTATGGGAAAGAAAAAAATAAGTAGATCAGCAGTGTCCGTACTGTAACTGAATATTTAAGGAGGGTTTTGCGATCTTTGCAGGTGTGCGAGATTGAGAATGTGGAACAGTAATGGAAATGCGATGATGAAAATGATTAGGTACTTCTCTACAAGCTCGAGGAAGCGCGCCCCAATTTGAGGAAAATAAACCCTAGGGTTCCATTTCAGGAAGCCGCCTCCATTGCCGAAGGTGTCTTTGGCGTCATCGATACCCATGGCCCTCTCTCCATCGCTAGCGCTTGGAATCACTGCAAGGTGCGTTTCTTTCCGGTGTCTGATTGAAACAACTTTCAGTAAATTGATAATTTATTTGTAATTTGTAGTTTGTATTCTTGGATGTGAAGTGAAAGTGTTACCAGTTATTTATGGGGATACATGAGTTGAATTGAAAATTATATTGGATGAACGTTAAATTTTAGCTTCAAAATGATCAGCATTTGAATTTAACGAATCTAATTTTTTTTTCTTTTTGGGGGTGGGAGGAGGGAATAGTAAATTGTACGAGTGCCCCTTGGCCCTTTAGTTTGATATGTTTAAAGCTTAAGCTTGACAGGCGAGAAAGCTTGACCGTAGTATCCCTCACACTATAGTTTAATTCCCCTTATCGCCAACTTTCAAGTATCTGATACACTCTACATAGCTTTAAGCTCTTCTGAGAGAGATTATCGAAGTTAAAGTAATATATTTTGTTGCTATTGCCGCTTCTCATGTCTTGTTGAATGACCTTTTAAATTCAGAAGTTCAATCCGTCAAAATATTTACACATTCACCGTTTTGGTTTTACACTTTTACCTTTACTCATGATGCCCCCATGTTTTGGGGGCAACATGAAATACTACGAAAAGAAAAAAATGTTTAGATTATACCTTATTCTGGAGGATTGCCCTAATTTAGTAATTCAAGTTCTAACTCATCAATTCTTCAGTAAACAGATTTTTTTGAGATTTAATGATTTGGCCAGTTGATTGCAGCGTGGGTTCTTTTCTAGAATGATGATTGTCTTTAACATGCTTGGCATTGGTAGTCCCAGTCTTCTGAGAAAACCCCAACCATTTATGTATTAGTATTACAAATCTCTTCTTTGAAAGTTTACTGCTTTTGCCCCTGCCTTTTGGTTCAGCAATATCATAGTTAAACATTTTCCTAATACTAATGTGGAGTCAATGTGAATGTTTCCTCAAGCACTTCAATAATCAAGCAAATGAGGTCGCTCTAAGGATACTACTTTTGAATTTGGCAGAGCAAAAATAATTGAATGGCTTTAATTTTACTCTCTGGATAAAGTAATTTCCTCTTATATCCTAATAGCTTTGGAAAAGAAGCATTTTAAAAGTAGTTGGATGACTTGAAGATCTGTTCTGATATAGACATTCAAACCAATTATGTTTATTTAATGGATTTCTTACTGTTATTCTTGTTCCACACTTTTAATTGTGCTACTTTCTGTTATTGATTTTTGGCTTCAAATACTCACTAGGCTTTTCCTCAGTATGCTTATCTTTTGGATGAAGTGGTATAGCTCAAGTGGTTAGAGCTCACTACCTATGACCCAAAGGTCATGGGTTCGAGTCACCATTTGCCCGATCAAAAAGTATGCTTATCTTTTGGCCAATTTACACTGTAATTCTCTTAAGTCATAAGCAATCTAGTAGTTGTTATTTGCACTAGTAACCACTTGATTATTGTCATTAGTTCTTGTCCTACTACATCCAGTCATCCATCACGTATCATTGATCTTAATAGTGTATACCGAGTCACCAATGTGATACTAATACCTTATACACAGTACATTAGGACAACCATCTTAAGCTATCAGTGAACACTGCATAATAGGGGTCCATTTGTACCACTAACCACTTGATTGCTCCGTTTCCATAAGGTTCATTGCATTAGAACCGAATGCAGCTAGCTGATGCTGTTATATAGTCTATGCACATGTGATAATTTTTTCTCACTGATGTTATTGTCCTCGAGTCACTATTGAGTGATCATAATTCAAATGAAGTTTCATTAGCATGACTTGATTGATGTTTGCTATCTTCCTTGACCCCACTTACCAGTTGGGGACGAAAAAGAGTATTGTCTTGCATGAGAAATATATCTCTCTCACTCACATATGGATGATGAAACTTTGAATGAATTCTACAGGATGCTGGGATAAGTGGATTAAACAGCAAGACACACATGAAGATTATGGTGAAGTGGATGAGGGGTAGAAGTATGCTGAAGCTATTCTGTAACCAAGTTGGCTCTACCAAGAAATTTCTGCTTACTACTCGTCCTGATGAACCTTTAGCGAACCAGCCAAACTCCTCCATGGATTTGAAGTCAAAGAAAGAAAAACCTCCAACCTCAAAAAAGAGGACGATAATGTGTGTCTTGTCTTCTCTCTTTGTCTTTGAAACAGATGCGAGTGCTAAAGCAGCATTGTTATTATGACATTCTTTTAGCTTAAGTTATGAAAGTTTAGAATTCTCTGAGATATTTCTCAAATAATCTGTGAACTTCAATAGTTTGATGATTTATGGTATATTAATCTACTTATTCAGTGCAAGGTAAGGTAAGGCCGTAGGCTCATTGAGAATCTCAATGCCCCATTTTGACTCTTAATGCACCTATATTTTAGGTTGAGGGTTTGGTTCAATACTTTTTTAATAAAAATAGTAATGAGAATTAATATATGGTAATTGTGGTGTTTAATGATAATAAAAGATAATTAATTCATTTTCATTATGTTTCATATGGGGTAATAAGATTCAAAATAAGTTAATTATTTTATATTTCTTATAGAAGTTGTAAGATTCGAAAGAAGTTAATTAATACAAAATTTTGATTAATTATCTTTTTTCTATAATCATTTCTCTTGAATTATTCTATTATTTATCAGCAAACAATCATTTTTATCCTTATTTATTTCTAATCATTTTTATCCTTATTTATTTCATGATTAGAGAAAAACATTAATAATCATCATGTTCATTATGATTGTTATCAATAATTTTTATGATCATTCTCATTAAAAAAATTGCACTAAACCTCCTTAAATTCATTGTTGTAACGAAAATTTTAAAAGTGGTGAATACATGACTTTCTAAGCAATATGAAAATTGGTCATGATAAGCTATTAAATTTATTGTGAAACTGTTTTGAAAAGTTTAAAATATTAAATATTTAATTAATAATATTAAAAATTTCAATAGAAATATTAAGAATGAAAATCAGTAATATTATATTCTTGTTCAAATATATCAACAATAATTATTTTTTAATATTTAAATTATTTATATTGAATATAAAAATATAGTATTATAATATTTAAATTAAAAATATTAAAATAAAAATTATTAAAATGAGTTGTTCACGGAGTTTGAAGATTACCAAATATGTACCCAAATTTGCACCCAAAAAGAATTGAGTCGAAAATATTCGTTGAATTTTTATTTTAACCGTCTCGAATCGAACCAAATTTCTTTTGGGAATGGATCCGAATATTATTCAATTAACCATACTAAAAATTGTATTAATTGTACCAAACCGTATTGGATCACAACGAACCGAATAACTGAAATATGTACTAATATTAAATTATTACTTTATTTTATGTCAAACAAATTATATGATATTAGTAATAAATTAATTAGTTATTAATTAATAATGCATTAACTATTAAGTATGATTATTTATGTATTTGTGCTTATTAATCATAATTTTATTCATTATCATTTATTTTGATATTATCTCAATCTATTTTAAATATTAAATAATAATTTTAAATATAAAGACTAACATATAATATATTCAATCTTATATATATTAAAATATTTGTTGAATGTTTTAATTTAACCGCATCGAACTCAACCAAATTTTTTTGTGAACGGATCTGGATATTATTCAATTAAGCATCGAAAAATTGTATTAAGCGTACCAAACCATATCGAATCATAGCGAATCGAAAACCGAAATATATATATATACTAAATTTTTTTCGAAAAACAAAGAACTTTATTAAATAGCCGCAAGAGCAGACTTCAAAGGAAGACTATCCACAAAGTCTAGTGGTTCAACCCAACAAGACGGGCTCTTGAAAAGACGGGACGCCTTAGCAAAAGCATGTGCCATATAATTGGTGTTACACTTAACAAACAAGACCGAAACATTATAGAGATTGCTTAAAAGCGAACGACAATGATTAACAATGTCCCCAAAAGATGAAATACTAGAACTACTCCCAACAATGGTGTCAACAGAGCTTTTAGAATCACCTTCCACAATAACATTATGCAAACCAAGATATTTGACCCGAGAGAGAGCTTCAAGAAAGCCCATTGCTTCGCCGATATCCACGTCAACACACCCAACAATAACCAGCGATCTTTCTGCTACAAAAGTACCATTCGAGTCTCGAATTACCATCCCCAAACCCAGCTGGTTGGAGTCCTCAAAGAACGCAGCTATCTACATTCACTTTCATGAAGCCTTGCGCATGAGCATGCCAAGCTAAGCATTCAAGTGTGTCCACTGAATTAAAATATTATTTTATTTTATATTTAACAAATAATATGATATTAGTAATAAAATAATTAGTTATTAATTTTTTTATCGGTAAATATTAGTTGTTAGTGGTTAGAAGTTAGTTCACCAAGTCTCCTTACAATTCCAAATTCTCCAAGCCTCTTTATACCTCCAACTCCAAATTCGTTCCCAAAGAGAATCGAACCCGAGTCTCCCACTAAAGTGGGAATCCAAAGATTAAGTATGATTATTTATGTATTTGTGCTTATTAATCATAATTTATTCATTATCATTATTTTGCTATTATCTCATCTATTTTAAATATTAAATAATAATTTTAGATAAAGATTAACAAATAATACATTCAATGTTTTATTAAATTATCATAATTAATTATATAAATCTCAATCTATCATTAAGTATATATGAATAATTTTCACTAATTATTATTAAAATATATTATTTCTATTTTTATTTATTATTATTATTATTTTATTATCTCGCATCATTTTAAAGTATTTTATTTATCGTATTTATCATAAGATCACACTTCGATTTAGAGGCAGGACCTTCATTAAAAGCTTATAAAGATACAGAGTCATGAGTTCCCAAAAACTTGTATGACTTAGGCTAGCTAGGTGGTGCAGTCTCTCATGTAATATTTTTGGACGTTAATTATAAAAACTCACAAAAATAACAAAAATTTATACTTTCTCTGTCCCAATTTTGTTTGCTCGGGAGGAATTGACACAAAGATTAAAAATATGTTGTTCATTAGTATTAAAGGATATAAAGTGAAGGGTAAATGAGTATTTTCAACTTTATTGAAAGAAATTATTTAAGTCAACTTTATTGAAAGAGTTAATTGAGTGACATTAAGGCGTAAATAAGGAATGTTTGTGAGAGTCTAATTTAAAAGGATAATATTATTTTTTTGATATTTTAGGTATGAGAAAATAAAAATAAGAGGCAATAAGAAATAAGATGGAGGGACTACTATTTGTTAGTGCCCAGTTTCAAACCTACTGTTTTAGCTTCTTCCTATTTAATCTTACACTTTACTATCTTGAAAGCTACTCAGGAGTTTTTTGTTTTTAAAAAAATAAGAGAGAAGAAAATGAAGATATAATTGTTAAAATATATCTATTCTGAGCACATGTATCTAGTATCTAAATATCTGGACTAGATAGTTTTTCTATACATCAGGTGAAATGTGTAATTTTAATTAGTATTAGTTAATTATAATTATTTGTATTAAACAACTATAGTCGTTCATTACAACTCGGTCAATGTAATTATTTAGTGAAAATAATTAATAATAATTTAAGATGCATTTAAATTGCACGGAACATTTGATGCACAAGAGACTTATTCTTAATTTTGTAATCATTTCTACAAGTGTTGGATATTTTATTTTCAATTTTTGGCCCGATATTTGTTGAAATGTATACATAAAATTTGATTTTATTATTAAAAGAATACGAAACTAACTCAAATAAAACTGTGTAGTATAAGATCTCATACTTCAAAGAATCAAGGAATCGAGCTAGCTAGCAATTATAAATGAAAATTTTAAACTATGTAGTTCAAAAGCAAACCGAAATTACACTATTCAAATATGCATTTTTCTGGCAAAATATGATGTGAACATAGTTTATAAATATATACCTATCATAAAACTATTAGAAAAAAATTTAAAGTATCACGTATTAAATTAAAATATAAAAATCCCATCAGAAATATCAATAATCGGGTTAGAAATATCATATTATTCTTTAGGAGCATCAACAATATTTATTTTTTTACTATTTAATTTTTCATAATTAATACAAAAACACAGTATTAATTATAACATTTAAGTTTAAACTAATTTTGTAAATTTTTATGTGTAAATTAAAAATAAAATATTAGAAATATCATATTGTTCTTCATGAGCATCAACAATATTAACTTTTACTATTTAATTTTCATAATTAATACGAAAAATACAGTTGATATGACCATTTTCAGATCATATTAACAAGAAGACAAAAATAAACGAGAAAGAATAATACCTAGAGAATTATCACTCCGAAGTTCTGAATAATCAATCGTCAATCTGTATTCTCCGTGATTAATAAAGATAAATCCGGCCAATTGATCAACCTTAACTATAATACATCGAGTTTAAACAATATCAGGAAAATAGTAAAGGAGAAATAAAGGAATAGATGGGCCTTTGTTGTAACCTTTGCCGAAAAGAATAAACACTACCGTAATCATACCTCTTCTCAACCTTTTTGATTATTATAAAGACTTTTGCCTCTACAATGTTAAGATACACCACTCTTTCTTCTCTATGAATACTCCTTTCCAGAGAAGGTATCTTCTTCCTCATAAAAACACCATTACTAATGAAGTCTGCTTAAGTTGTTTTTCTTGCCTCTACTCTTGGATTTTTGAAAAAGGAGATATATATATCTTTTTTTCTCCTTGAGGACAAAATGGGCTTTTAGGTTTACAGATATTTCCAAAACCCTAGCCACGTCAATTGTACTATTCTGACATTTTAAAGGATTTTCCTGATGGTGGCAGGCGTAAGGGGGAGTCCTTCTTCGGTTACGATTGTACCTTATGGCAGAGATCTGGAAAAGGACATTTAATGTATAAATTCCAATGGTGGACATCAGAACAAATATGATATGTCGGGTATCAATCCTCTTCTCTCGATATTATGTTCTATAAGAGATCCAGCATTTACCACATCAGTTCTTGGCTATCCAGATCTTGATATCTTCTTTCGGGTGTCGTCACAAATGAGAGATCTGAATGTTCGTATATTAGATCCGACGAACTCTGAACTCAGATTAGAATATCCTTTTTTCATAAAGAGAGGAAACCTGAGATCTGAATTTGTATAGGAACAGATCTGAAGTGAAGGTAAATATCACCTTCTGATCATACATTCTGATTTTTCCAAACGTTGAATAACTCTTCCCAATATTTGCATGAAGAGGATCAGGTATTATCATCGAACAGAGATATCCCCTATGATAATATATGAGGGTGATATCATGCAGAGGATAAAGCATATCCCTTGTATTATCATACTTCTGATCCAATCCATATCAACAGTATTAATTACAACATTTAGGTTTAAATTAATTTTGTAAACTCTTATGTATAAAGTATATAATTTTATTAGATTGTGTGTATGCATGAATCAAAGAATAATGACATTTTGTGTAAATTAATAGAAATTGTGATGGTGAGGTTTATAAAAAAATTATTTTAAGGGCGTGAAACTCATATCGGGAGGAATGGAAAAAAAAATATATGAAAGATTTTATGGAATAATATTTATTTAAAATCAAGTGTTCTTCAAAATTATATGGACACGTGTCATTCAAATAATACAATATTAGTAATACCACCACGTAATTAACTCTGCACGCAGTCGGATATGAGTCGTTGTAAGAAGCGGGAGGCGCGCCAATGAATGTGATCAATTAGAATTAGGCAATACACTCAATTTGTAAGATATATATACACCAAGTGAAATTAAATACTATATTCGTTAACATTAATGACGAATTCTGGATTTCGTTTTGGTAAAATATTTTTAAAAATAAGGGGAAAAAATTTATAATTAAAAAAACAAAATATTATGAATTAAAAATATAAATAAAAGATTTATATATATAAAAGAAAAAATTGAAATCCAACTACGTACGGATTTATATATATATAAAAGAAAAAATATTTAAATCCCACGACTCTTCATCCGTCAACATCCACACAAATATATATGTACCTCGTGAAATTTCCCAATATTGATTGGACAGATAATTCAAATTGAAGTTATTATATTAATACATGCATGCATGTACTCATATTGCTTTCGAAAAAAAAATACATGTACATATTAGATAGTGATGATTTTTAATACAAATGATGTGTACTAAGTATAATACAAAATAAAAGATAATTAAAAAAATGGTCGGGCACCATAAAATTAGAATTCATGATTTTTGTCACACATTGATATAAAATAAATAAATATTCTCTCCTATTGAATGAAAACACATATATTAAAAAAATAAATAATTTTCTATTATATCCTTAATAAATGTTTGACTTATCTAAATATTTAGTAGTTTTAGCGATAAATTTGGAAAAAATGCATTTTAATTTGTAAATCTATAATATATATATAGAAGTGACTAAGATTTGTAAATTATTTTGAACTATTGTGCCCTTGTCATATTTTTCTAAATATAATAATTCCTACTTTTCATTTTGACGTCTCGTTTCCCTCTTATCGCATTGAGGGTTAGTCCCCTTTTCAAGACTTCTCCAAACGAAGTCATGGCAACGAATCCTATAACAGTGATGATCGTTTGGAAAATTTTGAAACATAAGAGGGGCATTTGCTGCAAGATTGGGCCGCGCAATTACCGACAGAGTTGAGCTTCGTGCGGCAAGACTGGGACCACGCGACATCGGGTGGAGTCGAGCTCCGTCCGACAACGCATGACTAGGGCATGGAACAACGACGATAGATCTATTTTGAGGGCGAACATCTCAGGCTCTAGGCAGGATTGAAACGTCGCGCACGAAAGCAGACCACAAATTCGGTATCAAAATTTCAAGAAATAAGGGAGGCATATCAGGGTAATTGCTAAATATTCCTCAGTAGAATACACTTAGCTTTCTTCCCCCTTCTCTGCCATCAGTGTCGTCCATCTCTTCTAGCCGGCGTGACAACCATCTTGTTGGTATCTTTGATAATTCGAATGATATCACTTTGTCACTCTATAAATGGGCCATTACCAGTGCTGCTATATTTCTATGTTCCTTATCTTCTAGCATTTACCTATGTATAACCACCCATATAAATATTAGTTCTCTCTTAATAAGCCGCAAATTGTTAAGAATAAATATTATAGTAAAATAACTCATACTTTGTAGTGAAACAACTAACACTATTTAGTGAAACAACATCTTTATACAATTTCGATAAAAACACATTAACTATCACCGTTATGATTTAACTCAACGTGCAACGCACGTGCTAAAATTTAGTAACATAAAAATCAAAACGACATTTATTTTGAACGAGAGGGAGAATATATCTATATATGTGTATATATAGCCGATAATTAATTATATAACATTTGTACTAGGAGTGTTAATGTGTCGAAGTCAAGTAGTATCAAGTTCGAACTTCAAGTCAAAAAAAAAAGTTCGAACTTGATTCAATTAAAAACCTAAATTCTTGTAACTTGTCATGAGCTCAATTTTTTTAACTCTAATTTGACTTGGCTCGACTTGATACTACTTAATATTAATTATATATTTGTATTGATAATTTAAATATATTTGTAAATATTTAATAAAATTTTGTGAGCTTAATTAAGTTCAATTAGGCTCGAGCTCATGAGTTTAGTATTACTGAACTCGATTAAGTTGAAGATATTTTTGAATATTTATTGAGTTAAATTTTGTAGCATTTGAAATTTAATTTGAAAAAATATATTTGTAGTCAGCGGATGAGATTTGGGTAATCAATAATTACTATATACTAGTAATGATGACATTCGAAACGTAAAACTCATGTATTTTTATTTTAAAGATGAAACTGAAAGCTCGCTCATAATATTATTATTATATATATGCCCCCACGCACATTTCCATTCCCCGCCTTTTCGTTCTCCTTTCATTCATTCATTCATTCATATAACCGTTTCTGGTGTGTGAGAATCTAAACACTACCTACACGTAAACAAACACGATCATGAACAACGCCTCACCCATCGTAGTTGTCTCAGCAGTTTTCGCTGCATCGATCACCGTCATTTTCCTTTTTGGTTACTTCTCCGGCGGACCTCATGGATTCCGGCCGTTTACCGATGAACCAGAATTCAAAATACCAGTCGTTGAGTTGGTCACCGCTGCTGCGCGTACACGCACTGATGAAGCCAGAGCTGTGCTTTCTTCTGAATTCTCATCCAAATCCAAGCCAACTGTCAGGGTGAGTCGGAGCTTACGATCGATTCATGATCATTTTGAATGTGAAATTAAATGTTATTTGCACGTAATCTATGTAACTGCATTTATCCTGATGTTACGGTAATTAGATCTGATTAGGCTTTAATTACTTAATTGCGTGAAGATTTTCATGTGTGATTGAATGGTAGAGATATTCCAAATTAGGAGCGCCTGTATTTGTTTTGGAGGCATTTGAAATGGTTAAATTTAGAGTGTGTGTTGATAAGCTGTCAGTTTAGCGTGATGCAATTTTTACTTTTTCACACTCTCTCTCTGCTGGATTGGTGTTTTTATAAAGCTTGTTAAAGTTGATCGATAGCTTGAATATGTGATGATCCTGGAATTTTTATTTATTTTTTTATTACGATATGAGAAATGCAGAGACGAACGCGCAATAGATTGGAACAAGGATTAGCTAGAGCGAGAGCAGCCGTCAGGAAAGCAGCTTCCATCAAAAACCTTTCAGTAATCATCAACAAAAACGATCTTCTCTCTTTGGCAATATATCGGAACCCCAGTGCATTTCTCCAGTAAGTAATTCTCATAATTTGTTACAGAATTAATATAAATAAATTTATTTCACACCTATCTATGTATGAGTTCAAATTTAGATGATATAATTTTTTTGGCCCAGTTCAATAAAATAATTACACTCATTAAATTATTTATTTTTTGAATTTATTTTATACCTATCTGCTCATTCAAATTTGTAGATGAGATAAAATTATTTTGTTAGAGAATCATTATAAATAAATTAAATTATATTTCCATAAAAGTTCAGATTTTTAAATAAGATAAAATTATTTTATGGTATCAAAGTCTCGCCTTTCAAGTCCCGAAAAGCAATTCCACCAAAATTTAATTGTCACCCCTTGGGTCTTTTTGTCACATGAGAGAGTTGAGAATTTGGCACACGGGTGATGGTGAATCTTAAGGAATTAATATAAATAAATTAATTTCACACCTCCTATCAAAATTTCAACTTTTAGATAAAATGAATTTCATTCATAATAAATTAATATTTAACTGTCATTCATATTATATATATATATATATATATATATATAAATTTCTAATATTAGTATGAAAAGTAATGTTCATATATACATAAATTGCTAGCTTAATGATGACCAAATTAAAGCTTCACTACTTAGCTTCGCTTGCACGAACTTATTTTATAATCAGTCACGAATTCAATCTTTTCGACGTATTTTGAATGAGATCATGAAATATATGGACTTTCCTTCAAAGATACTCTGCAGCTAAAGACTCAAATTTAATTATACTATCCACATGTTATATTTGATGATCTTGTGGTTTCTAAGAAGGGGATTAAGTCTTGTTCCTGAAGCATGGGGATTGCCTAGTGCGCACACTCATTGTTCCCTCCACTCTAGCTGTGGATTTTTATAAACTTGATAAAGACTGAAAAATTCGTGCAACTATTTACTCATTACTTTTCTGCATCAAGCGTTGCTCGTGGATTTAGCTCTATCTACTCTCTACCTCTTTTTGCTGTATCAGTTATCTTTTTGTTTTTTGTTTTTTTAGAGAAAGCTTCTTTAAGTGAATGCCAGCTGAAATTAATTAGACTTTATGGATTATGAGTCTGACAAATTAAGAGGCATAATTTCCCAATCAACGTTAAGATTGATTTAACAATTTTTAGCTTACGATTTGGTATATTATAATAACAGTTAACAAAAAGGATTCCTTTTGTTCTCCAAAAGAAGACTCTTTTCTTCTCTCTTTTTGTATATGTGCTTATAATTAATTTGTCTTTCTTATTTTGTAAGAATAATAGATGAATTGAAACCTCAAGTCATTTTCACAAGCAATATTTGCCGTCCACTTTTCGATTTGAGATGTTTACGAAATCTCGAGTCATAATTTGGAGAAATTCTCATGTTTGAATTAAGTGTTCATTTCTGCAATCTAATTACATGAAATGCCAGTGAGATTATAGTTAATTTGATATGATATCTGCTAAAAGAATTGCAATATCGAAATGAAGAAACGCAAGCTGCTCTTTCTCATTTAATCACGCAATCCCTTACATTGTAATGTATGAGCCTGCGTAAAGATTAAGTAAAATTATCTTGCTGTAGTTAAAGTAGTCTTGGTATATTCTGTAATCATTTGAACATAACTAGTATATATCTTGTATAATGAACTATCTATCAGTCTTTCAGAAAAATGCACAGCCATCACGTATCCTGAAATAACAAAAACGAACCACCATATTGATTATATTCTTTGTACTCAAGGAGAAAAATATAAATATTGCAGGAGTTACAAGGAAATGGAAAAAAGATTCAAGGTTTATGTATATGAAGAAGGAGAGTTACCAATAGTACATGATGGGCCATGCAAAGACATATACACTAGTGAAGGAAGATTCATACATGAGATGGATCACGGAAACAACAGATTTAGGACAAACAATGCACAACAAGCTCATGTATACTTCATGCCCTTCAGTGTAACATGGATGGTGAAGTATCTCTACATGCCCAACACATACGATGTCACCCCACTCAAACAATTCGTCTCCGATTATGTCAAACTAATCTCCACCAAACACCCCTTCTGGAATACAACTCAAGGAGCTGATCACTTCATGCTTTCTTGCCATGATTGGGTAAGCATTGCATACACTCCACTCTTCCCCTCTGTTGTGTTTTCCAAATCAATACTGAATTATATGGTGTTGTCCGAAATGTTGTTCTATTCTAGGCACCCCAAGCCTCGCGAGGGAATGCATATCTATACAACACATCAATACGCGTTCTATGCAATGCAAATTCCTCTGAAGGATTCAACCCACAAAGAGATGTGAGCCTCCCTGAAATCCATCTATATGGCGGCGATTTAAATCCGAAGCTGGTTTCTCCAGCTACAAATATTTCAAGACCCTACCTTGCATTCTTTGCAGGGGGATTCATGGCCCTATCAGGCCAATTCTCCTCCAACATTGGAAAGGCAAAGACTCTGATCTCCATGTTTATGAGTACCTCCCTAAAGGTCAAGATTATTATGATTCCATGTTAAGATCCAAGTTTTGCTTATGCCCTAGTGGATATGAAGTTGCTAGCCCCAGAATTGTTGAGGCCATTTACGCTGAATGCATCCCAGTCATATTATCCGATCACTACGTGCTTCCATTTAGTGATGTTTTAAGGTGGGAGGCGTTCTCCCTACAGGTTGAGGTCTCCGAAATTCCGCGATTAAAAGAGATACTGATGGCGATTTCACAAGACGAATATGTGAGGCTTAAGGAAGGGCTGAGAGCTGTAAGGAGGCATTTTGTTTTGAATCAACCAGTAAAGAGATTTGACATGTTCCATATGATCTTGCATTCTGTATGGCTTAGACGATTGAACCTAAGGCTTGGATAATTGTAATTCAAACCAGGACCAGGCAAATATATGTATGTACATTGAAGTATAGAAAGAAACAGCTAGCTAGCTCTCTAAGTATTTACAATGTGTTCATTTAATGGCAATGAAGCTGTGGGAGAGGCGCTCGATGCGAGACTTCAAAATTTCGGCTATAGAGAACTTAGGCCTTCCAGCAGGTTCAGAGTTGGTTGTCTCATCCATAACAGCAAGATCAATTGCACCCATCTCTCTCTTCATGGACTTGATGAAGTTCAAGTCCACATCATTTCCTGAAATATCCCTCACATAGAAAGCATTTACCGATTTCTCCCCTTGCGTCGCTATATCTGCTCTCACTACTGCTAGTCCGTTTTCCCTCAGCACTCGTGTTATGTCCGAGAGCAATCCCACTCTGCTATACGCACACAGCTCTACGCGAACTCCCTGCAGCATTTCGGTTAACATTCTTTGCTCATCATCAGTTAAATAGTAATGATCATCAGTATGTTTACCTCACAAACCCTGCGTTCTATAGCGGCCTCTAAGCATTTTATGACCCGATCTTTCTCACTTCCTGTGATCAATGCACAGCCATCAGCATGTCTTATGAAGTACTCCTGTCAAACGAGCAAATTAAGAGGGGATTTTCTTGATTGATTAATTAATTTAGGGAATGCATACACACTTGATATGCATAGCCTCTGCAGGAATCTATGGAAGCATGAAAGATGAGATACTGCATGTCTACAAGTGTGCAAACAGTGTCAAACATTAGCCTTCTCCTATCCTTGCATTGGATGGTAACCATGGAGTAGCCCTTCTCAATACAGCTGTCGATCACCACACTCGTCCTCCTCATGATCTCTTCGTCGGATATGGGGCTGGGGGCCTGTCAAAGTCCCGCACAGAAACCATGAGTTGGTGCAGACGACGCTCCACTCTAGTAGTTGTAGTTAGGTCCCCCTTGGGGAGGCCGGCGGGCTTCACTTCTTGTTGTTGTTGTTGTTGTGTTGCAGTGCATGTGGTGGCCCGTAAAACTGTGGTTAAATGGTCCTCAATGGCATGGAGCCTGTGATCATCAATGGGAGTATCGATGCACTGGTCAGATATATAAGCAACGCAGGCTAAACGAGCATTATGGCTCCACGCGTGTGCTTCAATAATGTTGCAGCCCATATCAGCCAAGGCTGCTGATATCTCCGAGAATAGCCCCGGCCTGTCCTTTCCAGTCATTTCAATTGCTTTAGCCTCACTGCGCTTCGTCTTTGTTGTCGGACTCACAGCTCTGCTCGAACCAATACTCTGCACATATAACAGTTATATAACAAACACTATGTTCCAACTCCCTCATTTTTAATTCATTCATCAAATACCTTACCTGCTGGATGTAGTTGATTATCCTTTGATCAATAACTTTATTGCCCAGCTCATTTTTAACATGAAAAACTGCAAATTAATCATATAATAAAACTAAGATAAAACAAAACAAAAGAAAACAAAACAAAACAGAGGGATGAATAGTAGAGCACCATCCATGAACCATCCCCCATCAGAGGAAATGTAGCCCTTAGATATGGTGAGGTTGAGGTCCGTGAGAGCTTGCACCACTTCCAGGAGAAGCCCCTGCTTATTTACACAGTTGATCTGCCACCATATTTTTCTCAATCAATTATTATTATTATTATTATTATTATTAAATTTGAAACACAATAATAATTGATGATATCATATATATAACCTTTACGATGGTGCAATCCGCTAAGCTTTCATTGTCTATATTCACTCTACAACTGCCATCAAGAATCGTCATTCTATTTAATTACTTTCTTGCAAATTGCAATGAATATGATTGAGATTAAAAGAAAAAAACGTACGCAGGACCGTATAGCCTCTCGGGGAGGCTATCAAAATCAGGATCGAAGTAAGGCGAGCAAACTGTGTTCATTCTGCATGCCAAAACAATTCTTTCTACATTTCAAGAATCTGAGTATTTAGATTTATTACGTACAAATATCGACATTGATTTACCTGGATGGATGTATTAGGATGGGATGGGAGGAGTTAGATCTCCATTTTCTGAAAAAGTAATACTAGTGTTGCATGTAATATGCATGAAGGAGATGAGCTAAGCCCACTATCAACAACATCATGCAATTCCCACATGATTAATTATGTAAGAAGAAGAAGAGAAATAATTAGGAAAAAATCAACTGCAAAGATTTTTCAGAATATGAGAGAGAAGAGGCTGATGCCTTATTGAATAGAATTAATGAGACAAACGCTTACATTGGATGTTAGTTTGTTGGAAATAAATTTTAACATAAATTTATAGCAATGGTTGTTGCTAGTCATGCAGTCTTCGTTGTCCTCCATAATTCTCTCCTCAAATGATGGGTTGGAAAACCTCTGTCTTCTATTTCTAGGATGATTGAAAGAACAGATAAAAGGTTAGATGGTAGATGTTTCTCGAATAATTAACTTGTTAAAGAGGTTTGGATTTCGACTCTATCTTGTAAAATTGTGTTCCCTCTAATATTGACATGTATGTAATGTAATTCAACCAATGAAACCCGTTTAAAATTCTGAATTTATATTTCT
This sequence comes from Paraleonurus japonicus, assembly GCA_030762865.1. Classification (NCBI taxonomy): domain Eukaryota; kingdom Viridiplantae; phylum Streptophyta; class Magnoliopsida; order Lamiales; family Lamiaceae; genus Paraleonurus; species Paraleonurus japonicus. Next base: position 51,445,620 of record CM061054.1, on the reverse strand, counting down.
ATATATGTCTAATAATAGTATCAACTTACCAGGTAGATATGCTATGTTCATAGGCCCGGGCCATTCAAATTAAATCAAAAGTCGTTTGGTCGAGAGTTATGTCAAACGCTCGTATACATAAAACAAAGCTTCATATAAATTTTATCAGTCGTTTGCATCCCTATTTGCAATCCAGAGATTTATCAATTCAGCATTTGTCTTCGTTTTTAAACCAATCATGAGCCCAAGGATCAACATGGATGCTTGTTTTGACTTTTAAAAATTAGATTTGGTGTTTTGAAATTCAAAATTGATTCTAACCATTACAATCGACAATCCTATAATAATCTTCATTCACTTCTCCAGATTTGACATAAAATTAAATATCATCGTACTAAAAAAATTCAAAACAAACACACATTACTACATTACTTTTTATCTAGATTTTACAATCTCCAAAAATGGTTTATTTAAAACCCAATGTTCGTACGAACATGGGCTTAACATGGTTAATATGGCTTTTTAACTATGGACTTTTGGACACATTTTAACAAACATTTTTTTTTTTGTTTTTTTGACAGGACATTTTAACAAACATTTTTTTTTTTGTTTTTTTGACAGGACATTTTAACAAACATTTTAATATGGCTTTTAACTATGGAATTTTGGACATCATATGTGGACTAGCTGTAGGCTGTAGCCAACTATATATAATAAACAAATTCTTATGCAACACATTTTAACACACATTCAAATAAATGAGTATACTTTACTCATGTACCCAACTGATCAATTAAATTCTACTTTCTCCCAACAAAGTGTCTACATATTATATTGTTGTATATTTAACAGCTGAGAGGTATAACCCAAGTTGACCCTATGATCAAAACAAGCCGAGCGTATGTATTTTGAACCTATAAATTCCAATTCCACCCAATCAAGCCAAAAAAAAAAGGAGTTGGATCAGAGAAATAACATTGGATAAGAGAGCAACGCAAGTAAACAAAATTTTGTAAATGGCTTTGATTAATGGAAGAGAGGAACACTAAGACATGGCATTTTATGCTGCTATTGGAAAGGCCAAGACCAGAGGCACAAGAAAACCTACCATGCTAATCCCCCACCTTGCATCTATCAGAACAGAATCGGAATCGAATCTTTCTCCTCTCATCAGTTAAAACTCGAAAAACAGAATAACCATACCATCACAATGGTACTATGTATCCTGCCTGCCATCTGAACGAGCCGCTCTAGTGGTTAAACCAGGGCCCAACCCCACCATTCACGTGTCCATTGCTGTGGACCCCAACTGGGTTAGGTCGTAGAGGAGGCGGCAATCCAACAGCCATTGGAGGTGGAGCACTGAGAGGATACAGCCCATGACTGTGAGAAAGCGAGTGAGAACTTACAACTGCACTTCCTTTACGTTGTTGGATCGTGTGGATCTGTCTCAAACCTTCTTCATGAATTCTGGATATTGTCTCTAGCTCCTTCATTGATAAAGCTTCCAAACCAGCACCATAAAGAGGGGCATGCCTCGACATTTCTTCCTGAAGTTGAGCCTCTAGATGATGGATGTATTGCTGCAACAAAATATATTTGGATCACATTAGCGTCACAGTCATGTAATTAATACACAAAATATTATTAGGACAGTCAGTGATCAAGATAAGATATGAAATAATGATTTGGGGTGAAGCAAAGACCTCGCAGGCCTGCAATTTGGATTCCATCCCATCGATATATGCCTCACATCGAGCAACCTGCTCCTCCTTCTCACGCTTCTCTTCTTCTGTTTGCCCGACTGTCTGTTTTAAACGACGAACTTCATCCTCCAGTGATTTTCGTATCTCTTCTCGACTCACATTTTCTGTGGCAAATCTTTTCAACTCTTCATCAAACCTTTTACGTGCTGCTTCAGCATTCTTTAATCTCTCAGCCAGAACACTCTTCTCCTTCATCACCCTCTGAAATATGCACAAACATTTGTCAATAATCATGCTAAAGTTCATGGCATCATAAGAAAGAAAAGTAAAGAAAAGGGAATCAGGTTTTAATTAATTAATGCAATCTCATCTGAAAATCTTTTACATTGATCAGTAACACAAGAAAAAATAAACGAGTAAATATCAAACCTTCAATTCGTCACGTTTTCGAGATTTCAGTTGGGAGAGCTGTGATTCTGCATCATAGAGACGATCTTGAAAAACCTTCTTCTCAGCCATAAGCTTTTGACTTCATCATCCCGTTCTGAGCGGACCCACTCAAGTTGAGTCTCAACTTCTTGTCTCTGCTCTACCAGCTCTTTTCTTTCTCGGGCAAAGCGATCCATCTCAGCTCTCATTTCAGACTGCCATTTTGCATATACAAGCGTTAGCAGTTAGAATGATTTTCTGGAAAAACATTAATAGAGGAAAATAATCACCTTGAGACGGCTACTGGTGGCCTCAGATTCACTTAGCTTTTGAGATAAAACAGCCTTCTCTTTAGACAGACTAGCAATTTCAGCCTTATTTTCTTCACGATTACGAAGAATATCATCTTCACTAGCACATAACTGATGCCAAAGTGCTGCTCGATCAACATTTGCAAGTTCGACAACCTCCCGCATCATGCTCAGAACTGGTCTTACTATTTCCTGCTCCTCACACACTATGATCACCAAAATCTCCAAATCTAGATCTATGTCACGACTAGCATCAGCAGTAGTGGTAAGGCGATCGACAAGCCTCTTTATCATCCTTAATCGCTGAGACTCATCTGCATATCGTTTGAACAACATAGTATAAAGAATCTTTACAAATCCTTTCACCCCGAGTCTCTGGACAGTGCCAATGTCTCAGCAAGACCAAGAATCGAAGTAAAACCATCTCGTTCTGCTCTCATTTGCTCAATGGCTTCCCCGTCCACAACTAAATCAGGCTGCTGAAAATTCTCAGCAACATACTGGGGTGTGATGTTCAATGATCTAGCAAAGCGTCTTTCCAAAGCCACAGCAACAGAATGAGGAACAAAAGCCCCACGGGCTACAGCTCTCTCAAAAACTTGGGCAGCTTCAGCCGCAAGACCAGGTATGGATAACATCTCAATTAAAATATATACATCAGAAAAATGAGAACTATGATGGGAAGCTTGATCTTCCCCTGAATGTAGTCTTTCAGAATTTGGTCCATTTTCACCAAATACAAAAAGCCCACATCGGCTTGGTGAAAAATCATCACCAAAATCATCATCGGAGTCAATTTCTCTAAGAATAGATTCAGCAATATCCTCACAACTACTTACTGTCCGACTTAAATAATCTAAGATGCATGGAGGGACTTCAGTACCCAAATTCTTTAGTCTTACCCGTACAGCCCTCACCTGACACATGAATAGAAGTTAATGGCAATAGAAATAAAGAAAGAAAATAGATAGTGAAACAATTTATATCGTCTAATTTGTGCTTACTGCTTCAGGAAGATGTTGACAATGCAGAGCAGCTTTAAATATAAAGTCCACTGTGGCTGCTAGAGGTTCATCATTAGAATCAGCCAAAAGCTCCAGCGACTGAGAAAGAACACGCTCCCATACTTCACTGCTACATTCCAATTGACTAAGCGCCCCAAAAACCTAGGAAATTAGAGTTTCTCAGAAACGAGCTATATAACCAGTTATAAACTATGAAACTAAATAGAAAGAGAAAAAAACCATTACATAAATGAAATGAAAGCAATGGTAACACACACAAAACAGTTCCTCATTATCTTACAGGAAAACGTAATGCAGGTTCTGCATCAGGCTTCTGCAGCCGATCTAAGAGAGCATAAGCAGCAAGTGAATGTTCTGAATGCTCAACTAACTTTGGAACCAACGCAACAAGATCTGGTTGCAGATGCTTGGGTGCTCTATCCAATACAAGAGCAATCTTTTGAGCAGACTGTGGCCGCCTTCTTGGTTCAGGACAACCCTGAGGGACAGCTCCATCAAGAGCTCTCAAAGAGTTCACAATCAACCCAAGAAGTTCCTCCGACTGCTCTGGCCACTTCGTCTGAATGGAAGTTTCACTGTATCAATATATAAACTAGGCAGGAAAGATGTTTACTAGCTCAATTAATATAATATTCATACCTTGGATCGAAGACAGGGGTTTTCAATTGAACTGGAAGCAGATGTCTCTGGCGGACTAGTTGGCTGTCCAGGAACATTTTTGCATGTACGTTAATCCCATTCAGATCAGAGCTTTGTACAGCAGTTGCATTTGTACTTTCGCCAGTCCCCAGGTCTAATCTCTCCCCACAGAGAGCTGTCCGGATTCTGCCATGTCTCCATCAGATCTAAGCGGGCTAACTGCACCACTGCCATCTGGGGAAGGTTTGGAGCTAATACAAGAGGAATCATCAGTCGAACTACCCTCTGAAGGTTGGCAACACTCAACCATTATATCTAAAAGTAAATCAATAATCGCTTGTTGTAAAACTTTGACTCCCATCAACAAATTCATCAAACTGGGTGAAGACTCATCATTCTTATTATCTTTCTTTCCATCATTGCTGCCAGAAATCTTTGTGGGAAGCAGCAAGCGCTTCACTTTCGCAGGATCATCAAGGTAAACGCGTAGTCCAGTCAGGAAACCAGCTATTGCCCCGGCATCCATAAGCAGTTTCTCTCTTAAAGTAACCTGAGGTTGAGAAGAATTATCTCCATAAGTAAGGTGAAACCCAGCCCTGGATAGAAGATTTCTGAAGATGTCCTCTTCATCTCCACTTAGACCATCACTATCATCGGAATCAATGAGTTCATCAGGGTCGGTTGTCAAGGCATCTTGATCATCTTCAGAAGCTAAAACCTGACAAACAACCAAGTTAAGACTGCAACATGCGATATAATAATTAAACTGAGAAAAACAGTGCTGATCATATAAATTGTCATTCACAAAACAGAGAACTAAGAAGTCAAAATAATTCTTGGTTGCCTATAACTCACCCACCAGAATATGAGTGTCTAAATTTCCTTTGACACATTCGCAGAACGGATTAGAATGATTGTCGATAACACGACATATGGAAATAAAAAAATCCAACTGGCTACAAATCATTATTATAATGGGAAAGATGAGGATAAATAACCAGCTTAGATGTTCCACTTTTTTATAAAGGGGAAGATGAGTATACACATCCAATCTGTACTACCTCATAGTCAGAAGGACAACTGTGTACAAAGATACTGCAAGATTTTATAGCAGGCGGAAAAGGCAGATGCTGCAATAATAAATATGATCTACTAACCTCCAGGTCTGAAAATTCAAACCACGGGCAACAGTCCAATATCTCACAAACAAACACAACTGTATCGCGCATCAGAAACCCTGCATCAGCCTCTAGCATTTCGGATACCTTCATAAATTGAAGAACAGAATTGTTCCATGTCTTGGTACAAATAGAAGACTCCTTCCAAACAGTTTTAGATGGATTTTTTGATTCACAATAGCCATCCTGTATCTGACCCAAAAGTTCTTGTCAGAGTCACTGCCAAATGATTGTTCACTCTCCAAATATATACATATCGTGTCAAAGGACTCGTAAACTCCTGTACAACCAAAATGGGTAGCAAAAAAATTAGAATTAATCAATCACCTCAATCCCAATAGCTGCTGCAACAATTTAAATGCAATAATGCAAGCTTTTAGAAAGCCACCCACCAATCCGAAGCTCGCATCCACCAGCTTGAAAGAATTTGCTGAATATTTTTCTAGTTTCCATTATTTCCTTGAAGGACAAGAAATTCTCTACTTTCCATGTAAATGAACACCTCTTCTCTATTCCATCTAACTGAGAAGAGCTACTTCCTGAGTCAGTGTCTTGAGTGAAGTCCTGCATTATGGATGTTTCTTTCAAAATAAGGACCTCTGCGGAGAAGATAACAGTATCCTGGACTAGAAATCCAGAATCCTGATCGAAGAGGCTAGTGAGTGTCACAAACTCGCGCCAACCCCAGTCCTTTGCAGCCTTTGAGTAGCGGTTTTGAGATTCCTTTGTAACAGATTTTTCCTCCATTCTTTGGTTCACAACTGAAAGACGATGGCTCACAAAACAACTCCAATCGCTGTTATTACTTCGTGAATCTGTGACCTCAAGAAACACAGAAAGGTGGCATGGAGGCTGAGACTGCCCTGATATAAGCAAATTGTGTATTAGCTAAAAGCAACTTTCTAGGGTTGAAATGAAGAAGCTACATCAGAAGTTTTAAGTCAATTTTGTGACTTTGTTCATGTCCTATGTAATATTTGAATTATGTACTGATACACAAATGTCACAACACCATATCCTGAAAACTGAAATTTGTTTAGAAAATCACCCGTTCAATCAATCTATTCACTTAGTTGCATATTCAGCGCAAGAAAAGGAGTTAACAATGACAATACACAACTAGTTCTGCATTGATATTTTAACAGAACTTTATGCCAAACAACGATCGCTACGCAAAATTAATCAGCATTGTATCAAGTATAAATTATAATGCGCTTAAATACTATATAAGCATTTAACTTCTCAAGCACTAAAGCAAACTGCGATGAGGCTCTAAATTCCAAAATTATATCACAGACTAACTGCCAGCACCTTTTATTTTATGCACACATTATTACAACATCGATCAAAGAAATTAAACTGTGAATGGACAAAAGATGGAGCGGATATACAATAAACATCATCAACATTTAACCGTATCCAAATGGGAAAAGCAGATGGGTATCGAATTACCCTTGCCTAATAATCCCTTCTCCTAAATTGAAGTTTCTGTCTTAGTATTGTACAAGGCCAAACTATCCAATCACTTCAACTCTTCCAATGGTTATACAATAATATAATCAAAATTAGATTACTATTACTGGCTTTTAATACCATTCAAGTATGATTTAACAAGTTAAATGAATAGGTCATAATTGCATTCAGGAAAATAAATGTTATGTTTGTGTTCAACAACAATTGGAACATTCTTCTTTCCTCAGGGGTCATATAAAAATGAAGATTAGCTAACGCCATTTTCATTCCTTCCCTACTACAATAATATAACATACCTCTGGGGTAAACAATAAGGCGACAATCCCGGTTCCCAATTTGAAATCTCCTACTCTTAATACAAAGCCCAGTAATCTTCCTCTTCTTCAAAAGATCCTTCAAGCGGGTGAAGTTCTCAATTTTCCATGTGAACTTCCCCAGATGTCCATCCGACTTCCGCACTTTTCCCTCGTTCCTCACACCAGTCATTGTTCCACCCTTAGAGAAGGAGCCTAACTCCTTAATAACATGAAATGATGTGCTAAACACTGCTGTGTCATCCACCAAGAACCCGGATTCGGGCCCAATAAAATCTGACATTTTCATATAATCATTCCACCCCAAACTTGTGTTGTCCCCACTCTTATTGTCAGCAGCAAACCTCCCGTAACTATCACGATGGACATGGTTTGCACCATTACCTGGCTTCTGATTTAACACAGACATCCTAAACAGACACCAGCAACTCCTGTCTGTCACCAACGTGTTTTTCTCGGTGTCCTTGCTCTCCAAACACATGGACAAATACTCCACACCATTCACCACACTCTGGTACACACTTATTCGCAAGTTACACTCACCAGCTGGGAAGACTGGACTCATTATTTTCTGCGTTTTAATCATCTCCTTAAACAAACTAAAATTGTGCACTTTCCAAGTGAACTTTCCACTCAAAGCATCCCCAACCACAGGTCCAGTAACCCCTCCCCCGCCCATAATAGACACATTATTCGCCTGCAAATCGTAATTATCACGCGAGAAGGAAAAGGACTCGTGAAGTATTAAAATATCCGCGGTGATAAGAATACAATCATTTGACAAATGCAGGAATCCAACCTTAGGGTCTATGAGAGAAAGGAGTGAGGCAAAATCGCACCAACCGTGGGACTTTTCTTGGACGAAAACCGATGCCAGCTGTCCCGGTGCACTGATTTGGAAGGGTCCAACAGATTATCAATGGCGAGACGATAGCTTGCAAAACAATCCCACCTGGAAGAAGCAGTGTTCCGAGGGTCCATGATTTGTAAATAGATAGACAGATATCCAGGGAGAGCCTGAGAATCACCCTTAGGGTAAATTAGCAGGCGGCAATCGAAACCCCCGACTTCGAAGTATTTACTCCAGAGCGCCCGCGATTTGATTCTTGGGAAATTGGCGATTGTCCATTTGCAGAGAGCGGAATAATCTCCCCGCCTCTCCACCACCACCGAGTCGGCGGAAGCCGTTGTGGCGGTGGAGGCTCCGGAGGCGGAGTCACGCAACGGATCCTCTACGGCAATGGACAGCTTCTCCGATGCTCGGTTAGATGAGAGGGGGACGGCGGCGGAGTCGGATACGGCATCGGAGGATGAGACGGCGACGTCGTTTTGAGAGTAGTGATTGTGTTTCATTGTTTGATGAGAAGATATGAGTTGTGTAGTTAGGTTTTTGGGGGTTGTCTAGGTTTCTTTCCCTTATATGTGTGTATGTATATACATACTTATATATATTCTCTCCCTCTGGTTTTATTGCTCATCGATCAACACATGTATTGTAGAGAGAGAGAGGAGAGAGATGGAGGGAGAAAGTGGCCAGATTATGTGTGGGTAAGGGACTACTGCTTGCTTTGCTCCTCCTACATGCTCTCCTTCCACTCTTCAACACCTAATACCCTAGTACCATACTCTTTTTCTTTTCTTTTTTAGATAAATAAATATTTCTCTAATTTTATTTTTCACATAATTAAAGGACATGGAGGTGATTGTATTGAATTATTAAAAGGAATTTTTTTATTATGTAATATGGAGTATTACAATTGTGGGTAAATGTTTTGAACGGCTCGAGCTATTCGTGCTCCATTTGAATAAAGATCGAAATTGACTTGAACTGCTTTTGAATCGAGTTCAAGCTCATCACTACTTCATTTGGTTTGGTTCATTTAACCAGGTGGCTTATCTCATCCCCCACCGATTCTCACTTTAGTAGGAGACTCAGGTTCGATTCCCTTTGGGAGCGAATTATGAAGTAATAAGGTGGCTTGGAGAAAAATTTAGGAGTGTTTGGGTGATTGGTGGACTAACAACTAACAAACTAACATTTATCGATAAAAAAATTTGTTTGGTTTAGTTCATTTACACCCGAGTTTCTTACAATAGCATGTCATGTAAGGCATAAAAGTTTATTCATTTATGTGTCATTCATTTGAGATGTATAATAGGAAACCACAATTAGAGTTATGAGATATAAAGACCGTGAAGATGATTATATAGTTGCTGAGGATATCTTATTACGCAAATTCTGTACTTTTTATATAATAAATTAAATAATACAGTAGATAAGTAAGAAAATAACAGGGGGAAAAATGATAAAAGTGATTAATATATTGTTTACGTGTCATTCATTGAGATGTATAAGAAAGAAAATAGCATCGAAACAATGAGAAAGATAGTAAGTTATGTCTTTTTGGTCGCCAAAGAGAAGTTTTATTAATTAAAGCAAGGTGGCATGAGTAATGGCATAGTGTAATTTACAGGTATTGTCAAAGGCCGTCGAGTAGCTAAATTTAGAGAGAGGCAATCCCCTGATCCTCACACCAAGTAGCAATGGAGACATCGGCGAGCAGGCCCTTTACCAAGCAACGAAAATGTTGGCGATGAGCAACGAGCAGAGTCATTGTCCTCGCCCATCTGAGTAATAGCACATATTTCAATTTGAATAATATTAAATATTATATTATTTTCAAAATAGAAACTCAAAAATTAATGTTTGTTCCACATAATCAAGTTGAAATCTAGAAAAGGGGGTTTGAATAGATTTTACAGTCTATCCAAATTTTTCTTTCCAAATTAACAAGATACACAACCAAATATCGATTACACACCGAATGTTTTTATACTTGATTCTTTGATAACTCTTATTCAAACGGGTATTAATCGATTATTGATAAATAAATGAAACAACCGAAAATAAACAAAACAAGAAAGAACACAGATGATTATAGTGGTTCGGACTATAATAATCCTACATCCACTCTCCTTTCACGATCCCGTGAAAAGGACTCCACTACTTATTTCTTGCTTACTTACTTACACTTTACAGACATGTAATCTTCGGCCTTTACACGTTCTTCTTATTCGAAATTTTGACTTGAAGATATGAAATAAGTGTTCTATAAACACTTAGAAAACTAATACGTCTTATGAACGTTTTGTGTGTAGAGAACTCTTTGAATGCTATAATAATTTTTGTGTTACAAGTGTCAAAAGTGTGTGTGATTCTAATCTAAGTCCTATTTATATGAATTTATGGTAGTTGTAATCGTCTTGATGACTTTCGGTGTTTGTTGTAATCGAATAACTTCTTCTTGTTTGTTGCAATCGCTTCTTGGGTAGTTATAACCGATTATGTTAGTTGGTTGTAACCCTCTTCTTGAAATCTTTAACACTTCATTAGTTATCTCGCATCTTTAATCTTAAGATGACTCGTCCTTGTCTCGATCTTTCTCGTGCCTTATTCTACTCAAAGATGTCTTGATCTTCTTAGAGATGTCATCGTCTGTTCTTGTCTTCGTCTCGACTTGACCTTGTCTTTCTCGTCCTCGCCCTGTCTTGTGCTCCCATCCGATCTACTATAAATCTAACTATTACAAGTTATTACTTATTACTTCAAATTGCCAATACAAAATATTCAAATTGGTCGCCTTATTTTACATACTCATCTTAACCTCATCAAAACTAAAAATTATATCCTAACAATTATAAATAATTTTTTTATCATCTCATGAAATGTCCTCCGTTCAATGGTAAAATAATAACAAACTAAAAAAAAAAAAATTGACGAAGTGATGTAACTTAAGTGGTTAGAGTCTCACTACCTAACACCGTAAAATCATGAATTAATTTGAGTCACCATTTATCCGACAAAAACCACACTAAATATGTTTTCGAAAAAAAAATATATATATATATATATATATTTACAATACTTTATTAAAAATGATATATTTTTACTGACACACGAAACAAATTTCATGAGACAATATCATACACAACTTGTCCATATATGAAAAGAATCATATTGTTTTGTTTAAAAAAAAAAAAAAAAAAACCAATCATTTTGTAATTATTATATCCTTCGCTCCTAATTATAAGAAAAATTTATACCAAATGCTCCAGTGACTAAGGTGAATATATGGCAATAACAATCTTTTTGTCAATAGAAACCTATTAAATCGAGGAAATTTTATGATACTCATAGAATATTGCATTCATTCCACAGTATGTGACATATGATATTTAATGAAACATAAAAAATATCCACATAAAAAAATTTATATATCCACATGAATCTCATTAATTAGAAGTTCATGCTTAAAAAAAAACAAAAAAAAACTATACAGTATAACCATTAATAAAGGTGTTGTTACCGAATAAATATAAAACGATAAACACGGCGATGGGGGAAGAACCTGAGAGTTCTTCCCTAGAAGATGGCTTTGGAAATTCTCTTGGGATCCCCTTGCCTTGTGTATAGCATGTATGAGCTTTGGGAGGAAGAAGTTCTTTACAATGGGTTGGAGCATCTATTTATAGAGGTCCAACCTTAAAGTCTAAGAAACGAACTTAATTTAAGAGCTAAGAAACAATCTATACCCTTTATATTAGGGTTTCATTTACATTCGTTGATCTAATACCGTACTAAATACTTTACGTAATGCGGACTTCGTCATCTCGCTCGCCTACCGAGCTCGGGTCTTCGTCGAGTTGAGGTGGGGCGACATGAGTCTCGTCGTCTGCTCGCCTGCTCGTCTCGCCTGTTCGTCGGACTTTATGGCGAGATCGTGAGACCCCTAAGGGACCTCGACACGCGTGCGGGGGTGGGAATCTTTTAGGATTATTTGTGTCACAACAAAAGGATATATTCTTTTATAATTAGTTCCATAGGACATTTGAAAATTGAAACAATGGTAGACTAAGAAAATGCTATACTATCTTTACAAAAGAAGAAAATGAATATTGCTATTAACAACATCTATTTCTTGATTGAGAGGAGACTTGCGTCTGCGTAATTTTCAATTTAATTCACACGAATAATTTATTTCCCTAGACTTACTAGTTGAAAAGAACAACTGCATCGATAGTCCAATAGTGACAAAATTAAAATTATCCATATTTAGTAAGTAATAAAAATTTAACATAGTATATAAGATGAAGATTAAGGGATAGTTTGCTTCACCGTACGAGTCTAATAACTAATGACAAAATTAATTAGGATTACATCATTTGGATTATTATTTTTTAAAATTGAATTATATTGGATTGATGTATTATAATATTTAGTATTGTGTGACAATTGATAAATCATCATTAATAAAATTAGTCTCCCGAGTTCATCCCAATCTCATGTCAAGTGAAGCAAACGCTAGACTCTGGTATTATTGTATGAAATGATACCTTAGCCCATTTTCAAAAGGAAAAAAACATGGCCCAATAGGCCCACCCCATCAATACTGGGCCCGTTAGCCCAAACATAACTTACATGGAAATACTTTAGAGGACCAATGGGTGTATTTGCAAACCCTACGAAAATCGTAAGAAAAACTATCATATCGTCATCCGTACAAATTTATGAAATTTGCCATTTTTTAATGAAGAGGATTCAAACAAAGAAAATGTCCAAATTCCTTGAGGATTCATCCTGGAACTTTAAACTAGGCCAACTCTTTTTGCCTGTTAAAATTTCAAAAAAAAAAGAAAAAAAAACTTGGCCAACTCTTGATATACGCGTGCAATTTGAAATGCAAGGCATATAAAACATATCAGCAATCAGCATCGCAAGGAGTACTTATAATGACTTTACTATTACATCTATAATCTATAATCTATAATCTATAACTATATAATAATAAAATATTATACCATAAATAGTAACATCTTTGTAACCTTCAAAGTTTAGTTTCTAATTTTATCTTATAAAACTAATGTCATATTTTTTTAAGAAGCTGAAAAGATTTTTCAATATTTTTAATCACTTTATCTTTGTTTATTTAATTATTATATTTAATTTTTGGGTGCAAATATAATATAATATTCACATTTGAAACTAATAGTTTGAATTGTTTTCTAATAAAGTATATTAATATTTTAACTCAAGATTTTTTATATTTTAAGTTTTATTTTAATATACAAGTTGATAATATTTATTATAATATAATAATTATTAATGTTCATCACATGTAATGATATATTATTTCGATAACAATGGAGGTGTTTGAATATAATATAATAAAACTTAAAGTAATAATATGATTTTTACTAATAAAGTAGAATAATTTTATACTTAAGTATAGAAATAATTATAGATTGTAACTCAAGATTTTTATACACTAATATTTATTTTAATATACAAGTTGATAATATTTGTTATAATATAATCACAATTAATGTTTATCACATGTAATGATATATTATTTCAATGACTTTGAAGGTGTTTAAAAATATGGGAGAGTAACTATGAGGTACAATTTTAAGACTCCTAATACTACTAGATACAACTTTTTCATAATTACTAGCAGCTACAATATTTTAACTTGATTTTCCAATTTTGCCCTTACTTTTAATTTTGCTTCTTGATTGGACATCCTCTTTTTGAATTACTTTTGCTAATACAATTTTTCTGATTGCTTCTTGATTGGATGTCCTCTTTTTGAATTACTTTTGCTAATACAATTTTTCATTATTGTAGATATCCCATTTTATTTTATTTTATTTGCTTCGTACTCTCATTTATCAATTCAAAATTTATAGTTACTTACTTTTATTTATCAATTCAAAATTTATAGTTGTAAAATTCAAAATTAAGAATTAAAAAAGAAAATATATCATTCCTCATTTGATCAAAACGAGACACACATAGGTGAAGACAAGACGTTTGGAAAAATATTCTGCACATGTGCGTAATTTTTTTCCATTCTTTTTGCACATTATTTTTCTGAGTCCAAGTTATTCTTTTTAATTTCTTCATACTTTTATTTATCAATTTAAAAAATTATAGTTGTAAAATTCAAAATTATAATTCCTTGCAGCCTTTCCATTTCCCTTTCCATTCAAAATTCAAAATTATAATACACAAACATAAATGGAAAAAATGTGTACTCAACTTTTCATTTTCAAATTGCCTCAATACGCAAACAAAAAAATGTGCAGAGTAGAAATATTTAACAAAGATCATAACTTAATGTGAAGAAATCAAATAATTCAAAATTGGCATTTATTTCAAATCAAATAATTCAATTACATTTGTTTGAAATCAAATAACTCAAAATTTGTCCCATGTGCGTAAAAAAGTTGTACATGTGCGTAAGAAAACCCCACATGTCCAATGTAGAATAACATCGATCTAGTAGTCAAAATGTAGAAAAATACAGATCTGTGACGAATTTGGATTCACTCACCAACGACTTCGTCATCGTCGTCCTTTTTCTTCGACGTCATCTTCTTCTTCTTCGCGGGATCCGTCGGTTTAGAGGAGAGAACCAGACGGAGCTTTGCGACCGTGGGGCTTTGTGTGCGACGGTTGGATTGTCGATAACTAGGGTTTATCCACACCGATCTATAGTAGATCTATGACTGCCCGTTCTTGTCGCGGTGGTAGGCGGCCGAGAGAGCATGAAATCGTGCCGCTTTTCCCGTAATGGAGGAGTATGCCGCCAGCTGCACTCCAAATGCATAGCGGTAGTTGGAGTCAAAGTTTGAAGGTAAGCCATATCTACCTTCATATCTGCGAAAAGAATCATTAATTTAAACCAACATGGTACTTTGGTTCCATACGTTAGATACATTCTTGAAAAAGAGAGAAAAAGACATAATGATTTTCAGAGGAGGAAATGGCAATTTGAGGAGAGAGAAATGTGAACAGAGAGGTAAGAAAAAGACGCGTGAGACTGTGTGTGAGGAGAGAGAATGATAATAACAAATATGACTTTTAGGGGTAAAATGAGAAATGAAAACTATTAATTGTTTCTGGTTGTATTAATTTTTGAGATGGTACCTTATAGTAATAAAAATCTAAACATGCTACCTTAGAATCATAATTCCTAAAAATATTTCATTATGTATATTAATAGCATATGTGTACATCATTAAATTTGATAATTAATCTATTTGTACTGGTCATATTATAATCTTTGAAGGGTATTATAGGTAAAATATATGTATGTAAGTAAAAGATTAGTTAATTAGGTGGAAAACGTAATAACATTAGTGTAAATAAATGTGTATCGTGAGGTGTTAAAAATAAAATGTGTTTTCATTTATAGGTGTGCAAATAATAACCAGGTGAATGTGAAGAAATCAAATAATTCAAAATTGACATTTATTTTAAATCAAATAATTCAATTACATTTGTTTGAGAAATCAAATAATTCAAAATTTGCCCCATGTGCGAGAAAAAAAAGTTGTACATGTGCGAAGAAAAAACTTGCACATATGCGTAAGAAAACCCCACATGTCCAATGTAGAATAACATCGATGTAGTAGTCAAAATGTAGAAAAATACGGATCTGTGACGAATTTGGATTCACTCACCAACGATTTCTTTTAACACCGCATTCATTGTTGAGTTTCTCATTTCGACTTTTTACTATGCTAATACCACATTCTTTTTTAATGTGTGTTTTTTTAATTAGACGCAAAAGATGTATTGTACTTAAAATATGAAAAAAATTTGTCAAATTTCAAAGATATCATTTTTTCTTACAAATTAATTTTGGAATACCTACTTATAAATCATATTAATTGTCTTTTTTTTTTTTTTTGTTATGTCATCCCCATCACATTTCAATATTTTCAAATATTTTTGTTTGGTTACTCTAGATTTGAAATCATATTACTACTTATAAATGATATTTTTAATAGAAAGACGACATTTTTAAACAATTGGCCATTACTCTTGTTAATAGTCATAACACACAAGATCATCATTTAAAAACTTAAAATTGACTGCTTTGAGACTTGAAAGATAGTCTAGTATCTAATGGAGTAAGTGCCGAAATAATTTGTACAAGAATTGATAATTTTTTTTTTTTTTGTTATTTTCATATTTAAATTAATAAATAATCACTTATAAAAAAAAAAAAACAATGTAATTCCAATTACTCAAAAAAATCATCTATTCAGTAACTTTTTTAAGAGTAACCGACAATATATATTGAGTAATTGGAATTACATTGTTTTTTTATACTATAATATGTGAATATTGTGAGATAATATTATATTTGAATATCTCATAATTATTTAATTAATAATAATGTAATTTATATTATAAAGTAAACCCATAGAATATGTATTTACAAAAGAAGTAATATTTAAAGTTCAAATTTTATTTTTCAAAAATTAATTTTATTTTATTATATTAATAATGGAATAGTAAGGGAGATGGTGAATTAATTTATTATAGTGTATTATTTAGTATATTTAATGATTAATAATTTATTTGAGATTTAATTATATATATTGAAACTATATTTGTAAAGTGACTCTTGGTATGAAAGTTTCTATTAATAAAAGATTTTGTTATTATAGTAGTAAGGATGTAATGTAATGGTTATTAGAATTTCAATAAAAAAAAAATCAGGTGTTTAATAGTTGTATTGCATCAATTTTAGTATAAAAATACTCTTGCATGAACTCTACCATAACTTAATCCGTCGAACCGAAATATATAAGTGTCTAAGATCTATGAAGCTTCAATTCGTGTTCGTTATGCCATTGTTGTTACGCTGTCGAGCCGCCGCTTTGATCGACCACAACCACCTCGATTACGTATCGTTGTGTCTCGATTGCCGACATCGCTCGGTGTGGACTTTGCCGTCATGCGATCTCTGTTACGCAAATCGTTATTGCGTTTTCGGATCGTACACTATCATTGTTATGCACTGTGGAGTATCACTTTCATGTAGAAACAACTATCACTATTATACACAATTTAATATCAATGTAGAAAAATTATCACTATTATGTTCAACTATTATTATATAACCCGGGCTGTGGGTAGAACAACCATGTTTCATAAAATAATAAGATGCATCTAAATTTTTGCTTTTTAGAAACCAAAGAAAAAAAGGAAAACAAAGAAGAAGAATTAAAAGTGTAGCAGACGAATTGCAAGGCATAATCCAACTTCATATAGTCATCCCTAATTTTCAGGAAGGAAAATTTAAATTGAAGTAAAAATTTAATTAAATTAGCATGTTCATGCCTCGTCACATTCTGAATTAGCATCTTGCTAGCTATTTAATTATAGTACTTACGCCATTGCCGCCTAAAAAGTCTAAACAAAATAATTTTGTACAATTGCCCAATTTCACGGATCTTTTTTAATCTATACATATATAATAATAAAATCGTAAAAATTTGAACCAAAAGTTTATTACTAAAGATGTGAATGAATTCTAAAAGTTACTACATTAATTAACATTAATAATTAATAATATTTAATATATGTATTAACAATAAATTATAAATTAATTAATAAATATAGGGGGCGTGTGGAGTTATTTTGCAAACTTTCATTATTTTTTGGATCTTTTTACAAATTTTAATAATTAAACATAATTCTAATTTCATTTCTAATAATCTAATTCTAATTTAAAAAGGCACTCAGCCACTCACTGAACAAAAAAAAAAAAAGCAATCAAATCTAATCTAATTAAAATAGGCAGTCAGTAGCACTCATCGTTTATCATCGACATCGTCGTCGTCAATTAAAAAAAAAAAAAAAAAAAAAGAAGAATAGGAAGAAGAAGAGAGGGCGGCACCCACCTACCTGCGCTGCGCTACCATCTCGATGGCGACAGCTTACCTTCGTCGACGGGCGATGAAAGCAGCGGCACTGAGTTACTGATGACGACGCCGACGAGGAAGATACGCGGCGGCGGCTACGACTACGGCAAGGAGTGAAGATACGCGTGGGTTGCTTAGTGCTTAGTGCTTACACTGTTACACCTTACAATTACAATCATATACAGGTATGTTTTTTTGTTCGGAGTAATTTGGGAATATTTTTAGGGTTTGTAACCCGGCAAAAATTATCTGAATTTAGGGAGTAGTATGCAGTAGGGGTGATCAAAATACCGAAAAATTGAATTTTCGAACCAAATCGATTAAATTCGAGCTATTCGTTCAATTTTTAGGATTAAAATTCGAGTGTCGGTAAAAAATTAAAATTATTTCAGTTTTCGGGTTCGGTTCATTTTTGATCCTATAATAACAGAATAAATCAAAATACCCGAAATATATCATTATATATTAAATTAAATATTATATATTATAAAATATATTAAATATACTACATATTTTATATTTACCCTGTCCTGGCCCCTAAATCACCAAATCTCTCATTCATCAATTCGTAACGCTAAGCCTCACCGCCTTCACGCCTTGCGCTGTTCCGCCTCCCCAGTCCCCACTCGTTCGTCACCGTCGCGTCACCGCCTTGCGCTCCCGTCGCATCACCGCCCTGTGCTGTCATCGCCGGCGTCGCCTTGCTCTGTCGTCGCATCACCGCTGCTGGTCCTGCCTCACAGTTCTTACCTCGCGTCGCTACACGGGTATGGTAATTCCAAGTTGGGTTTTTGAAGCTATGCTGCTATGTGTGTTATTTGAATTTTGTTATGTATTGAATTTATAATTATGACTAATGTATTTGAGTTTCTTGTTATGTAATGACTTATGTATTAAATTTCTAATTATGAGTTATGACTTATATATTGATTTGATGATGGTATATTGGTATTTGATAAATATTTTACAGGTATTATATTTAAAAAATATTAATAAAATAACGCACCCGCTCCCCCGCACCCATGCAACGCAGGTAATGAGGGTAATGAGGTATTTTCACAACAATCTGTTACCGCTTTAAAAGATTTCGGCCCCCGCTCTGCTCATTTCGATCTTGATTCTAATCTCTGCTCGACAGCCGCTAGAGTTTTTTCAGAAGTTATCTAGGTTTCAGGTTTTTCTCCTTCCCCGTTCTCTCTTGCGACGTATTGGAATTACGCATCTCTATTTTGTGTCTCGTATCTAGAATTTTGTATATTTAATCTCGTTTTCTTGGACGTCTTTCAATATGTTTGTGCTATTTTTTTGGATTTGCATATCTATGGATTTATATTGGCGTATTTTCTAACAATTTTTATAGTTTTGGATTGTGCTTGATTTTAGTAGAATAGAATGTCTGATTTCAAGTTTCTTTGCAATGTCTTAGGCTTTAATTCGTGGAAGTTTCATTCAGAATGTCAAGGGTTTACGTTGGAAATCTGGATCCGCGAGTCACTGAACGAGAACTCGAGGATGAATTTCGCGCTTTTGGCGTCATAAGAAGGTGAAGTATGGACTAGTATTTTTCAGTTAACCCATTAAGTAATACTTGTTTTACATTGGATATGGTGCATAAAACAGGTGAATTTTTGATGCATTTACATTGTGTTATTGGAGTTGGTTCTATACATTTAGTATCTAGTTGGATTAACTCCCTTTATATTTGCTTCAACTGTTCCTGCAGTGTGTGGGTTGCTAGAAGACCCCCTGGTTATGCTTTCATTGATTTTGATGACCGCAGGGATGCCCAAGATGCTATTAGGGAAATTGATGGTGAACTTCTGATGTTCTCTATTGGTTATTTGATTACAGTCGAACACCATTATATTAAGCTTCTCTTTTGGTGTGTTTAGTATCATTGATGTTGCCTGATTTTTAACAGGTAAAAATGGTTGGAGAGTTGAGCTGTCGCACAACTCTAGAGGTGGAGGTGGTGGTGGTGGTGGTGGCCGTGGTGGGGGGCGTGGTGGGGGACGTTCTGGTTCGGATTTAAAATGCTATGAATGTGGTGAGCCTGGTCATTTTGCCCGTGAGTGCCGAATGCGTGGAGGTACTGGGAGGCGCAGGAGTCGTAGTCCGGCTAGATATCGTCGGAGCCCAAGTTATGGTCGAAGGTACGATTGAAGTCTGTATTTTGGTTAAAATGCATATTTGACTTAATAATATCATTATCTTATTATCAACTTCCATTTTACTTTATTCTGTTGCTATACTGGTGTAGAAGTTACAGTCCTCGTGGTCGTTCTCCTCGGCGTCGCAGCCCGTCACCCAGAGCTCGTAGCTACAGCAGGTCACCTTATCGTCCGCGAGAGGAGGTGCCATATACCAATGGGTATGATCTTTCTTCCCGATTTTAATGCTTTCTCTTATGCTTAATGTGTTTCAACTTGTCATGGATTGGGGTGAATTAGCTTTTTGTCTATTTCTGGTAAATAACCTTGGCCCCGACAATATACTTGAATTATTTGATGAAGTGTATAATAGTTGCTCAGAGAAGTATTTGAACTTGCATAAACTTTATGTAGCCATTGTATGGATTTCGATCCAACTTAGAAATTGATATGCTTCCCTGCTGAATATACAGATATGAACAATATCCTATCAAATAAACCCAATATGTTTTGACTCATCTTAGTAGTGAGGGTATTGGTTTTGGCTGAGTTGGTTAATTGGTTTATGGTCGCATATGATTTCATAGGTGTTCCGTTGTGAAGTCTTTTAAAAGGTACTTGTAGATTGCCTGATAGTTGTAATCTGTAACTGGGCATTTTAGTCTGCACCAGTATTATGATTTTTGTGTGCTTTCATGGTTTTACCTTGGTTATCATTCTTATTGTGCTGTGATTTCCCTGTATATAATGCAGAAATGGAATCAGGGACAGGGTCGAAAGACGCAGGAGCAGAAGCTGAGCTTGGAAAAATTATTAGTAACTTTGAATCTATGCAGAAAGTTTTCGAATTATGTGTTTACTATGGTTGGACTTATTACAACTGTGTTTAGCTGGGCGACGCCCTGAGATTCGACTCGTGGATTTGGTTGATTGTCATTACTGTTTGAGTAGTAAGTTTGTTGCTTTAATCTTTGTTATCCCTTTTCGTTTTCATTTTACACATGAACCCTTCTATTACCTTTAATATGCGAATCTGATGTTGCTAGTTGATATCTTCCATTATAAATTCATAATGAACATTGCTAAAAGTTTATGATTTTGTTTTTGTGTCGAGGTGTCTGCCTGGTACTGCTTCATTGGTTTTGTGGTTTCGACCTTCCTTCACTGACCTGCTGTGGGATCTTCAATTTTGAATGATTGTGGATCCCAGCTGGCTACTCTGCTAGATGCTTCTTTTCATTGCATGTCTGCGGCTATGATGCGCCTCTCCCCAAATAATTTTGATTAGATTTAATGGTGACGATGGGCTTCACACGCTTCATTGGTTTTGTACATCTGCACTCGTGGTTTCTACCTTACCTTCCTGTTGTGGAATCTTCAATTTGAATGATTGTGGATCCCAGCTGTCTACTCTGCTAGATGCTTCCTTTCATTGCATGTCTGCGGCTATGATGCGCCTCTCCCCAAATAATAATGCTAGTTGATTAGATTTAATGGTGATGATGGGCTTCACACGCTTCATTGGTTTTGTATATCTGCACTCGTGGTTTCTACCTTACCTTCCTGTTGTGGAATCTTCAATTTGAATGATTGTGGATCCCAGCTGTCTACTCTGCTAGATGCTTCCTTCGTTTCGTTGCATGTCTGCGGCTATGATGCGTCTGCACATCATAGTTATGGTATTTGGTTAGATTTAAGGATGACGATTGGCTTCACACGCTTCTGGCAGGTATTTAATTCAATGTGTGGAATATTACTTTATCTTCTAACTGCCATAAAAGGATTACAACCCCAAGTCTCCCTCCTCTCCGAGTTAATTTTTTTGGTAATTGTGTGGCACCTTTCGTCTTTCTCCGGCTTAGTTTCCTAGCTGATATTGGAGATTTCCTCGTGTATGGTTTTGTATGGCAACTTTTGTTGAACCCTTGTTTTCTGTGTTTGCAAAAGTGATTATTGTGGTTGGTAATTTCTTCAAATTTCCTTGTTATGGGGTGGTATACTTCTGAAAATATTGGTTGACCTTTTGAGTCATTTTGTGGAGTACTTTCCCTCAATACCCTCTGAGGGTTAGGGATACAATGTTTAATTGACTTTGTTTGGTTGACTTTGAGATCTAGGCTTGATACGTTTCTACGACTGCAATTATTTTATTTGCATTTGTTTCTCCTCATTTACTTTAGTTGCCTGGGCAATTTATACACCTCGTCGCAAGGCAAGAAAGATTTGAATTTATTTAGGGATTTGGTTGAAATTTTGAATTGTTTCTATATTATATTTGCTGATATGTAGTTTGAAATTTTGGCTGCATTGTGTTTTTGTATTGCTATATGTGTTGCATGTCAAAACAGCTGGATATGATCAGAGGAAATTTAGACTCCACACCCGTAAAATCATTATGTTGGTTCGACTCGTGGGGCTATCGGCGCTTCTGATGAACCGAAAAAAGGGGACCGAGTATGAACTGTACTTGTATAGGGTTGGATGGTTAGAAGTGAGAATTCTATCAAGGCATATGAGATATTTGGTGTATTGATTGACGATTCTAAAACAGTATACATTATGAGTTGTTTGGTGTCACTTTTTGCGATTTACATTTAAGAACAAAATTTTGTACTTGTCTATTTCTTAAGTTTGCTGGATGCATGTTCTTATTTTTCCAATTTTTTGTTGTAATATTCAGGTCATTGTCATAACCCTTTTTCTTCTATGCCAAAGCTGTCGTGACAGGTGATAATCTTATTTGCCACCTAACACTTAAAAGTTAGTAATAATTTTTTTAGTGTATTCATGTTTTGCTTCAGTGATTTGGTCATCTATAATCGTATGTTACTTCCCTTGTTACTATTTAGATTTTTAATAATTAAAGGACATGAGTTTTAATAAAATTATTAATATTAACAAATGTATAGTGAAGAGTAAAAGGGTATTTTTAATTTTATTGAAGTGGGTAGTTAAGTGGGAGATTTATTTATAGTGAAAAATTGGGTGGTATAAGATGTAAATAAGAGATTTTGTAAGGGTTTGGTTTGAGATGGTAGTGTTGTGTTTTTGTTATTTTGATTATGAGAAAATAAAATTATAATGTTTATTTTGAATTTTGAGCAATTTATATTGAAATGGATGAATATTTTGTTTTGTTGAGGTGGTATACTATGACTTTCTTGATTCTCACCGTGTTAAATGATCAAGAAGAAGATTCTCAATAGCTCAATTGAATTAAGTACGAATTTTAAATATTAATATAACATGTTGTACTAGATTTTTTTAAATTTAAATATATGAAATAATAATTCGCAGAAGGAAAAGTGATTTTTTAAAATTGAATTTTAAAATTTGGATGAGTTTTCTCTCCTAGTCGAGAGGCGTCGGTCAAGACTTCGTGATTTTCTGGTTCTTGCTTTGGGTTCGTGTGTTTCTACATTTTTTTGTTTGCGTACTGAGGCAATTTGAAAATGGAAAGTTGAGTACACATTTTTTTCATTTATGTTTGTGTATTATAATTTTGAATTTGAATGGAAAGGGAAATGGAAAGCTGCAAGGAATTATAATTTTGAATTTTATAACTATAATTTTTTAAATTGATAAATAAAAGTATGAAGAAATTAAAAAGAATAACTTGGACTGCGAGAAAAATAATGTGCAGAAAAGAATGGAAAAAATTCTGCATATATGCGGTAATATTTTTTCCAAACGTCTCGTCTTCACCTATGTGTGTCTCGTCTTGATCAAATGAGGAATGATATATTTTCTTTTTTTAATTCTTAATTTTGAATTTTACAACTATAAATTTTGATTTGATAAATAAAAGTAAGTAACTATAAATTTTGAATTGATAAATGAGAGTACGAAAGAAATTTAAAAAAATGAAATAAAATGGGATATCTACAATAATGAAAAATTGTATTAGCAAAAGTAATTCAAAAAAAGAGGACATCCAATCAAGAAGCAATCAGAAAAATTGTATTAGCAAAAGTAATTTAAAAAAGAGGATGTCCAATCAAGAAGCAAAATTAAAAGGAAGGACAAAATTGAAAAGTCAAGGTAAAATATTGTAGCTGCTAGTAATTATGAAAAAAGTTGTATCTAGTAGTATTAGGAGTCTTAAAATTGTACCTCATAGTTACTCTCCCATATTTTTAAACACCTTCAAAGTTATTGAAATAATATATCATTACATGTGATAAACATTAATTGTGATTATATTATAACAAATATTATCAACTTGTATAAATATTAGTGTATAAAAATCTTGAGTTACAATCTATAATTATTTCTATGCTTAAGTATAAAATTATTCTACTTTATTAGTAAAAACATATTATTACTTTAATTTTTATTATATTATATTTAAACAACTTCATTGTTATCGAAATAATATATCATTACATGTGATGAACATTAATAGTTATTATATTATAATAAATATTATCAACTTGTATATTAAAATAAAACTTAATATATAAAAAATCTTGAGTTAAAATATTAATATACTTTATTAGAAAATAATTCAAACTATTAGTTTCAAATGTGAATATTATATTATATTTGTACCCCAAAATTAAATATAATAATTAAATAAACAAAGATAAAGTGAATAAAAATATTGAAAAATCTTTTCAGCTTCTTAAAAAATGACATTAGTTTTATAAGATAAAATTAGAAACTAAACTTTGAAGGTTACAAAGATGTTACTATTTATGGTATAACATTTTATTATTATATAGTTATAGATTATAGATAATGGAATAGTAAGGGAGATGGTGAATTAATTTATTATAGTGTATTATTTAGTATATTTAATGATTAATAATTTATTCGAGATTTAATTATATATATTGAAACTATATTTGGAAAGTGACTCTTGGCATGAAATTTTCTATTAATAAAAGATTTTGTTATTATAGTAGTAAGGATGTAATGTAGTGGTTATTAGAATTGAGAATCACCAAGTGTTCAATAAAAATAAAAAAATCGGGCGTTTAATAGTTGTATTGCATCAATTTTAGTATAAAAATACTCTTGCATGAACTCTACCATAACTTAATCCGTCGAACCGAAATATATAAGTGTCTAAGATCTACGAAGCTTCAATTCGTGTTCATTACTTGAAAGATATGTCATTGTTGTTACGCTATCGAGCCGCTTTGATCTCGACCACAACCACCTCGGTTTATCGTTGTATCGCGATTGCCGACATCGCTCAGTGTGGACTTTGCCGTCATGCGATCCTGTTATGCAAACCGTTGTTGTGCGTTTTGGATCGTACACTATCGTTGTTATCTTGCAGGAAGTATCACTTTCGTAGAAATAACTATCACCGTTATACACAATTTAATATCAATGTAGAAAAATTATCACTATTATTATATAAACCGGGCTGTGGGTAGAACAACCATGTTTCATAAAATAAGATGCATCTAAATTTTTGCTTTTTAGAAACCAAAGAAAAAAGGAAACCAAAGAAGAAGAATTAAAAGTGTAGCAGACGAATTGCAAGGCATGATCCAACTTCATATAGTCATCCCTAATTTTCAGGAAGGAAAATTTAAATTGAGTAAAAATTAATTAAATTAACATGTTCATGCCTCGTCACATTCTGAATTAGCATCTTTTAATTATAGTACTTACGTCATTGCCGCCTAAAAAGTCTAAACAAAATAATTTTGTACAATTGCCCAATTTCACGGATCTTTTTATAATTATTAATCATACAAAGAGAGTCGTGCTGGCATGGACACGCTTTTCTCACGCTATTAGCTTTTCGCCAATCAACACATTCAATTCAAATTCAATCAGGGAGCATCGGCCACTAAAGAGAGAGAGAGACAGAGAGAGGGACGTGGGGATGGCCATGCTCTACGCGCTGGTGGCGCGTGGTTCGGTGGTGCTTGCGGAATTCAGCGCTACTTCGACCACAGCGAATGCGATCGCGCGACAGATTCTTGAGAAGATCCCCGGGAACAATGATACCAATGCTTCCTACTCGCAGGATCGCTACATATTCCACGTCAAACGCACCGATGGCCTCACCGTTCTTTGTATGGCCGACGACACTGCCGGAAGTAAGCCGATCTCTTTCTCTGCCTGCAACTTCTTGTTTCGGTTTTCCTTTTGGTGATTATTTGATTTTGTGTTGTCGAGAGCGGAATTTGCTGGAATTGAGACGTGAATCTGATGTGTTGAATCGAATTCTGGTTGTGGTTGAATGTCTTTTTCTTTTTAAATAAAGGATGAATTCTCTAGAGGAACCTTGGAGTTAAAAATTGATTTATACCTAACTTGTTGAATGCGGACTCAGGCACCTGGACGAACCGAAGATGAACCACTCTAGTTTATTTTGAATTTATGTTTTCAGTGTTTTAGCTTTATTCTGGATCTAAAAAGATTACATTTATTTTTGGGTGTAATCGTGTTATTTGTATTCGTTTGATGCCAAATGCTTGATTTTGCTGGTTGTTGGTTTTGATTGATGAAGGGTACTTTTGTTTTCACTTTTCAAAGAGCTTCAATGTTATTTGTGTTGATATATTAAATTATGACACTCCTTTCCTTCAAACTTTACATTTTTAATCCATTCTTTGATGGATAGCATTTTCTGATGAATTTTAAATAATCACAAGTACATTTTTGTTATTTTTGTTTGTTTGGTCTTTAATTTTGTGTAGAGCCAACGTACTGGAAACTATGTGCTATATTTAGGTTGTGTTTGCTCTGTGCAAACAGCAGCATGTAATGGAGTTATTGCAAGTCCTGAGATGGTGTGTGTTTGTGCTTCTCTACTCCCTATTCTCTCTTTTACGTTGCGACTTATTACAATGTATCGAATTGTTTACTTGCCAAAACCCAATTACATATTGTAAGTGCTTGTCTAGATTTCCAACAAAGATGATGATTAGTCTTTGCAATTGTTATTCAGTAGTTCACTCCAAGAGTCCAAGGAAGTTGTTTGCATTGTTATCATTTGCTAGTGTGGGGACAACGTTGTCAACTTTTAAAGTCTAGCAGCTATACCTTGATTCATGTGACTCTTCATCAGTTACTTTATCTTTTGGTTGTTTATGTTTAGAGATGCATCTTTTTATTTGAAAAATAGTTTGATGTATCACAATTGCTTTGGCTTATGTTACCTTACAGTAAATTGCTAGTATTCAAATATCATGATAATAGTAGCCATTTAGAATGTGTTCTAATTGGAGCTTTGAGGAATTCTTTCTTCTATTTTCTAAACCTGGTTTGAGGATTGTCTCGTTTAGCGATTGCATTATATGCAATATTGCCTCCCATCCAATGTCACATGATTGACTCAACCTTTTTTTTTGTACTTTGAAATGTATACAGGGAGAATTCCTTTTGCATTTCTTGAAGATATTCATCAAAGATTTGTCCGGACCTATGGTCGAGCTGTATTATCTGCACAAGCATATGCGATGAATGATGAATTTTCAAGGGTCATTGGCCAACAAATGGAGTACTACTCAAATGATCCAAATGCTGACAGGATAAATCGGCTTAAAGGTGAAATGAGCCAGGTAATTTTTCTGTTAAGTTTTAGATGTACTTATGGATTCAGGGTGTCACCCTGTTTCTGGTATATATGTTTTAAATGGATCTGTACAGTTACAAATGAGAGGAACATGCATTAGATCTTAAACTTTTTCGTTCTTACATTGAACAAAGGACCTAATAAGATTAGTTTTTTCAGGCTGTAATTTTATACTATCAATGGGTTGCTACTGTGGATCGTTCTGTTGATTAATAATGACTGTGCTGACCTTTATGTTTATCCTTTTTACTCATTTGTGCTGCTAATTCTCTACTTATAACTAATAATTATACAATCTATTTTGTGTTGATATTATTATTCTTATAACTAATGAATATACTATATATCGGTTGTCATTGTAGGTTCGAAATGTCATGATTGAGAATATTGATAAAGTCCTAGAGAGAGGTGATCGGCTAGAATTATTGGTTGATAAAACTGCCAATATGCAAGGGAATACATTTCGCTTTAGGAAACAAACTCGACGCTTTAGAAGCACAGTCTGGTGGAGAAACGTCAAGCTAACGTAAGTTTGGTTGAACCTAAATTCTATGTGCTTCAAAATTATAGAGTATTCCTGTTTGAAAAATATAACTTAGTTTATATTTTATACATCATATTTAAAATTTTCTATTAATCATGCCACTTAACACTATTTGTTTTTGAAAATAAGATGTAACATCTAATAGACTCCATAAATTTATAGCTTATGAAATACTTTCAAGTTTCAAGTAAGTCTAGCCAAATTCTGTTTTACTATGAAATGCAAGTGAGCTACTATTTTTTCCATTTTCGGGGGATATTGTTGTTGCTGCGAGTAAATGACCTTCTCCTTCTAAAGTTTTAGCTATCTATTTCAAAACTTTGCCGCCTAGTTGAATAATCTTGACCATAGTTACATCAGCACTTAGGTAGTTATGTCATATTTGTTTCTAACTAGTGGTGCCTGGTTTATTGCAGGATTGTGTTGATATTCCTTCTCCTGGTAATATGTTATATTGTCTTGGCTTTTGTTTGCCACGGACCAACCCTACCATCTTGCTTTTAGTAAGGTCTGCTCATCATCCTCCATTTCCCCGTTAAGGTGTAAGAAGAACTTCGTGCAGCCGTTTCAAGTTGACATGTTCGGTTTGGTGTCGATTTTTGTTGTGTGAAGTTTCCTCTGGTGCTCCAACACTACCCAGAATTTGTGGATTACAAAACAATGGATGTCCAATCGAATGCCGAATGATTGGTCCATTTTGTAATCAACTTTTTATTCGTGTAAATTATAGTGGAGTACATTTTTTCAAATGTGTGTGTTTTCAGATCATGTGAGAGCTTCCCTTTCCATGTCCTTTCTTACCTTCAAGAAAGGTAGTTTTTACAGAGGCTGTAAGAAATTGATGTGTGTAATGATGTTTAGATTATTACAGCAATTTAAACTTACAATGGTACTTTGAACAGTGGCCACTCATCAAAATATGTACAGGCAAACAGCATCTACGAGATTGGTACATTTGCTGTCCTTCAGCTTCTGTAACCACACTTTTTAAAAAAAAAAAAAAAATCAAGAAATTAAATAAAAAGGAGACCAAAAAAAGTAGTCACATGTAGTTGAATCATTCGTCATTGGCCCAGATTTGCCTGCGTTGCATGTGTTTCAAGATTGAATGGTCCATTTTTCCACTACAAAAATATTTGCCAGATGCCAATTCTCTACTAGTCTACGTGTTAAAAGAATGTTGGATAATGATTTTCCTATAGTAAAAATTTTTACTAGATCAATGTTTCATGTACTATATTACACAATTTGGTTTATGAATTTCGACCTAATTATATTTTAAATAGATTCATGACTCAAATACTGAAAGTGGAATTCAGTCCCGTGCAATAAAACTCTTAACAAAACCTATATTGAAACATTTTCTTTACCTCAAAAGATAACCTCTCAATTCATATGTACAACAACGGAAACCTATCTTGTAAGATGTAGGTGTTGTTTGCAAATGATTTTAATTCTGAAGAAGTGATTTAAATGGTAAAACAAAAATTGGATAGTCATTGAAAATAGAAATATATATATATATATATATATATATATATATATATATATTTGGCAAATATTCATACGTGAAACAAGACTTAAAATATTAAATATATGAATAGGGGTATTAAATGCATGGGAATGAGAATTTGAAAAAAAAATTAGGGGTATAAAATATGTGAATGGGAGTATTAATTATATAAGACGGGTTAGGGGTGAGACCGTCTCATGTATGAGACCGTCTCACCCAAGAGTTTTTTGGTTTAAAATATCAAAAAATTAAAAGTGTGCTGAAAATCAATTTTAGTTTGACAAACAATTCTTTTGATTTAGGTATGTCAAAAAAAAAAACTCTTTTGATTTAGAAAAAAAAAAAAATTTGACATACAACTAACTACTTTTCAGAATCAACTAAAAAGGGTTATTCAAGCTGATTACTTTTATCAAAAACAGCTCAAAATCAATTTAATTTTAGTTAGTTTTTCAGAATCAACTAAAAATGGTTATTCAAGGTGATACTTTTATAAAAAACAGCTCAAAATCAATTTAATTTAAAAGATGTACTTTTAAGCAAAAACGAAGAAACATATCATGTGCCAAGAAACCTTGTTATATTGTAGCATAATTTAACTACACTATAATAAAAATATGTAATAAAAGATATAATAAGAGAATATTTTATTTCCTATGTGCTAGTTGCGAAGAAGATCGGATTGCAACAATAATTGACATGTGATTGAAGAAGTGGACGAGGTAAAAGACAAGAGACCATTAAAGCAATTGTCCATCTTTACCCGTATAAGCAATCACTACACCTATTTTTTTTTTTATCAGTAAATTTTAATTTGTTAGTAATTAGATCACCAAACATCTAAACACTCAAAAAATATTTCCAAGCCATCTTATAACTCTAAATTGCACTCAAAAGAAATCGAACTCGAATCTCCCACTAAAGTGAAGAACTCGATGATCGGGTGGGCTATGAATCCTTACACCTATTTATCTGCTCTTCAACAAATTCCTAATAATAATTAATTATCATAAAACCACATATTTCATTCAATACATAATCTGAATAACTTGTTAGGTGCCTCTTAGTATATGAATAGAAGTATCATCTCTTGAATTTGTATACATTCAACATTAACATGCAGCATTCCCATTATCTCTTGAAAACGATAAAAATTTATATCACATATAGTTTATGACTATCGGAATTATATATAAAAACAAGGTGGGGGTGTAAGTGGAGATCATACATAAATCATTTCACCCAAGATTCTCTCCTTGAAATAGCTTCATCCCTAAAATTAAAATTACTCCCTCTGTCCACCAAAAATATGATCATACTGCTTTTTTCAACAATTTGTTTTGCTTCAACATTTAACCATCACTTAATTTTTTTCATATGTTGTTGACTTTATACTCATAAACAACCACTTAACTCATAAATGAACTACACAATACTCCAAAATACCCTTATTTATCTATTTTATCTACGTTTTCTTAAAACCAAACGAAAGCATACTTTTAGTGGACAGAGAAGTACTATTTTTTTGTTCATAATCGAATATTATCCCTAAAAATGTTAGACCACATATTACAAACTTTACCTTGCATGAACAACAAAATATGTTTACTCACTATCAGGTTGTAATACCATGTCCATGCTTGCAACTTTCCACAAGCTTACAAAAATCCAACTTGTACACTCTCCTTCTCCCACTTAATTCATCTTCAAATATTAACCTCATATTTCCTATTTATATATGCCACAACCCTTCACATTTAGACCACCCCTACTCTTTTTCTCTCCTCTCTAACCCTAATCTTCACAAATGGCAACCACCTTCACCACCGTCTTCATCCTCGCCTTCCTTGTCTCCGCCACATTCACTACCGCCTGCGGCCCATGCCACCCTCACCCCACCCCCAAGGCACCACCGGTGAACCCCTTCTGCCCACGGGACACGTTGAAGCTCGGGGTTTGCGCTGACGTACTAGGGTTGGTGAACGTGGTGATCGGAGACCCACCATCTGGCAAAAAGTGTTGCGCTCTTCTTGAAGGGCTGGCGGACTTGGAGGTGGCGGCCTGCCTGTGCACGGCCCTTAAGGCGAACGTACTAGGTATCAACTTGAATGTGCCCATTGCACTCAGTGCCTTGGTTAGTGCTTGTCAAAAGACTATCCCTCCTGGCTTCAAATGCGTATAAACACACACCAACAAGGTTCAATGACCAAGTCTATTGTTGTTTTTTTACCTTTTAATTTGTTTTTAATTTAGTGTTTCTTGATTTGGTAATTACTTAGCAAGTTTTCCGATTGTTTCTTGTGAGTTGATTTGTTTTCATGCAATAAACAAGGCAAGCCTGTTTGCCTTTGTGCTTGTATGTAATTGTTGTTTGTGTTGCTTTGCTATCGTAATTTGGTGTTTAGTTACATTCAATTCGTTTTAATGGACTGTTTATTTTATTCAAATCTGGGAATTTAGCTCTTCCTCCCATTTTGGTATCGCAACATGTTTAAAATTATAATCAAGTTTTAAAAGGTTACCATTTAAATTGCTATCTTTTATTACTTTAACGAAATTAAATTTATTCAACTTTTTTTAACAAATAAAATATATGCAACCTTATGGCACATGCTCTTGGATCTATTGCTTGAATATAGAGTTAAAAACCTTGCAAGCTAGTATAATTAAGAATTTAAGATGAATTCAGATCTACCAAGATTTTCTTTTTTTTTTATCTTAAAAAGAGCATGTCCTTGTACGATCTTCACAAGACAGACAAATATAATTCCTCCTCACAGTCAAATTAATTTTGAGCTCCATCTCACACGTTTTTATATTTTAAATCATAGACGGATCTAAGTTTTATTTTAAAGGGAGCAAATTCTTCATATCATATAAAATAAAAAAATTAAAAAAATCACCCCTAGTGTTTAAACGTGTAATTTTCAAGTAGATGAAGGCATCAGCTTCAATTTCCAGATAATTTCTCTACCACAGACAAATAGAACCCGTGACTCAGCATTTGCAAGTGATAATGGAGTCAACAAATTAATTAAAAAGTGGATCTCAAGGACAAAGAAGGATAATAATGATTCCTAAAAAAGGTATAGGTATAGGGTATTTGGTTTGATACTGAACAACGCAATAAAGATATACAAATATCATGCTCTACGTATTGTACGTATGTTCACCTACAAAACAAAATAGTTGGCTACAAAACTCATGTTCATACATTTGCAATTTGCTCTTTCCAACCAAGTTCGTTTGCTGCAAACTGTGCATTCCAAAAGACAGAATTTATTAGGGCGTGTTTCGAAAGTGATTAAGAATTTACAAACACTATCCTAGTATCCCTCAAATGATAAGCAAGAGACAGTGAAGCTCCAAAATGATAACGTGTATGATACAGCCAAGTGAAGGTGTCTGTTGGTCAGTTGGTACATGAGAAACAGACATTTACAACCTCTTTCCTATGAGATAGGTGGAACTAACTAAATCTTTGGCATCTTAATAACAACGAGCTTGTGGAAAGAACCAAGGTAGGGTGATGGACTTGTTTGTTACCCAATTACGGCTAATGACTCAGTGTTTCAAAGGGGGCATAGAACGTGCATATGTTCTCAATAACCTTAATCTGTGAAATCTATTATCAGGAAATAGGAATCCACTAGAATTCTTTCTGGTCATCTATGTCAATGCCTGAAATATTGGCTCATTCTGTCATTCAAACAAAATTCAAGCCATATATAAATATATTTTAACCAACAATCCAAGGCAACTTACAATTACACAAAAATATAAGCATGTCATGATACATACAACAGACCTGTGCACGTGCTCTTTCTTTCAAAATGTTGTCTCCAACTAAGCTGGTGCCTGAACAAACCATATCATTTCCACAAGGCCAAGATAGGTCTCTGAAATCCGGATTTAGGAGCCAGATAAGCTTGAGCTTATGTTTTCAACCCTCCGAATCCAATCTGCCATCATCAAGAAGAAACATTCAATCTAGACAGAAATTTTCAACCCAACTTCAAAGAAATCTCAAGTTAGAACGCATCATTACCTTGTTCAAAAGTACATCCTGAAAATCTTCAGGACCTATCTGAATATTTTTGTAGTTAGCATTGGCAATCTGCAAACACAAGGCAACTGCTTCAGCAGGAAATTTTGTCACTATTATAAAATAAAAATTATTACTAATTTCAATAAGTAATCCCAACACTACAACGCCTAACGACTATCATCAGCAGTTCTTTATCATGACTTCATATTTCCACACAAGTAGAAGCATAGTAAACATACATCAGACACAAGACGGTTGCTATGATACGAGCTCCAAGGTTGGGGCTCCAAAATGAAAACACCACCCTGCACAAGTGTGGTTAACAGTTAATTAGCCGTCCACCTAACACTCTTGCGGAAATGCTTGGGAACAATAAAAGCAGCAGTTGTTGAACAAGTTAAAATAGTTGCAATCATATACCGGTTGAAGCAGCATCCACACTTTAAAAAATAATGTTATTAACCCATCATCACCCCAGTTCAAATGTATCCATTTAGACACGCTTAAACTGCAAGGAATCAAATCATCAAATTGATCAGCACAAAAGAGAAGAAAAGAAAAGGCCATTACAACTGAAACTGTACTGTTCTCATATAAAGAGAAGGGTTCACAGATCCATATAAAAAGTACAACTGCTGAGGGGTAATCATGTAGTCACGAGGATTAACATAATCTAAAACTTTCAAATATAGTTGAAAATGGAAATAAAGCCATATGATGTTTCTTTTATTTTAAATCCATGGGGCAGGGGTTGTAGTAGGAGCAGTTACTCTAATTTATATCTTCATGCATGCTGTATTCCATTTAAAAGAAGAATCGCGGCGCCTCAACTTGGTCATAGTAACTGCCAAGCAAATAAAGAGCTCCAAACAATATAAATGAAGCCTTTCTAGCAAAACTAACCCCACAAAAACGGGAAGCACTGAAATAACTCACTAGGGCAAAATAAGGGGAAGAAATGTTACCAAAGGATTGCATGGTAAGATTTATCTGCTGGTGGACGCCAATTTTGAACAAAATTCCCTTTTGAAAAGAGACTATTTTAAGTAGATCGTTTTCCCCGAAAGAAGGGAGCCCTTAGAGATGTCTGAATTCAAGCCACTGACAGACTCATCAGCTGCTGGAATCTTGGCAGTCGCTTTATGTGTGCTGGTCCTTATGACTTTCTTGAGTGTCCAGTGGGCATCCTCAATCCGCGCTGGAATGTGATAAACATTCATTGTTAACAGGAGTTATTTTATTTTCCAAAAGGTATATTCAGAGATTAATATACTATGTGATATTATTGAATTAGATGTGGAATATATATTAATATATTGTTTTCCTCCACAAGGTTCTGCTATTAAGCTCCAAAAGCTAACGGATAAATAAAGATATTGACAGAAAGCCAAGGCAAAAATTCTCAATCATATTCAAATGACATCGGTGGAAGATATATGAGCACCGGAAGGTATATTAAAATTTCCAACTGTACAAATTGAGATCAATTAAGAATTTAACCATGAAAAAATTTCTACAAACTTTAGACGAAGGAAACTGTATGCACTACCTCCATCAATGTCGACACCAAGAATGCTCCGGCAACCAAACCTTTTTGCTGTACAGAGAAAGGAAACAGAAATTCAAGAAATCAAGGCCAAAAAAACTGATCCTACCATGCACAACAGGACAAGGTCTCTAATATATTGACAAATAAATTTAAAAAGGCATAAAGAAGTGCATCTTAGAGTGAATATCCAAGTACAAAATTGCTTACCAATAGCTATTGTGATCAACCCACTATTGCAGCCAATGTCAAGGCAATCCTTGCCCTCAAACCATTCCCTCTTCATCACCTTTAGTCTAGGATCTTCGAGATCATGTCCAACCTGGGAGCACAATGCGTAAGTAAGCACAGCCTCTACATTCATTATACCAATAATTGATACATCATTAATTGTAAGATATGCAGATGATGAAGTTATAATTTCAGATTTTTGACACTGTTATCATCAGGGAATTTCAACACCAATGCGCAAGTGAAGAATACACAAAACACAAAACAAGCTCTAAGGAAGTATTTCATCTTCACGCCCCCATCCCCCGCCCCCAAAAAAAAAATCTGAAATTACAAAAATTTACACTTAAAAAGAACAAATAAACATAGAAGAAAAAGACCACAGCGCAATCAATTACTGTAAACATTCAGAAAGGGATACGGGTATTACTCTATAACCATAGTAATTCCTATAATTCCCAAAAATGGCAATCTCTTTCCTTTTCCTTTTCTTAGAGAGTTGTTCGTCAGTGCAGGCTGTGGCTTTATTCAAAGCGTTGTTTTTGTTCCCTTCGTTGCTGTTCTTGTTTTTCCTTTTGTGATTGTTTTCGTTATCTTCCCCCATTTTTGTCGGAATTTCGAGGAAGATTGAAAGGCTAGGGTTTATGGTTTTGGGCGCGAAAGGTCAGGGTTTGATGGGTGTGAAAGAGAATGTCATGTCAGCTGAGAAATGCTTCTTCCTTCCATATTGATATTGTATTTGTGATTGTGAATCAGAATATATATACTCGGTTTTCTCTCTCAAAGAATTCCTTGTTTGGGCCAATGCTGGGCCCTAGTCCATATAACCTGGCCCTTATTTCTTTATTGTTTATTTATTTTCCTCATTATCAAGGTGACATGTCAATTAATACACAAAGAAATACTTTAAAATATATAATTTAATTAAGACAAAACAATAATTTTTTTGAGTATATTAGTTATTTTACTAAAAGATATTCATTATTTTTCTATAAAAGTGTTATTTTTTATGATATTAATTGTATAATGAACGAATATTATTTAAAAGTATTAATTATTTTATTAAAAAGTATTAGTTACAATAAAAAATATCTAGAAGATGTTGAGATTTTATAAATAATATATTATTTTAGAAGTTATTAATTAACTCATAAATAAGTGTTGGGACATGTTAAAACATGTATAAAAAGTAAAAGCTTTATGCTTTACTTAGTAACAAAAATTGCATATCACCGTTAAATTACCGTTAATTTATTTGCATTTTATTTATACATTTTAATAGTATTAGTTATTTTGTCAAAATATATTAGTTTAATAATAATATTGTATAATATAAATAATTAATACAATTTTTAATTAGATAGTAAAACTAATTTACAAGAAATTTATTCTTAATTAATAAATATATAATGAAATAATTTACGATTTAGTTTGTGTTTGCAAACTCTACTTTAAAAGTAGAATCATTTATTTCTCATGTGTTTGCAGCTACTATATTAAACATTTATTGATTTTGGAGAAGCAACTAACATGCTTTTAGGGATGTTTTGAAACTCTCTTGAAAAAATCAAAAGTGAAATGATTCTTGTAGTAAAATTAAAAGTGGAGATTATTTGGAAATAAAATGATTCTAATGTGTTGCAAAAAAAAAAATTAATTTATTAATACTTTTTAAAAAATTTCTTTGATGAGAGATACGTTCACTTCTTAGGACCCATTTGGTGAAGAAGATTGGGCTAAGTTTAGGCACTTATCGGCCCATGTGAGTTGTTTGCTACATATCTATTAGGCCCAAGATACAGGCTTCAGCCCAAGTTAATACACTATTCAACGACGATAACTCTTCACCCCAAACCAGTGAGATTCCTTTTCTTGGCTCACTTATCTGACTTTTTCGCATATCTTCTTTACGGAAATGCCCTTACTAAAATTTTCCAACTGATTCCCTCCCAAACGAAAATAAAGTGGGAACTCAATTATTTCATAATTACTATGTAGGTCATGTATCATTTTCTTTTCTTGAAAAGGGGTAATTCCTATTCATGGCGGAATAGAGTTTGCAGTCGAGAAAGCAAGAATATTTCGGCGGTGAGTGTTGTGAATTTTTCTGTTCCGACACAGTTCGCGATTCAGACGGTGAAATTTTTGGTGGTTGTGTCTAATCTGGGTTTTTGTTCTTTGTTTTTTTCTAAATGTTATTGAAGCTCCATCGACAAATCGACGATACGCTTTTGGAAAGCAGCACTTCTCTGCAGGTAAATATTGTATTTTTGTCTCCAGTTTATTGAATTTCTTTGTGAAGTAAATTTGGTTATACCTCATTTGTATAACATTTACGCAAAGTTGGGGTTATATTGTGTGTGGATCTGAAATTTTTTTGTTGTGAAATATTGGTTGTGTTATTTACAGACAAGTGTATGGAGTAGTGTTTAGTGGATTTGACCGAGTGGTATTGATGATTTTGTTGAAAACTTGCCAAAAATTACATATAGGTGACATACCCAAATTAATTAGGCACATACAATATTTGAAGTAAGCACGAGGATGACAGATCTATCGATATTTTCAATATCAAATACGCACAGGTTCAACATTCATCATCCTACGAGTATCAATATCAGATATAAAAAAATGAAATTACAAATTAATAATAGGTACTATTATTTTCCAAGCCAGTGTGAGTGCGAAAATATGATGGTGATGCTATTGACTTGGTTTATAGATATTTTGTAATTGATGTGTTGTTGTCATTTGTAAATTTATCTACCTTTTGTTTCCAATAGCTAGAATTTTTACTTGAGATAGACATTAATAGTTTTTGTGGCACTTATAATTAGTTACATGTTGACAGAATTGAAGCAATTAAGTTTAGGATTTACGTGATCCTTTTATTTTAAAACTTTCCTATAAAGCAAGAAGATGATGCAACGATTAATTATATGTAGCATTCTATTATGATGTTTCAATGATGTTGTTGTCTGTAGAGTCGTCTTCTAATTTTACAAACCACATATGATGAATTCATTGACAAAACACAATGAAAATTTGTTCATGTTGTTTGAAGAAATGACACAAAATACTATTATCATAATTTGTTTGATTATTGAACACATGAACAAAGGAATGAGGAAACGATTACGTGGGTATTAGTATGATCGAACGGATTCCGTTCTAGGTTCGAGAGATGGAAATATTAGTAGGGCACTATGACTCAGATCGTTTTGATAATCTTCGTATGGATCGAAATGCATTTGGTAGGCTATGTTTATTATTGAAGAACTTAAGTGGGTATCCGGGGTAAATTTGTGTCCACAGAGGAGCAAGTTGCGTTGTTTTTGTCAATACAAGCCCACCACAAAAAATAGGATTGTAAAATATAGATTTCGGTGGTGCAGACAGACGATATCCCATTATGTGCACGTAGTGTTAACAACCATGTTGCAACTACACTCGGTATTATTGGTGAAGCGGACCCCATACCCGGTGACTATAGTAACCACCATTGGAAGTGGTTCAAGGTATACCGCACCGATTTCATGATATTTTTACCAGCCGTGTTTTCCGATATATCTGTTATGTTACTTGCGGGGTTGTTTGGGGGCATTGGGACGGTACATACATAAATGTACACGTGCCAGCGATAGAGGGCGTTATAGGACCCGAAAAGGTCACATATCCATGAATGTATTGATAGTTCGTAATGAGAGATGCGGTTCTCTTATGTTCTATCTAGTTGGGAAGGGTCAACTTCGATGCCCTGATTCTACGAGATACGATTGGTCAAGTTAATGGATTGAAAGTCCCCACTGGTTATTCTTCGATTTATTTTTATTTATGTTCCGTTAATATGTACTTACATTGTTTCTTTGTTGTAGGTAACTACTATTTGTATGATAATGGATATGCCAATGACCGAGATTTTTTTATCGATAAAAAAAAATGAGCCTAGACTCGACTACAAAGCCGAGCATGAAGAAATTCGAATCGATAAAAATGAGTCCCCACCGCGAACGATGTAAAAAGACCCCTAAGCCCATCCGATCTTGCTAAAACCCACTTGTGGAAAACCCAGTGTAGGAAAAACCACGAAGTGGGAAAGAGCCACGAGAAAGCTAAACTTGGTCCATAAGGCGAGACCAAGAAAAGGCCACAACAAAATCGACTAAAAATAAAATGCTCAAAAGAAGTAGAGCATAAAATAAATGGCCCAAAACAGGAGAGCCAAAAATAAACAAAGCCCAAAACAAGGAGGGCCAAAAATAAAGGACCAAAAACAATCGGCCCATCACAAAAGCCCAATGCAGGACTAAAAATAAGAACAATAAATCATGCCCCTGCAAGTCATGCATCCCGCCACCAACCATCCCGCTAAGAAGCGCGCCACCAATAAAAGAAAGAGGCCCAAAACTACAAAGAAGATAAAGGCCCAAAATAGAAAAGCCCAAACCTTCTTGCTTTCTCCAAATATACCTGACCGAAATCGAATATAAAACCTGGGAAATAAACAACCAAGAACAACCCAAAGGCCCGTCTCATATAAAACAAAACTCGCCCCCTTGAGAAGAATACAGCCCAAGAAAAATATTGGACCATAAACATATAGGCCCAACTCTTTTGCCACCAATTCTCGCCAATCACATCGCCCACCTCCTTGCAGCGCCCAACAAATCTCGCCGGCCCGCCCAAGCAATGTGTACGGCCCAAAGAAAAACAACGGCCCAAAACTAATGCTTCTGCCAATAATTCCACTAGAAAAACATAGGACTCATAAAAACATGCCCACAACAAGTCGCTAGAATCAAAATTGCTAGACCAAAATAACACCGCCCCAAATATCTTGCACAAAGAACTACCAAATTTAACAACTCCTTACCAAAACACTCCTTGCTAAAAAAATGAACAAGATCGGCCCAAAATCAAAAAAGCAAGGAGCAACCCAATCACGCCCCAAAAAATACTGGACCAAAATAAAAATGGCCCAACCTCCCCACCAACAACAACAACCCTTAATATTATCCCCATCACCCATTTAATCTCGACCATAAGGCAACCTAACACAAAGATAAACCAACACACAAAAAAATAAAAACCCCAATGTCTCGCCAATCAATACAACAAAGAAAATAAAGCCTGTTAGGATTAGAATTTGTATGTTTTGATGATGTTCCTAAAACCTAAATGTAATAGGACCCAATTTGAACACATTAGTCGGTGATGATCTAGATAGGGTTTATGTCTTTGTATAACTAAACCTGCTAGGCTTGACTCAAGAGTCAGATTGATTGAGAATCAAGGCGTGATAAGAAGACTTAAGGATTTAAGAAAGATCTCGTTCAAATCATCTAGAAGGGCGTCGTGAAGATAAAGGAAGGCATATGATAAAAAGGTGTTATCAAGAAAGGTTTAAGTGAAGGTAGCAAGGTTGGAATCCATGCTACAAAGCAAGCTTTAAGTCTTTGGAGCAAGGTGTAAGATTGCTAGAGTTGACTTCAAGAAATTCATCGGGGTTAACAAAAGACAGAAAGATAATTCAAAGATATCCGAAGTCAATCAAGTGAAGATTTGATTATCAATCAAGATCAATCACAACATAATTGATTGGTATCGCATAATCAATTATCCAAAGTCAAACAAATCTTCCAACGATCACTTACCATTTCTTTGAAGACTGATTGACAAATTAG
The DNA here is from genome assembly GCA_030762865.1 of Paraleonurus japonicus. Taxonomy (NCBI): domain Eukaryota; kingdom Viridiplantae; phylum Streptophyta; class Magnoliopsida; order Lamiales; family Lamiaceae; genus Paraleonurus; species Paraleonurus japonicus. The sequence goes on along the minus strand of CM061054.1, from coordinate 51,404,525 downwards.
TCTAACGGCTAGTCGATTTCGTGATCATATAAAAGTCAAGTGAAGGATTTAAAAAAAGGGACACGCGAGAAACATCAAGAAGAAAATCTTTTCACTCACCGCATTACACGCATAATTCTTCGTACGAGAAATCGATCTAACACATTGATATTCTTAAGAGATTTATTTTTGGTCAAGGAAGTGTAAATCACCTTTCATTATCTCCGTACGAGAAAAGGTTGATTGTTTTTGGTCTAAGAGTTAACACTCGAGGATCATTTTGATTGCACTCAACCGCAGGAACTTGTTAAACTTCCCGTGGTCGAATCCTCAAGGAGATTAGAGGAGACAAGACCGGTTTCGGTGGATAGTAAGGCCCTGTGGGATCGGGGAGAGTGGACGTAGGATCGTTATATCCGAACCACTATAAAAATCTCGTGTCTTTACGAGCTTTACTGCATTCATACATATAATCTCATTCATCATCGTTTTAATAAACTCCGCACCGAAACTTGCTTAGTATTCATCACCAAGGTTTTCATTAAAAAGGGTTTTTCAAATACACACGAGATTAGCTTCCGCACCATCGAGACTTCGAGTTTCCGAAGTCTCCGATCTCACGTAGCACACTCGAGTACCTTGCCGCAGAAGACTTCAAAGTTTTCTAACCTTACACTCACTCACGAAAAGTTGAAAAAGTTTTGAGTGTGGTAAAGTCTATTCAACCCCCTTCTAGACTTTACACCTCCGTACACATCTCGTCCGGACCAACAAGTGGTATCGAGCGGTGGTTCAACCGACCACCGGCTTTGGTTACCAATAGTCTTTGAGGAAAGATCATGTGGTCACACGAGCATCTTTTGAAAAAGCTGCTTTCATAAAACTCATTGCATTCTCAGTGCATATTATTTTTATTACTAACAATGAAGTTTTCATAAGAGCGAAAAATAAAGCTACCAGAGTTCTCTATTGAAGACTATGACTACCGGAAATTCCGCATGGAAAATCATCTTGGTGCAATCCATGATAGGATGCTCGAGACACTAGAAGATGGACCGATAAAGTTTTACTTTGAACCAGTAAGTTCTGGGAGCGGTGGAGCGAAGCATCTACTCGACAGAAGATTGAAAAGAAAAGGAGTGAAATGTCAAATGATGAAAGTAAACTATTTAATCTTGACCAAGTTGCTCGGACGAGAGATCATAGAGACATTAACTAGAGAACTTACGAGAGAAAGTCAAGACGTGTAAGACTGCTAAAGAAATGTGGGAAACTTTAGCACTCATGTGTGAAGGATCGGAGCAGATTAAAGAGAACAAGTTGCAGTCCATTCTACATTCATTTGACACCTTCAAGATGAAGCTTCGATGAGACGATAGATCAATTGGACTTATGACTAACAAATATCATCAATAAAGCAAGCTCTTTGGGAAAATCATACACCGAGAAGGAGATCAACAACAAAATATTGAGATCTCTAACTAGCAAATGGAGAGTCAAGATTACGGTGATTAAGGATACAAAAGAATCGAAAGCAAGATTAGTCATCATGAGCTATTTTCGCATTTGAAAGCTCATGAATATGATCTCAAACAAGAAGAAGACGAGGATGAAGGAAATTCAAATTCCACGGGAAAGGAAGTTGCTTTCAAGGTCACTTCAAATCACCATCTAAAGAGCCTATTGGAGAGGATTTAAGCCTGAAAGAACAGATGGCTTTCTTGACGAGAAAGTTTGATAAAATGAACTCAAAATTTGGGAAATATAGAAGACATTGGAAGAATACAAAGAAAGCCGGTTTCAGATCCTAAACAAATCTTCAGACAAGAGATCGAGAAGACTCCAAAGAAGACAAGGTTCAAGACTCCGAAGAAGAAGAGAAGATTGTCCAAAAAGAAGATATTTTCTCCTAAAAGGGATTCTAGTCCAAGAAAATCTTCAAGAAGTGATGCTTGCTATAATTGTCATAAATCGGGACATTTCGGTTATGATTGTCAGATTTAACTCAAGAGAAAGAGAAGAAAAGAGATTGATGAGGAACGTAAAGTTTCTTTGATAAGCGTGCTTTAGTGGTGAAGAGGAGGATACTCTTTCAAGTGATTCAACATCATCTTGAGACTTCTCTTGAGACAATGATTTGTGTCTTATGGCAAAAGGTGATGAGGTACTTTCGATTCCTGCTCTTCGTCTCGCTTCTCGTGTTTCTTTTGCGAAGAGTTTGACCATAACTTTGTTGATAAGTTAATGGAAGATCTCAAAACCGCTATAAACGCTTACAATCGTGTGGAAAAGGAGAATGTGAGCTTGAAAGAAAAAATTGATCTACTTACACAAGAATCTATTAGCAAGACATCCGAGACACTAACATATCTTAATCGAGATAACTTCGTAAGAGTTAAACACTCTTAAAGTGAAGTATCTTGAGCAGGTCTATTTGGTAGAAAGGTTGCTTCTTTGAGAATCTTGAGAAAAGCTGATCGGTTGAAAATTCTACAAGCAAAATTCGATGAACTTTTCCATCGGCATGAGCGTATAAAATCGAGTGAGGAACGTTTAAGTTTGAGGTTGGATCAATGAACAAAGCTTTTCATGCGGTTCAAACAATAGTTGAATCGTCTCAAACACCTAACGTAAAGAAGTGGAATTGGTTTTACCATTGCCCGATCCTCACAGTTCAAACAAGTGTACTTAAGAAGAGTACACATGTTAAGGGTAATGATTTGGTAGGAGAGGGTTCCAAACCTAAACCTACGATAAGGGTAAAAAGGTTTCGACCCAAGAAATCGGTTGAATGGGAAGAAGAGTAGTTATATTCAACAACCTAAACAACTAATGAGGTATCAAAAGAATGGGAATCCCAACTTAAGAAACCTCAGCAAGGTCGAAAAGTAGACATCGGCGAAACCGTCTCTGTGGAGACAGTCTCGGTGAAGACTACACAACCTAAGCAAACTTCAAAGCTTGCTAAACGATCTACTAAGTCTTACGTACTGTGAGATATGAATCTTTTGATGGCTCAAGTAGAACGTACCCTTATCATCAAAATCCTCGGACCATTGCACACGGTGATCACTCCTTACGTAAGACCTCGGAAGGGTCAAGTCTTCGGAAGGAACACAATCGACACCCATAGGCATACATTCAAGAAGGCACCAAAGGATGAGATTGTCTATGTTGATATGTATGGAAGAAGGATAAGATCTTCGAATATGATAAGAAGAGTCTATTCCTATGGATTCCTAAAGACTGTGCTAACTCTCAAGGACCCAAATCTAAAGGGTACCTAAAACTTAACTAAACGTGCGGGCCCGTGGGACATGAAAGGGAGGTTATTGGAAATACTGTCTGCAGTACATCGACGGTGGGTGTTCAAGCATATGACTTGGAACAAGCAACTCTTGAGCTCAATAAAATCACAAAATGGCCCACGGGTGGTATTTGGAGACAATAACTTTGGGATTACCAAAGGTGTTGGGACTCTATACATTGGAGATGTACGTGTTGAGGAAGTTTTCTACGTGGAAGGATTAAAACATAACTTGCTCTCGGTTTCGCACTCGTGATAAGGGATACTCAAATTTCGTAAATGTTCAAGTAATACATGCCTTGTAGCAAAGAGTACTTTAGAAGCCACCGGTTATGGCACAAGTGACTCGATCATATAAATTTCAAAACGCTAAACAAGATAGCCAGAAGTCTCTTGTAGAAGGCTTGCCAAATGAAGTTTTCTCAAAAGATCGGACATGTGACTCATGTAAAAAGGAATGCAAACTAGAGCCACTTTCAAGGAAGTTTCGTACCAACGTTAAGTAGGGTACTACAATTACTCCATATGGATCTTTTTGGTCCTGTATCTCCGTTAAGCTTAGTGGTAGAAAATATACTCAGTGGTGGTGGATGACTATTCAAGATTCACATGGGTGATATTTATGTTCAAGAAGAATGAAACCATCACAAGGTTACCGGAATTCTTGAAGAGATTACAAAACAAGAAAGGAGAAAATGTTGTAAGGATTAGAAGTGACAAAGGAACATAATTCCTAAACTCTCACATAGCGACGTATTGCAAAGAAGTCCGGAATTCAACATGAAACGTCATGCGGCTCGTACTCCACAGAAAATGGTGTCTGAGAGGAGAAATAGGACACTCAAGGAAGTTGCCGAACAATGCTAGCAGAGTATAATGTTCCTCAGAGGTTTTGGGGCGAGGTGTGAATACAAAGATGCTACACTCAAAATCGAAGCTTCACGACCAAAGAACATGGAAAGACACCATATGAGTTATGGAAAGGTAGAATTCCTCGTGTTTCTTTCTTTCGTATTTTTGGCCGTAGGTGTTTCATTCATGACAATGACAAATCCAAGTTAAAAACCTTTGATGTCAAGGTTCTTTGATGGAATATTTTTAGGATATTCCAAAGACAAGCAAAGCCTATCGGGTTTTTAACAGAAAACCCTTGTTGTGGAAGAAACACCCCATGTGGTTTTTAATGAATTTATTGTTGAGTTTAAGGACAAAGGACGAGAAGAGTCTCTAGCGAAGGATTTGGGAAACTAGAACTCAAGGATAAGACAAAATATGTCAAGGTTCAAGTGCCTATTTTAGACTCAGATTCGAAGATGATCAACAAACTTCTACGTCGCAGACTCAAGCAAGACAAAGTCTGCAAGAAACCTCTAAGGCTGCCGATGACTCACCCTGAACACCAGATGTGAATGTGTCAACTCAAGGGGGAATGACGCAAGATGATGTTCCGACAATATCTTCGTAAGAGTTACACGTATCTAATAGAAGGAATTGGATGACCGATCATCCTAGTGACTTAATCTTAGGGAATCCTCAAGATGGAGTAAAGATAGAAGGAAAATAAACCTAGATGGTTTATTTAGTTGCTATGTCTCTACAAGAACCTAAGAATATTGAAGAAGCACTGTTGGACACAACCGGATAGAAGCCATGCAAGATGAACTCAATCAATTCACACGACAAGATGTTTGGGTACTTGTTGATAGACCAAATCATCAAAAAGTGATTGGAACGAAATGGGTCTTCAAGAACAAGAAAAATGAGAAAGATGAAGTCACCGTAAATAAAGCAAGGCTTGTTGCGCAAGGTTACTCACGGTTAGAAGGAATTGACTATGACGAGATGTTTGCACTTGTAGCGATTGGAAGCTATAAGATTATTCCTTGCATACGCCGCATATATGAAATTGAGTTTATCAAATGGACGTAAAGTCTGCGTTCCTAAATGGAATTCTTCTTTGAAGAAGTATACGTTGAACAACCCCGGGTTTTGTTCAAGGAAATCAAGTCTACCGTCTAAAGAAAGCTCTATATGGACTAAAGCAAGCTCCTCGAGCTTGGTATGACACACTATCACAATTTATACTTGATCATGGATTCAAGAAAGGAAAGATAGATCGAACCTTGTTCGTAATTCAAGAAGAACAAGATATTATATTAGTACAGATATATGTGGATGACATCATTTTGGATCTCCAAACAAGAAGCTTTGTGAAAAATTCAAGTAAATTGATGCAAAGTAAGTTCGAAATGTCTGTGATGGGAGAAATGAATTATTTCTTAGGTCTTCAAGTCAAGCAAACTTCTAAAGGAATATTCATAAACCAAGCAAAGTATACCAAAAATATGCTAGAAAAGTTTGGAATGTTAACAAGCAAGGATGCAAAGATTCCAATGGTAACAAACTACAAGATGGATCCAGATGAGGATGGTGAAAGCATTGATCGGACCATGTACGAGAGGATTAATAGGTTCCCATCGTATCTAATAGCAAGCACTGATATTTCCTTCACAGCTTGGAGTATGCGCTAGATTTCAAGCCAATCCAAAGAAAAGTCATTTTGATGCAAAGAAAGAAGATTCTCAAGTATCTCAAGGGTACAACAAATGTAGGTTTATGGCACCCTGCCGATGACAACCTCGAACTCGGTGGATATTCGACTCGATTATGGTGGTTGTAGAATCGACAGAAAATCAACCACGGAACATGTCAATTTCTTGGTAGTAAGCTGGTTTCTTGGTTTTCGAAGAAGCAAACCTCGGGCTACATCAACTACGTATGCAATATATGGTCAGCGGGAGTCGTTGCTCACAATTACTTTGGATAAGTGAACAATTACAAGACTATCACATTGTCACTAAAGAAATTCCTATATTTTGTGATAGCAATAAAGGCCATTGCTATTACTCGTAATCCAAGATTTCACACAAGATGCAAGCATGTGGATATACGTCATCATTTTATTAGAGATCATGTCGAAAAGAAAAACATTCGAATGGAGAAGATTCATACAGATCGACAGAGAGCAGACATTCTCGACGAAACCATTCGCGTAAGCACGGTTTAGAGATCTATCTCGTAGAATTAGGTCTACCGGATCCAGGAAAATCGTGCTAACATAAAGGCTACAAAGTATAAAACTCTGTGAAGAGAATATTAAGCTTGTCAAGAAAGCATTAAACTTGCCGCAGAGAATATTAAGCTTCTTGAAGAAAGCATTAAACTTGCTCAAGAGAAGATAAAGCTTGTCAAGAGAACTTCAAAAACTTGTTGCGAAAGTTCTAAAGCTTGCTACTACAAGATTTTCAGTGGTATCGCTGATTACAATATCAACCGACGATATGTTTCTCTCTCTTTCGCTTTGCCCTTGTTTATTTGTTTGACAAATATTTTGGTCTAAAATATTCCTTAGTCTATGTGGTTAAATTAATTTTCTAATATTTTATTCCCGAGTTTATCCTCAAAGATTGGGAAGTAATTATGTGTATTGTCAAATCAAATCTTTTCAACCACAAATTATGGGGTAATTTTTCCTTAAAAATATTTTTTTACATCCTATTTCTCATGGACCAAAATCTTTTAATTTTGGAAAATACCTTTTCAAATCCAGAGCCGAGGTCACGCACTTTTCGAATTCGAACCGTTGAATCCAGAATCGCTCGATCCGATCGTGCAATATGCAAATCAACGCTCAAATTTTATTTTGTAATTTAAAATTTAGCGGTTTCCTTCTTCTCTCTTATAAGTTGATTTTCTTGTCTCCTCTCTCTTTCATTATTCCTTGATCTTCATTCTCTGTTTTTTTCTTCATCCAAACTCGATCTCTCTCTCGCTTTATTTTCAATGGCTCCAAAACAATCTTCATCTTCGAAAAGGTTGCAGGAAACACAAGACTCTAGACCCTTTGGCCCTTTCGGAGAAAGTGAGAAGTGAATTATCGGTGGATTTTCGAACTACTGGACAATGGGAAGCAGTGGAGATTCTAAATCTCTTATCTCGATAGGGGTTTGTTTCAAGATCTGTTCGGCTCATTCTTCGTAACGTCGGACTCTTGATGCCTATGTTGTTCGGGCCGTTCGTGGTGAATTTGGACGAACAACATAAAAGGATGATGTTTGGTCAAAGTTTGACCATCGACGGCAGGATATTCATGAACACTTGGGTTTGTCTCTTCAAGGCATTGATCCGTAATCATATATGGCGAAAAATCATCTCGAAGCCTTTCGCCTCTAGCGAAAATTTCATGTCGTCATCATGTGTCGGACTTGAAGAAAGCTTATCTCAAGCGGAAATATAGATTGTTATTTGATATCATGATGAAGGTTATGTTTGGGGAACGATGGAGTATGGACTCGGTGAGTCGAGGCGTCTTTGTGCTTTGAAGGCGATTGTGGATGGCGTAGAGTGTGATTGGGTCGATAAATTCTTTGAGATTTTGCGAAGGAAAAGAATCGGTTTTTTCGAACCGAGGTGGACGGCCATCCAGAGGTTAAGGTATGGGTCAGAGAACAAGATGTTTCCATGTCAAATAAGATTACACTCTTCTTTGGAGAAGGTGATGCCTAACACGGCGTGGGATCCTAAGTGGACGAAACCATACACTAAGACAAAGTTTATCTTTGAATAAGGATGAGGAGCTCGGTGGTCCTCCCGATTCTCGATGATGATGAGGATCAGTGAAGTTGAGGAAAAGCATGCCATGTGTTACCAATTTTGGCGGTTGCCCTATTATTGATATTGGGAAAGATGAGATGGTGAAGGATTCGGATAACCCAACAAGTTCCAAGGTCGCTAGTTTAGGAGAAGACTTTGAAGTCTTACGGTAGCGAAGATCGATTCCGATCTCTCAATTACCACGAGAGAAAGGCGAAGAGGTTCACCGTGGCAACTCGGAAAGATTCGCGAGCAATGCACTGCAGAGGAGCACACAGATGCCTCCTAAGGTATCTCCCGGCAAGAAAGGATCGTCGGTGGTGGATGCAATGGAGGTTGATGATTCTCCAATTTCGGATCTTGAAGAGATGGTCTCTCATGAATCTGCTAGTGAGGAGGAACATGCACCGATTCCGTTTCCTTCTCTTTCGAGATTCCTTCTTCTTGAAGCTTGCTGCACCGATGGAAGTTGGCGATGAGGTTGCGGGTATGGGTGCCGCCGGAGCCTAACACCCAGGTTGCGAGGGTGATCACAGAGAGAATTTGATCGGAGCAGATCCGATGGATTCATCAAATGATAGACCTTGCCGGTAGGTTACGTGGATCGCTTGAGAAATGTTTGATCGCCGAGGCTTCTACTTGGGTGGACAAAAGAAGTTTCCCAGTTGCAGAATTTCCCTGGAGGAGCATAGCTTGCTAGTAGATATCCTGGTATGGAAAAATGCAAGGCTTGGAGCGATTGATGATCTCATTCTCTTGGCAAATGAGATTGGTCACAATGAGTTTTCACTATGGGAGTTTGAGCTACGAGACCAAGGCTGGCGTAGCGAGCATTTGATTTAACCTCGGACCATCAGATTGCTTGCCTAGTTGCTCGATTGTTAGATGAACCGAGCTGCAGAGGATAGTTATGTTCCTCCCTTTACGATGATGAAGAAATCAGAAAGGTGTATCTTCTATCCCTCCTCCTCTTCCCGATTTTACATCTCGTACGTTTGCCCAACTTTATGCCTGTTGTTGTTCATGAAGATTTGTATAACTCTTATTCGCAAAGTTTGCTAAGTTAACACAACAGTATGCTTCAATGTTCTCTCAGTATTGGCCGCTAAATATACTCCTCTTCTTTGAGTCTATTGAGTCTTCTAAGTCCTACATTGAGGCCGCCATTCGGATGGCCCCCTCTTTCATCCGTCAGCTACTTTGCCGATATGTTTTACGAGCAACAGAAACTATCATCGAAACTCTTTACGGTATGATGTTGAAAAACATTAATGAGGTTAGAAAGCACGTTGAGAGCGTAAAGGCCGAAGGTGAGAAAGTCAAGCTACTCTCGGGAAGGTGTTTCTTTGAAAGAGAGACGATTGAGGACAGACCTCGGACAAAGATGGAGGATCGATTCACGAAACTTCAGTGCCATGGAAGCACGATTACGAGAAGGCATTGATCGAATGCGGCCATCCAATCCTCTATGCCGAAATGGGAAAGCAAATTACTACCGCATAAGAGGCGAATGCTAAATTGACGGAGACGGCTACATGACTAATGCGGCCGACATCGTCATTGCTCAAAGCATATGCTAAAAATCGATGAGAAGATTGCTTCTCCAATAGCAAATGAGTTTGCCGAAATGAAGAAGTTTACAGAGAAGTTTATCGCGCATGCACGGGATGTTCTTTCCAAGATCTTTGGAGATGGAAGCTCGCTGACCCCTCTTTTGAATGATGTTAAGAAGGAAAAGCCGCCGAGAACCGAGATGGTTGACAGAGATGAGGCTAAGGATAAAGAATTGAAGGAGTTGAAAGATAGCCGGAGGCGGTTGAAAATTTTTTTTGGAACGAAAAGAGAAGGCGTAATTAAAAAGAGCTTTGCGAGAGTCTCATTGGAATGGACGAGGTCAAAGTTCCCAACCATTGAAAAGGAGAAGGTTGGTTAAGATGTCCAAAAGTTGAAGGAAAAGGGAAGTCTCAAGAAGAAGAGTTGGAGGCTTTGCATGAGGAAGCTTTTCTTACGACTTGGAAACTAGAAGGAAGGAGGAGAAGGATAGTCACAAGATGATCAAACTCCTCGGGAAGCAAAGAAAAGAAGTGGATGTGTTGGACAAGAAATGTAAGAAGATGTTTATACCAAAGAAAGTTGTCAGAAGCCACCGTATCAAAGAAGAAGCAGTAGGATAGGAAAGAAGCCTCGCTGAGCAGAGGCCGAGGAAGACTTTATCCTCCCCCACAACACCGATGGATTTGTGGATGATTGCTGCCCTCCTGAGAGGATTGAGGACTGGAAAGCAAGAAAGAGAGATTTCATCTCGCTCATACTATGTCCGTAAAAGTATCGGCGTCGGGGGCCACAAATAATGAAACATTCTTTGCTTAGATGGAGGAAAAGCACAGTGATCTTTGGGGAGAGATTCAAAGCTTCTATTCAATTCAACCTAAACCTTCAAGCGCCAGATTTTGAGAAGATCCCTACTCCATCACAAAGAGATGGTAAGTTCGACCACTGAGTGTTCGCAGGACGCTTAAAATCATTGGCCGAGAGTCACCCCACCTATTGGAACAGATAACAGAGAACTCTATGATAGAGTATACGATTGGCTGAATGTTCCAACAGGGTTTCAAGGTATGACCGAGGAAGAGATGAAGGGTTCTGGTTGGGAGGATAGTTTGGACAGAAGCCGATGAAGTCTGCTTTTGTTTTATGCTTTTATATGTTATCTTTTGCTTCTTTTTGCTTTTCACTTCTGGAAAATGTACCGATATCTCCATATTAATAGAAGTGAATGTTTTGCGCCAAGACAACGTCTCGTTGTCATTTGATTTTGTTTGAGATCTTTTTAAAGGTCTTTTCCGTCTTCGCTTTGCGTATCTTTGCTTATGTGCGCTTCTCAAGAAGGTTTTAACATCATCAAAAAGGGGAAATTTGTTAGGATTAGAATTTGTATGTTTTGATGATGTTCCTAAAACTTAAATGTAATAGGACCACCAACTCGTTAGTCACCGATGATCTAGATAGGGTTTATGTCTTTGTATAACTAAACCTCGCTAGGCTTGACTCAAGAGCTGTATTGATTGAGAACCGATGGTCACGATAAGAAGACTTAAGGATTTAAGAAAGATCTCGTTCGAAATCATCTAGAAGGCGTCGTGAAGATAAAGGAAGGCATATGATAAAAAAGGTGTTATCAAGAAAGGTTTAAGTGAAGGTAGCAAGGTTGGAATCCACGCTACAACAAGCTTTAAGCCGTGGCCGAGCAAGGTGTAAGATTGCTAGAGTTGACTTCAAGAAATTCATCAGTGGTTAACTAAAGACAGAAAGATAATTCAAAGATATCCGAAGTCAATCAAGTGAAGATTTGATTATCAATCAAGATCAATCACAACATAATTGATTGGTATCGCATACAATCAATTATCCAAAGTCAAACAAATCTTCCAACGATCACTTACCATTTCTTTGAAGACCGATTGACAAATTAGTCTAACGGCTAGTCAATTTCAGGATCATATAAAAGCTGAAGTGAAGGATTTAAAAAAAAGGGACACGCGCGAGAAACATCAAGAAGAAAATCTTTTCACTCACCGCATTACACGCATAATTCTTCGTACCAAAATCGATCTAACACATTAATATTCTTAAGAGATTTATTTTTGGGCAAGGAAGTGTAAATCACCTTTCATTATTTCTCGTACGAGAAAAGGTTGATTGTTTTGGTCTAAGAGTTAACACTCGAGGATCATTTTGATTGTACCAAGGGCGGAATTTGTTAAACTTCCCGTGGTCGAATCCTCAAGGAGATTAGAGGAGACAAGACCAGCCGGTGGATAGTAAGGCCCCGTGGGATCAGGGAGAGTGGACGTAGGATCGTTATATCCGAATCACTATAAAAATCTCTCGTGTCTTTACGAGCTTTCTGCATTCATACATATAATCGCTCATTCATCATCGCTTTAATAAACCTACACCGAAACTTGCTTAGTATTCATCACCAAGGTTTTCATTAAAAAGGGTTTTTCAAATACACACGAGATTAGCTTCCGCACCATCGAAGACTTCGAGCTCGAAGTCCGCCGATCTCACGTAGCACACTCGAGTACCTTGCCGCGTAAGACTTCAAAGTTTTCTAACCTCACACTCACTCACGAAAAGTTGAAAAAGTTTTGAGTGTGGTAAAGTCTATTCAACCCCCTTCTAGACTTTACACCTCCGTACACATCTCGTCCGGACCAACAAAGCCAAAACCAGTGGCAACCATCAAAAAAGTCCAGAACAAAGACCTAAGGAACCAAGAGGGGTCGTGAAAAAACCACATTCGGCATGACCATCATCACCTTATCCCCGTCCCACTACCCGAATTCCAAAAACATCACACCTCTCCAACTATCCATAAGAGATTAATACCACCCCAAAGAGTTAGTATCATCAATAATATGAATAAATCGAAAGCATCAATCTTGATTCGCCTAACAACCTCATCAACCGTATAACGCTTAAATTTCAATGATGGCTTCATTGCGAACCCTCCACACATGATAAACACTAATCAAAAGGCAAACCGTTCTACCTTTTTTCTCAATTTTACCACATGATCTATCCTCTTGATTTCCCTAAACGACCTCGGGATAGTCTTCGCCTCGACACCCACTTGGCCCAATTCTTAATTTTCCTCCAAACAAGATTAACAAAGGGCCACTCCCAAAAAGATGCCTTAAGGATTCATGTCTCCCCACACAAAACACACAACAAGTGGTCAATATTTAAAAAATCCAGCCTATCCTTAGTAGGTAATCGCCCTAAAAATAAGCCACATGATAAAAGAGTATTTAGATCCAATATAACTCCGCCAAATATCACCATAGCATATCACAATTCTATCACAAAGGGGCCGCAAGAGAAATAAAATTTAGAGGAAGGGAATTTACCTATTGTGGAAAATCGGGTCATTTTCCACTCTATCAAATTTCCACCGAAGATGTCAATCAAATCCACACAGATACCAGCCACTATTTTGAAGAACTTAGAATCAACACTACGAGGCACAAAATCCCAAATGCTTCTACCATCCGTAATTCTGAGTAACCCATTTAATCCAAAGCGAGTCTTCCTTGTTTTGAACATTCCAAATAACTCTAGTAAGGAGGGCTCTATTCCACGAAGTCAAGTCACGGAGCCCCAACCCTCCTCTATCCTTTGGCATACACACATCTTTCCAATCAACAAGGCCTCTTCTAGATCCCCACAAAAAGGTTTTGCAAAGGCTCTCGATTCTCTTAATAATGGTCACGGGGAGAGGAAAAGCAGACATCCAAAGATGCAACAACACCCTTGGACAACCGTCTGAATCAACTCCAATCGACTTGCATAAGAGAGGCAACTCGAAGACCACCGCTTAAAGTTATTGGACAGCTTTTGAATCAAAGGATCATAATACTTAACTTGCACAAAGAATGGCAGCGAGGGGGCCCCAAGTAGCGAACAGCAAAGGCCCTCAAAGAAAGCCAACACGAGCCATAATCTCCAATTTATCGTCCCCAAGGCCCGCATAGAAGATGGAAGACTTAGCGGGACAAATAGTAAGGCCGAATGCATTCTCAAACTCCACCAAAGCATCACTAAGCACCCCTACGTACATCTCATCCCCTCGAGAAAACAGGAGAACATCATCAAGAAATATTAAGTGTAATATTTTTAATTTACCACGGTGTGGATGGTAATTAAAAATATCAACACTAGAGCGCAAATTAAGCAATCTAGAAAAGTACACCATGCATAAAATGAACAAGAAAGGGGAGAGGGGATCTTTTTGACGAAGGCCAAGACGCCCTAAAAAAAAACCCATCGGGAGCCATTCACCATAATAGAATATCTCGGAGTACGAACACACTCCATCACCTAACCGAGTGAAAATGTCACGGAACCGAAGCCCCCTAAGGACCTCCTCGTAAAACTTTCAAGACACAAAATCGTAGGCCTTCTTGATATCAATCTTCATCATGACCCTAGGATAAATGTGCCCCTTATTATAACCTTGCATGATATCTTTGAGCCAACAAGATGTTATCAAATATCAAATGCCCCGCAACAAAGGCGGATCGGGCCTTGTCAACAAGTTTCAAGAATCGGGCCAAGACGAGCCGTGAGGATTTTGGTAATCACCTTAAACACAACATTGCAACAGTGGACACTGGGATTATGAGCCTTCTTTGGAATGAGGGTTAAGAAGGTGCAATTCAGTTAGCGAAGCAACTTTCCACTCCCAAAGAACTCTTTAACAGCTTCGGTCACATCATCTTTAACAATAGCCCAACTGTTCTTGAAAAAGGCGGCAAAGTACCCATCAGGCCCCGGCGCCTTATCATCCCCTATAGACTCAAACAACAGGCTTTGATTTCTTCAACAAAACAACTCTGGTTAACTCCTCACCATCAAGAGAGGGGACAAGGGGACCCGACTCAAGGATCCCATACGTCACATAAACACCCCTCGAACTAACCCCAAGCGAGGCTAGTAAAATATCTAACCAGTGATCCACAACCTCCCTTTAAATCTAGTGGGTCCATCATTAGTCATAATATAGGAGATGTGATTACGCTTCTTATTCTTCTTTATCAAAGATTAAAAATATCTAGAATTGGTATCTTGGTTGAGGATATATTTACTCTTTGATACTTGGCTAAGATAGGACTTCTCCACCTTTTTGAGCCACCCAACTCTATTCTTTAACTCATTAAGATCCTCCATGTTCACCCTAGTCCCGCATCCACTCGTAAGTCTAGATTGCACCCCAGCCTAACCTATCCACATTCGTTTTACTATGCTCACAGATGTGTCTAAAAGATTTTTGTTAAGGACCTTAAGCTTCTTCTTCAAGCTTCGAAGCTTGGATGAAAGAATGAATTGGCGAGTCCCATAAGTGTTCGCCCGTCATCCATCTTCCACCACATTCAAGAAATTATCATGGGCCATCCACATATTAAAAATCAAGGGCCGTTTAGCAAGCCGATCATCCAAAGATAGACGTGAGGGCACACGCATGGTCGATTCCACCCTGGGGGCAAAAAATGGGTGCAAATATCCCACCCATTCTCCCTCCAATCTGTATTCACCATCACTCGGTCAAGCTTGGATGGACCACATTATTACTCCACATAAAGAAACACCCCGTAGAGTAAACATCCTCCAACCCAAGAGCTATAGTACATTCCCTAAAATCAATGAAGACATTATCGGGGAGGTCAACCTCTCCCACTTTTTCATCTCTCTCAAGGATACAATTCACATCCCCAATAAGCAACCAAGGCACCCCAAAGATCAACCCCTAAACGAAGGAGGTCATCCCATAGGTATCTTTTACGAACCACGTATTTCTTCCATACACCATCATCCACAAGAAAGTACGGTGAGTGATGAGGCATTAAACATTTGCAACAATAAACTCGATTGGACATAGCTTCAATAGAAACATCAACTAGCCCCGGGTTCCAAAGTAAACGAATACGACCTCCATGACTCCAATCAAAATTATGCTCGTAAGACCAACCACCAAAGGAATTATGCAAAAAGAATTAACATCATCATCGCCTAATTTAGTTTCACACAAACCCATTAAAGCAATATTATTATTACGAAGCAAAAAATTAATATGATCAAGAGTAGCACTTACCCTTAAACCGCGAACATTCCAGGAGATGGCAATCATTATTAACAAAGATTTGGGAGGGCACTCTCCATATCACCATCCTCGCCGCGAGATTAGGATTTGCGCTTGATTCTTTTTTTTTTTTTTTTTTTTTTCATAACCGCACCTTCGCCTGAATCAATATGAGGCCCCAAATTGTGGGAGGAAGCCCTTTTAGAAGTCAGCAAGGTCTCCTCCATCAGCCTTAGAATAGCCCCCACCGCTTTCCTTTCGGTCATTAGGAGCAACTTGAACGAAGTTACAGGACAAAAATTTACATTGCCCTTTTTTACGAACCAGCGAATGATTGCTCCCGTAAATAGGTTCCCCATCACACTCACGAGCTGAAGGAGACACTATTGGGGTCCCCGAAGTTGAAGGACTCGACGACAACTCCACAATCGTCTTCTCAAGGACTTGCAAAGCCAAAAATTCGACTCCTTTTCCAAGCAAAGAGTGAAACAACCTTTTCAGCTTATCACCCATTATATTAATTTTATAGCCCACAAACAATGTGAGAATCAGCCCTTTCGCAACAAAAGCAATCGGCTTGCTACCCACTTCGTCACTTACCATAAAATCAGATTTTGTGCCTTCAAAAAAGGCTTAGCAACAAGTGCATAATGATTTTTGGTAGTTACCAAAAATTACCTTATCACCAATCCTGAAATCATCCCGAGGAGTGAAAATATTAGAGTTTGAAGGCCCGGGTTAGCAACATTAACTCCCCTCGGCCACCTCATCGCAAAAACATCAAATGCCGAGAGGAGGAGCGGCACTGCTCCATCAATTTTCCAGCTAAATGACCAGCTCCATCAAGCAGCTTTCCTATCCGTATCCTTATTTTTTTCTCACTTCAACCCATTCCCCTTGAGTAGTTATCGGCCCCTTACCCTTTGCCACAATATTTCTCCTACTATCATTGATGATTCAGCCTCTATTCTCTCCTTGAGATCGTCCAAAATTTCTTTGAGGAGCATAATTTTTCCAGTGTATCAAGCTTCTCACAATCCCCGGAGTTTTGCCCAAACTTGCCACAATTCGAACAATATATAGGTTCGAATTCATATTCCACATTTGCATCCATTCGGTACTCCCCACTTTAATAGACACCTCTCTCACTAATGATTTCGCAAAGATCAATTTCAACTAGCACCCTAACATACGAAACTCTTTCCTTAGTAAGCGTCATATGATCTCGTGTGGAGTGGGTCGACCAATTTTCGAGCAAATGTGACTCAAAGCGGTGTTCGTCCAACAACTTAAAGGTAAGAATGACAACTTTATCCACATAGGAGTGAGAGAGATCTCAAAGGAATCAAATCAAATATCTCGGCATTCTTTTAAGCATTAACATACGACCCCATTTTGAACAGGGGCCCCCACTAAGCACGGACCGCACGTCGTCCTCATTATGTAATTTAAACAATAGGCCACCCACCGTCATGACTTTTTAACGAGTACCGAACATTCCATGTTTTACATATTGAGTGAAACAGCCCCTAGCCCGGAAACCGACCGTAAAATAGCCAAGCGAGTACAATCCCAATCGTTATCAATGCCACAATCCGAAATTTCAACCACATTCCTATCAATTTTGATAAAAGATAACACACCTCTTTAGTTAGTTTGCGGTTGCTCGAATTAATTTTTGAGAAGCTTCCAAATTCCATCCACGCGATCGAGTGGCCTGTTTAGGCATTGTACCATCATGAGCAGCTTGCCTAGAAGGAGTAATACATTCGGTTTCCACTAAGTTGTCCACCATGACCTCCATCTCACCGTCCTTATTAAAATCAACATTATCTTGAACAATAGGCGTGAAATCCTGCAGCCTCCATATCTCTATCAATTTCGGTGTTCAAAGCATCAATATCCTTAGAGAAGTCAGCCATTATAGTGTGTAAAACATCCAAATTAGGCGCATCGGTAGGATGTAAAACCCAGCCTTCCCCTTGCTCCTTAACGCCCAATTTGAGCGATCTGCCTCACACGAGGTTTAGCCATACTTGTTGGAATCTTGGTGGCGTTAGGCACTCCCCACCTTCGACTCCGTCATCGGCAAGGGAATTCCCTAAGCCCCCAACATTTCGATCATGCACCGTGTGTCTATCATCCCGAGTTGCGGCCCGGTTCCTATAAGGTTTAACAAGGCCATCCGATGTCCCAGATTTTTTCCAGTGGCAATGGTCGGTGCAGGGAACTCCTCCATAGATGCCACCGCCGACGGGTCCATATTCCCCGGTAAAGAGAATCACGATTAGCGTCACAGGGGGAATCACAAGAAACATAATTCACATCGGCAAGATTATCAAAATTCACGCCGGGGTTGTAAATATCACCAACACGATTATTCAAATTATCCAGGAAGAAACAAGAACAGAAAATTCACATTCACAGACTCAATTCGAAACATGGGATTGTTCAAAATCATTCAAAACACAAGACGCCACGTATAAAGGGTTTGCAACAGAAGCACCGAGAATTACCTTTTAATGATTCCACCAATCGCAGCCTTATTAGCGAGAGATCGGTTTACATCCACATTCTCGAACTTGCTTCGAACGCCTCTTTCTAGGGCCAGAAGGATTAGTTTCCCCTTTGATTTGGATGCCGCGGATCGCCATCGTTTAGGGGACTTTGTTTGATTTGGATCCATAATTGTCGTGGTCTAAATTTTTTATAGAATCACGAACCATGAAAATATAGGGGACGAAATCCCTACCGGGGATCGCGATTAGAGCTTGACTCTTGAGCGGGAAAGGGAAATGCAGAATAAATAGGACCGATAAAAATAGTCGCCGTGATTAATCCCCGTCCAGTTGTTAGAAAAAGCGATCAAGGAAGATCGCCGTATAAGAATAAAGAACGCGACAAAGAGATTGCGCCGTCACAGGGAAAAAAATAAAAACCCTAATAATCAACAAGAAGTCAATGCGGCAATCGACGGTCGGTGGCGGGAGGAACACCGTCGGGGCGAGGCCTAAAGGCAGCCGACAAAGGTGGTCGCAAAGACCGGCGAGAATCGTCAAAATCGTCTTCTATTTTTCCTCTCACACGCAATATCAACGATCCGAGATTTCTATCACCGTACTGTGGATCTGGTATCATTTGAAAGAATGGGGCTCAAACGCTCAACGACCAGCCACATACAATGAGCATTATAACTTGCGACATACAAGAACCCGCAACGTTATAGAGCGTGCATTTGGCGTCTTGAAAGGGCGATGAGGTATCCTTCGTGAGTGCTTCGCTCTACCTAATCCAAACCTAGATTCGGTTAATTATGGCATGCTTCCTCCTCCATAACTACGTTAGAAATGAAATGATCATTGATCTAATCGAAGCTAACCTAGATGCTCGAACTCGGACCTAATCTTAATGTTGTTCCATCGGATGATTTTATATCCACTGTAGAGGCTACACCCAGGTGGAGTGCCCATAGAGAGACGCTTGCCTAAACCATGTGGACAGAGTATTTGAATGGGGTGTAGACGTGTACTCTTTAGTGGCTTGGAACTTGTTATTTGTATGGTTTGTAGTTGATTTGTATTTGACATATAAGTGAATATTTGCTATGTACTTCAATGTTCTCATTTTGAATGTGCGGATTATGATTATTAGACTAACTGTGTGGCTGCATTTGCGTATATCCTAACAAATTTGATAGTTATATGTTGGTGGAGATTATATTTTACTTGATTTTGTTAATTCATTTACTGTTGTGTGAATCTACGTTTTGTCTTGGACAGTAATATCATGGATAAACCAGCTTAATCCGGACGTGGCGCGACTACAAAAATGACTATGGGTACGCGTCGTGTGTGGACAAACAGAGAAGAGGCAACGCTGCTCGTGGCCTTGAAAGAATTGATGAGCAATAATTGGAAGTCGGACAACGGGTTTCGCACCGTATGTGACGAAGCTTGAAGAGATCTTTGAAGAATGCGTTAGGAACACTAATTTGGTGATAAACTCAAACATAATTTCAAAACTCACGATGTGGAGGAAGATATACGGGTCGTTGGTGTCCGCCCAATGTGATACAACAGTGTTGGCTTTAACACAACCATTAACACGCTTGAAGTGACCGGCGAACATTGGGAATTGATAGTGCGAGGTTAGTGTAGATACAAGGACTGTTAATATTCCTCTTTTTGGTGAAGAAGATTTGGTTACTGTTTGCTAATAATTACATATATTTGCATGGAGAAATTTTATATTGTAGGCTCTTATATATCGTCACACTAGTATATAACCCGCGTATTACACGGGATTTCAAATTGATTTTTCAATTATTAACACCATAATATTTTATTATTTGGGTATTTATTTAATTTTAGATTTTTAATATGTAAAATTGTGTGGACTGATCGTATTAATATTTTATTATTATTAATATTTTTTAATGTGTAAAATTGTGTGGTTTTATAAAAACAACTAAAATTTTCTTTAATTTAATTTTTAATTTATTTCTCTAGAATTTAGTTGTATTTTAAATTAAAATATTAAACTATTATTGATATATTATTGTATTACAAAACCAAAATAATGCTTTGAAATAATTTTATTGTAATTCAATTGAGATTCGAAAAACTTCCTTGAAACAACATTGATCGTTGATTTAGAGGGTTTCCCATCTTCTCCAAGACTCAATATTTTTAATCTTTTCCGACTCTTCACCCTGGAAATAGCAACATATATTTGTCCGTGTGTAAATACAGGCCTTGGAAGGAATAAACCAACGTTGGAGAGGACTCGTCCTTGACTTTTATTAAATGTCATTGCAAAACACAAGAGAATTGAGAAGCTGTTTTCTCTTAAACTTGACCGTTGTTGTGGGATTTGAAGGATTTAATATCATTCATGGGATGTATGCTTTATTCCTGCTGAAATTATGTAAAAGACAAAAAGTCAAATTGCGCAATTAATATAGGTGATTTAGACCGATCAAAAAAAAAAATATAGGTGATTTAGATTCCTCGACTTTATATATATACCACAAAGATCATGCAATACTATCTGATTGAGTTTAACAAAAATAAGTTTTAATTGACAAAAAGTAAAGTTCTACTTAAAAAAACTTGATCAAAATTATTAATAACCATCAATCATGCAATGAATTGCTTATTGCTTAATTAAGATAATTAGTGGTAATCGAATATAGACTCTGGACTTTATATACCACAAAGATCAATAGGAATGATATCAATTTAGAGGCGATTCTTCGTTCGTGCTAAGTTAAGATTAATATGAAAAGATATGAACTTAGGAAAAACTAAAGAAAAAGTAAATTTAAATAATTAATAGTAATATGATTGGATTTAACCAAAATGTAAGCTTTAATTGACCAAAAGATAATATTTTACTTTAAAAATGATCAAAAACCATCAATCATGCAATGAATTGCTTATGGCTTAATTAAGTTAATTAGTGGTAATAAGAACAATGTGAAACGAAATAAATTTGGTCAATTAATATTAATATGATTAGGAATCATATAAAATGAAAGTTTTAACTAATGAAAAGGAAAGTTTTACTAAAAATTTGACCAATATTATATAGTAATCCTCAATCATGCAATTAATTGAAAATTTTGATCAATCAAAGTGTTAATAAAATCTATTAATTGAAAATTTCGATCAATCGGTGTTAATAAAATATATAAAATGAAGTCAACTTAAGTAAAAGACAAAGAATCCAATTTGGATAATTAGTATTAATGTGATTGAGAAAAACAAAATGAAAGTTTGACCTTTTCATAAAATATTAAATTGGAACATTTTTTAAAACTCATTAAAATTTCGAAATAATAATATGATTGAAATAAATTAAAAGAAAAATTACTTGTGCAATATTATTAAGAATATAACTTCAAGGTCTAGAAAAGAGTAAATTAATTTTTGGTCAAACTTTACACGTAACTATAGGATGCTAATCTCAAGCCTTTTGCCACTAAAATATGGTTTTATTTGCAACTCATGCATTGTAAGTGGTATTTTTTTATCTAAGCTTGGTTAATGTCCAAAAAGGAATGTTTTCCAGATGATTAGGATATGAACCAACGTCATTTCTTTGAATTACTCCACCTTTAAATGGTAATCAATTTAGTGATTAACTTTGGATCTTAAGTATCCAAATCATCCCTATTAGTCGAAAACTACATTGCACAATCTCAATTTTTATCTACCATCAATTTGGTAAACACCACCTAACTATCTTACAAATCGCTTTAAATAGTTTGGTCAATACAAAATATGCTAAAAGAAGAAATTCAGCGGGCGAGGCCCCCAAAGGAGGTAAACTTTATTTTTTCTTGACTATTTCAGATTGTTTATATAGTTGTGTATGGAAGGTAGATAAACCAGGATTGAAATGAAAACAGAAAGATCCAATTATCTCATCCTGGATGAAAAAAATAGCCAAATTGAACACTTCTTTAAAAACACAAAAGTTATAACCAAAATGGGTTGTACTTACAAGGTTAGCGGCGGGAACCCCAATTTCTTCAACTACTTCACGAATTATCTTTGTCAAACATTTCCTGAGAACCTTTTTGTTGACCATCGATGGCTTAATCTCCATCACCGTGATGGCTTATTACTCCAACTTCTTGGGCTGCCAAATTTTTGTAACATAAGTAGGTATTGCTTCATACAGAGTATAACTAAGCTTTAATAGAGATTAAATTTGACATGATACCGCATTGACTAAAATACTTCAAAGCTAAATGATAGAGTTACGATGATGATAACAATTAGAACTTGTATGCAGGCGGTTAGCTCCCTCGTCCAATAAGGCTAAGGCATTCATATGAACATTAAAAGGCAAGATTATACACCATATATTTTCTAGATTATTGTCGAGAAAAGAAGGCGGCGAATTCATTAATATAGTACCTCACTTATGGATGGCCTCCAGGAAAACAAAGTGTCTAGGAAATTCACCAACATTGGAACTTCTTTGCGGCACAACCACATATTTGTTTGATGTCTCCACGATTGCACCATTGCCAAGAGGATTTCGGGTATGTTGACACCGCTCCGGCCATCTACAAACAAATGATAATAATAATTTTCAGTAGTTGTTTATCAAATCACCTACTCACTTCAAAAATCAACTACCTAGTTGTTCTGTCTCGGATGAAAAACAGGATAAATCAATCAAGTTGATGGCAAGCAAGAAATATAAATAGCTTGGAAATTGAAAAATAAGCAATAATCCTCTTTCGAAAATCTCCATCCAAATTGGCATCTCACAATTTTCATGAACAATTATTCAATTTCATCTAAAATTATATGGCTCACAAGATCCCGACTTCTCTTTTTCTCTCGATTCTTTCAAGTAAACAATTAAAAACTCTCCACACAAATACACAACATAATGCGACATGCTTATGAATAACTTAACCTGATTAAAGGAAATGGAAAAAAAAACACATAAAAGAAGAAAAGAGACCTCGGGCGGGAATGAAGCAATAGCCTTGGGCGCTACTCTACAGAGGATCATCTCGCATCTTGCATAGTCACTTTTGCTACCTTTTGTGAGTGGTAGGAGAGAGAAAAGGCGTGGATTTCACACCCATCCAATTTGGCATCTCATAATTTTCTCTACTCTGATTAAATCAAAATCAAAATTATATTTCAAGATTTAATAATATGTTTAAATAAAAGAAAGATCTGAATAAAAACAATTACTTGGTAGGAAGAGGAATCAAGAAGGTCCTCAATGTGCCAGCCTACGATCGCCGCTCGAGAGATCGCCTCTTCACCGGGAAGACGCCGCAAAGGCGATTGCGATCCGTCACTGCAAGTTGGTTTGTAGAATTTCACAAAAGAAGAATAAGAGATTAAATTGTTTTGTAGAATTTCGTAGAGGAGGATTGGGAGATTTAAGGGTCGATTAGAGTTTTGATTATTTTCTTGTACACACCATCGAAATCTTTGCAGGTTTTGATCGATGCGGCCTTTGAACACCGAGGCTAGAGGTGTCGGAGAGAGCGGAAGACAGAGCGAATGCCGAAAACCCTAGCTTTTGTTTCAAACATTTTTTTCAAATAAAGGAAAATGACACGTACATATTTTTTAAGGAAAGATACTAAAAAAAAGTTGACATGTGTCCTCAACTTAATAATTTTATGACACCTATGACAAACTCTTGTATGAGTGACACATAGGATTATACCAACTCCCTATTAGTAATATAGGGATGTGTTGCATGCTAATTCCCCTTGAACAGCTTGTTACTACAAATGAAAGATGCATGCTTATTTTTAATATATCCTCTATTGTATAAAGACTACATTATTATGCATGGTGATTTGTTATAGTAAATTGATGATTAACCGTGTGTTTTACATTATGCAACATCTATAAGAATTTTTCGTGCGAGAAAGACCCCACGGTGAAGGGAGCGAGGTATAAGGAATGACCTATGTCCTATGATTGGGTTGAGGTATTTGGGAAGGATCGTGCAACCGGGAGATTGGCCAAGACGTGCCCGATGCCGCAAATACGATGCAATCACAATACAGAGGGTACATCTTGTTCAATCGCTTTATTTAGCTCGGCCCCGCAAAGGCCCTTCGCAGCCTAATGACTATTGTGCGAGAGGTACATCTCGTTCGATTCCAAACAACGATTTTAGATTCTCGAACATTGCATCGCCCTTATGGTAGAAGGCCTTAGAGAATTCATCCCACCGCAATCACAAAATGGTAGACATTAATAGATAGGTACATGTGAAAATGTAAATATTTTCAATATATAAAAATTCGTAATATTATGGTACATAGAAAGAACAACTCGTCCCAAACTTCAAGAGATGCATAAACGTGGTTGTAGCGACGACCCGGTTGACATCTTTTTGTCGAGCACGTACTTGAACGTGGTGTACCTCTTTTCAAGAGGTCCACCAATCAACCACTTCGTCCAACGAGAACTCCTTGTCCATCATCACGTTGATGAATTCTTGTGCAGCTACTAATTCGTGGTAGTTATTACCACTCACCACCCAAGATCCTAGCTTCACATCATCCATACACAACCGAATGAAGATATCAACGATCTCCTCATTCCATTTTTCTTGGTAAAAGAAGCACTCTTGAGGGCAAGGAGAATGAAAACTCATGTTTGTTGTCTATGTACATATTATCTAAACAAACCACTTATATAGACAATGTTGTGAATGAATACCAACTACCTCCTAAATAAAACAGGTGAAGTCAAATAAATTGCACCATAAATTCCACAACTACTGCATTACGGGGTACTTAATAGAAGCATTGAGCCCATTAATTTTTTTTTCACATCCCAAACTTCTTACACCGTACAATGTAAGAAATAAATACTACAGCTTCATTCATTGAACTAGAAAATAAAGGGAACATAGTATGAGCGAGGACTTGAATGCTACTCACTTAAACATACGCTTAATTATAACCAAGCAATCACCACACCCAACAAAAATCCCTAATAAAAAACCCAACATAAACATAAAGCATGCAA
The DNA here is from genome assembly GCA_030762865.1 of Paraleonurus japonicus. Taxonomy (NCBI): domain Eukaryota; kingdom Viridiplantae; phylum Streptophyta; class Magnoliopsida; order Lamiales; family Lamiaceae; genus Paraleonurus; species Paraleonurus japonicus. The sequence continues at coordinate 51,379,408 of CM061054.1, read as the reverse complement.
GAAAACTTATAATCAACATCGATGTAAGCGAAATGGGCACCGAGGTTGGCAGACAACCTTGAGTTCGTATGCACCTCGGTCCATATGATCGACCTTTGGTGGCTGATCTCCCATTCCACGCTTTTCATTTATTACGCATTTGCGTATCATCTTTTTTTTTTTTATCGGTAAATGTTAGTTGTTAGTGGTTAGAAGTTAGTTCGCCAAGTCTCCTTTATAATTTCAAATTCTCCAAGCCTCCTTATACCTCCCACTCCAAATTTGTTCCCAAAGGAAATCGAATCCAGTCTCTCACTAAAGTGGGAACCCGGTGGCCAAGTGGACTAAACCCCCTTGGTTGTTTGCGTATCATTATCTTGATTCCCGAATCCCCGAGTTTGGGCTTCACAGACCGGAGGTTCCACTTCACACACCGGGTTTTTACGCGTTCTTGTAGCCCGATGATGACGATGCGATTCCGGTGTTCGATGAAACCGGTCGCACCATATAAAGACCTATAATGCCTGTCACCGCTCGGACATTTATAGTACGTACGCCCTGGGTTACATACAAATTCTCCTAAACGAGCTTTATCATCCGCCCCTTCCCACATAAACATTGCGGCCCATATTGTGGATCCAAATTCTCATTCATCGTTAACCCTACGATATCAAGGGAATTATTATTTCACAAAAAACCCTAGGTTTAGGTTGCATCCGATTTGAAAATTTACCTTGAATGAACGATCGAGGAGTGGTTTCTGAGAACTAAATCCTCTCGATTTGTTCTCAATCTCACCCTTCTTGGAGTGATTTTCTCGACTCAATCGGCGTATCGGACTCGACCTTCTTGGATGACAGTGATGAAGTTGTTTGCGTCGCCTTGGTTCAAGAAAAATCCAATTAAAATATCACAGATAATTTACTCTACCATTTATTAATGAAACACATTTAATAATCTGTAGAGGGCTATTTTGGTAATGCACGCATAAAATAATGTAATAGAGAAACCCGCCTACATGATATTATCATCGTACATCGGAATCAAACCAAACACGTAAGAATTATCTTTATCACTATTGAGATCATTAATCGGATACGACACACCTAATTGGCCATACAACAACCCTTCTTTACCAAACGACTCGTTAGAATAACTTTATTCAAACAATCTTCACTTTTAATTTTAGTACAAGAATCATTAATATCACTTTTAATTTTTTAATTTTTAATAGAATTTCAAAAAAACCCTTAGTACCAAAATTCGAACCTCTCCGGTGCCTCTTTTCCAGTAATCTGCAATTAGACCGACGTTTAAAGATCGCATTAACAGGTCCGAGAAAAGACAAGGATGCAGGCAGGAGAAGTCGTGATCGTGAAGTTGAAGCAGGGCATCGTGACTCAGCCTGCACTTTGTCCTACTTTCACCTCTTATCGCGCGGACGGAGAATATCACACGCACTCCGATCTCAATTAATTCAAAACCCTAATTGAACACTAAATTCCCCATCGTTTGATGCCTGTTTACCAGTGTCTTCATACATCGCTGCTAAATATTCAGTGATTCAGTAACATTGTAGTGATCTATTGAAGTGATTGATCGTTGTTGAATTATTACACGTAGTAGGTGATCGGATTCCGAAATTCCGGAGATGCAGAGGCAGAGTCCGCCCAAGCACAGGCACGATGGGACTTCGCCTTTGCCTTTGGGTATGGATTGGAGCCCTCCTCCTCGAATATGGGTATGATTCTTTTGAATTTTAATTTAATGAATTCTCACTTGATTTCATGCTGACTGATCCATAATGGTTTTGGATGTTTGGTTGTTGGATTTTGATTTGTGACAAACTATATCCTCGATCAGCTCTATTTGCATACCGATTAACTTTATGAGCAAGAGCTCAAAATTTCTATCTTCTATTTTTTTAATATGAAAGATATACATGTTTGTGCGTGCTGTAAGCATGTATGTATGTATGTAAATCTTTTATCCCATGCATTGCTTGTGTGATGCTTTGAGTGCCATCCCTACCATGGTTTTGTTAAATAGTTTATCTGTTTGGAATTTGTTATGATCTGAGCGACGGTTGATTTCATAGTGTGAAGAAATTTTCTATTGGGTAGCTCAAGATGAGGTCTGGAGTGATATTTTATTATTTTCTGTATTAGATTATGTCTCAACATCTTTGTAATCTTTCTTATATGAGACTTGCTTAAATTAAGGTGGTCTTCTTACTGAAGTTGTTGGAAGTTGTTGCCTGAAATGTTGATCCACTAGGTCCCATACTGGCATTTTATACTAAACAAGTTGGTTGAGTTACTGAAGTACCTGCCTTGGTGCTATAATTAGGTTTTCAATTAGAGAACTTCATTCAGGTTCAATGCTCTGACAACTATTGCTATTTTTGTATGTATTTTGCAGGCTGGAAGAGAAAGTGTATGGCCTCATGATCCTCGGACAGGGTGGAGTTACTGCATTACAGTACCTTCCTGGATTGTTCTTGCAAAATCTAGAGATTCTGACCCTACAGTAGTATGTTATCCCATCTATCTGTAGGACTTAAATATTGTCCAAAATTTGATTAGTCACTCGATTGTTTCTAGCAACTGGTCGGGCGTGAAGCTAAACTTATGTGTCTAAGCCAGTATGTATGCAGATTATATTTATGGCTAGATTTTTGATGGGAAATTCTTCATGTGTATTACAAAAAACTACCCTTGAGGTTTCACCTATTTAAAAATAACCCGATAAAGTTTATGAATTATGAATACCACTATTGATATTTATAATTTTGCAAATTGCATTGGTTGAAGTTGAGGACACTTTTCAAGAAAAATACAAACCTTAAAGGGGTGTTTTTAAGATGTTAAGGAGTATTTGTAATTTCAAAACATATAAATAATTTTTGTTTTTAATAAATAGGTAAAATCTCAGGAGGTTTTTCTTCTGGTTTTGTGCAATTTACGCATTTTCATATAACCATATTCATCTATTAGCTTTTACTTATTTTGGTTGCTCCCTGTTTTATCTGTATAGGTATGTTAAAATATGATAAACTTCTCCTTTATTGCCGTTGATTTTCCATTGTCACTGCTAACCCTCACGGTTTCTTTGTCTCTATTATTTGTGATTGTATTAAGATTATTATGCTAGTAGTTTTCTGAATTGACAATTATGAGGGCAGTTTTACAGGGTACAGATCGGCATACAATCACCAGAAGGGATTACAACCACAAGAACTGTGTTGAGAAGATTTAATGATTTTTTAAAGTTGCATGCTGCTGTAAGTTCAAGCATTTTAGTGAAAATTTGAGCGTCATCATTGTATGCTTCTATAGTTGTATAGGGAAATGTGGAGTTTGATAAGTTACTCCAGCCTAGCTGGAGCTTGCATGTTTTTCCATATGGGATTTATGATCTCTAACTTTGGTATTGTTTCTTGACTCTCTGTTGCAGCTTAAAAGAGATTTTCCTCGGAAAAGCATCCCACCAGCTCCTCCAAAGGGACTCTTGCGGGCAAAAACAAGGGCAATGCTGGAAGCGGTAAACTTTGTTTAGAGCTTATATCCTTTAAAGTCACATTCTGCACTGAAGACCTTGAATCTGGGCTGGATTTTATTTCTTGGAAAAAGGTTTTTGTGATATACTAAGGGAACTCCTAAAGAAATCTTTGTATGTCTAGTTCTTGTTTATTGATGCCTGAATGAGCTTGATATTGGATAATAGTCTTGCTTTGCAATCTGATTCCTTATAGATTATTGACTAGATTAGCTTTCAACCTTCAAATTTCTTATCCATAGATCATGATTAGGTTCTCATGAGAAATGTTGCTCTTGAGACATTATGATGCTTCCAAGCCAAGCTTTGACCTGAAAGAAAGTAAATTCATCATCCTAATGAGATGGAGACTAGGTTCTTCATGTTCATGTTCTTCATCCATGGTTTAAATTAGAGTATTTTTTTTTTTGATACAGAGAAGGAATTCTTTGGAGGAATGGATGACAAAGTTACTATCAGACATTGATTTGTCAAGAAGCATTGTTGTTGCGTCCTTTCTGGAACTGGAAGCTGCTGCTAGGTCATGTGCGTAGCAGCTCTGATTTGATATACTTACACTAGTAATTTGTTTTATTTATTGACTTGACTAAAGGAGTGTTGCATCTGAACTTTTATCATTTTTTAATGGATTCTGGATCTCCTCACTTGTCTCAATTATGAATTTCTTTTGTTATGATTGTTTTAGCATTCCAAGAAGAGGGTCAACACAGTTCCGAATCACATATGTCTATGACTACTACAGATTCATCTCTCAATGTTCATCCAAGTTCTAGCATGTCAGTGGCAGCAGGCAGTTCATCAGTGGCATCAGATTATGGCAGTGATACAGCTTATGAGATATCTGATATTGGTTCTCCAAGCCTTGGAAGGGATAACAACTCTGAACTTGGTATTGAGGATCTGTCGTTTTATGATGATGTAACAGGCCCAGTAGATAAATTTGTTAAGTATGGCATGTCAAATATTGACGAGGGCTTATCCATGGGGCATGCAATTCTAGAAAAACTTGAAAATCTTCCAAAACATAAATTGCATGCCAGAGAGAGCAATAACCTGGAGCATAATTTAAGCAATGGAAGTTCTTCTAAGACCTCTCATCGTACAGAAGATACATTAGAGCATTTGTCCGAGCAAGATCGTGGTACTGTGGCGCGTCATGGTCGAAAGCTGTCTAATGAGAGTCTTGGAAGTGAGAGGAGTTCTCTAAGAGGCAGTGAGTCATCAAGTCTAGCATTTCCTAATTCAAATGGACATGGAATTCTTGATTTTAGAAGTGGGGCTGAGGTCACAAGAACCACGGGAACTGTTGGGGACCCAGATTATCAACTCCCAGATGACATACACCTGTTGGTCCCTATGGATCAGCGACAAAAGATGGGTAGAGTACTTACGACGTTGCAGCGGAGGCTGATAACAGCCAAAACTGATATGGAGGATCTTATATCGAGGTTGAATCAAGAAATTGCTGTGAAGGAGTATCTTTCAACAAAGGTAATGTAATGCTGAAATCTGGTCCTACCACAACCTCTCCCACCCACCCACCCCCAAATAAAAAAATGTTACTATTTGGCTATAAGCAATTACTCAGAACACCAAAGTAATAACCAAAACACCAACAAACAACACAATAATGTTCAAGCTTACTAATAATAAACAGCAACGGTTCTAAACCAACAATTATCCTGGTATAGTTAGTCAATTAATCATCATCAAGCTCAATATTGTCATCAGAATTTTCATCATCGGGCTGGTTATATAATTTCATCTTCATTGTTATATTATTCGTCATCTTTTAAAATTAACTTCCTCAACTCTAATTTTTATATGAGAGTTGCACTGTTATGAATTCTTTGCCTTCTCCTTTTGTTTACTACTAGCAGTTGAAGTTGAAACAGATTCAACATTTAGCCCTCTAGTATCATATAAATGCCATTTCAACAATTAATGTATAAAAATTCCCTGATTTATAATTTCTTACCAGGTGAAGGATTTAGAGGTAGAACTTGAAACTACTAAACAAAAAAGTAAAGAAAACCTTGAGCAAGCTATATTAATTGAAAGAGAAAGAGTGACCCAAATGCAATGGGATATGGAAGAACTTAGGCGGAGGTCTATCGAACTGGAATTGAAGTTGAAATCTCAACAGGTTATGTATTCTGTTTCTTGTACCTTGCTGCTGTATTCTGCATTAGCTTGATTGCTTAATGATAGAAATGTATTGCAGGCCAAGGGGCAGGACACATTGTCTATCATTTCTCCAGGAAATCAAGATGAGTTGCAGCAGGAGTTGGGCTCTGCAAAGCAGCAGTTTGAGGACTTGTTGAAGAGTCATCAAGAGCTGCAGTTAAAATCCAAAGCTGACATCAAAGTTCTTGTAAAAGAAGTTAAATCTCTGAGGAATTCCCAAGCAGAATTAAGTCAACAACTTCATCAGTCACTGAAAGAAAATTTTAAAACGCAGGTATACTTTAATTGCAACTATTTAAAGCATGTTAAATTGTAAATGCTTCACAAATATTATTGTCAGTTTATCTGTATGACATGGTGTGTGTTTAGTCAATCTTGACTCTATCCTTTGGACATCGAGACTGATTACTTTGTCTCCCGTATCCCATAATATATGTTCTCTTATCTGTGTTCCTTTCAAACTTCTAGTCTAATATCCCCTTATTTGAATGGAGTCTTTATTTCTTGATTTCATTTTCGCCTTTTCTTGAGGGTGGTTAAATTTTTGTAGAGAGGTAGGCCAATACAAGAGTTCTGACTGCATTTGTAGCTGCACATATATGTGTGAGACGAAAGGAAGAAATAATCTTTATTTTTAGAGTAGACTACAATTCGTCTCCTATTACATTTTTAATGAGGATTTCATGTTACTTCATATCCCCATGAACTTTATTTAGTTGAGAAATTGATCTTATAATTTTGAAGAAATTTTTTTCTGTAATCCCCAGGAACTTCTTCAAGAAGAAAGAGAGAAAAATGAGCAAATGAGCAACTCGTGGAGGAAGTTGCTATCCAAATGCAAGGTTCTTCAGGATCAGCTTCAGGAGTGCAATATTAATAATTTAATGCACACAAAAGGTGATGTTATAATAGACAGTATCCCATCATTGTTGGATCCATTGGATATTGTTGGGACATCTGACAATCAGATAGACCTTCTCATTGCTGAGGTACTTTTGATGCCTGTCTCACTTTTATTTTGGTTCTCTGCCGATATTCAGTTCTTTTATCCTGATCTTTTCTTTGCCTTTCGTGTTCTGCACTCATCAGTTTTTAACGTATTTGGATAGAGTGTGAGATTTTAAGTATTGTAATAGAAATGTGAGGAGGAGTTGAGTCGTAAACTAAATTTGTTTCTCCAATTCTTAGAGAGGTTGTGGCGATGTTCTCTGGTCTAATTGGTGTTATATGAAACGTGAATTTTAGAGGAAGGACAAAAACTGCAATTAAGATAATTAAAACAGTGGAGGCACAAAACTGTTAATATTCGATTAGGTTTAGTTGTCCTCTTTGTTTTATTGGACCCCATATGATTATATTGATCTATCAAGTTTATCCCAAGTTGTTGTTCCGTCTCCATATCGAGTTGATTATTCTAATATTCTTAAAATTCAATCAGGCTCAGCATTTAGCTCAAGATGTTGATTCATCTGCTCCAACCTCTGATGAAGTTGCTGAGTCCGATGATCACACAAGCTCAATAGATGATGAGTTGAGGCAGATGCTTACGAGTATCTTAGTCGACAATGGTGTATTGAGAAAACAGGTAAACACTCTTATTATGCATTCTCTAAAGGCGAACAAATCGAATGATACCGAATGCAAGGCAGATGTAAATGTAGGAAATGAGATTTAACACAGCAGCTAATTCGTTGACTAATGTTGTAAATTCAGTCAGGCCGTGTATTATACGTCGTATCACAATGCAAATAAATTGTAGAGTTCATTACAACATGGGAGTTTTTCTTTTATACTTCCACATTTTCCCATGTTTGAAGTTCATCCACTGATCATTTTATTGTTACACCTGTGCTACTGAGAGGCGAAGCACGATTCTTTTGGTCATATGCTGTAATAATGTGCATTGATTGTTTTTATTTGGGTTTTTGGTTTGCTTTATGAATCAAATCGATGATGATAAATGTATTGATGGATTCAACTTGACTCGATTTTGTTATATTTAGAGCAATTTTGACTGGATTTTTTTTTTTTTTTTTGAGTGGGATCTTTAAATTTGGTAGAGGGTGGGTGCATTCATGTAGGGCCAAGTTTTGTAGATTCATATGACTAATTTGGGCCCAGATAATTGTTAGAAAAGATGTCGGCACGCTATTTGGTACACACAGAGTATGTTGAAATTACAACATTTTGAAAATTAAGATTACAGAAATAAAGTAACGCAAACAAATTTTAAGTAGAAGTATAAATTGTATTCTGATAGGGTCGTATGAACAAGTGGAGTATTTCAAATGATTGATTTTAACATATGCCACCATTGTTTTTTCATCACCCTTGAAACGAAAGAATGAGGTAATCTCAGAACATGGACAAATCAAATTATATAAATCAACATGGTTCGAAAACAACAACACATTACACGTTCTGTGATTCATAATAAAATTCAATGGAATTCACCCATGTATCAAAATAGAAAGTGAGGAATACTGATGAGAATGAAGCTCGTGGACTAAAAAGGCATACAATCGGGTAAGACGGGTTCAACGAAAAGCGGCTCAAGAGGAGCAAGGTGGACTGCGATAAGGAAATAACCTGTTTTACTTCTGCTAGTTGATTAACCGAATAATAAGAATGTATAATGTGCTGAGATAGTTACTAGCATTATTTTTCTTAATAAGGCCCATTAGTAGTCAGGATTTAAAAGAGGGCAGAACTATCTTGAAAATAAAGTTGAATTCTTCTTTGCAACTAACTTGCAAAACTGACGTCTCTTGCTGGCCTGAGCCAGAGGAACGCCGGCGACAACCATCGGAAATTCTAATCCCCATCAAATACCCTCGACTGAAGAAAAGATTTGGTCCAACGATCGATTGGTAAATCAGATTGAATGATCTGTTTTCAAATGCTAAGGGGTATTTTAGTCATTTAAATTTTGAACACTATTACACATCTCTATCAAGAAATATTCTCCTAAAACAACCAATAAAAATTAAACGGCTCAAAATATTTTTTATTATAATAATCAAATTAAACTGAAAATGATCACTAAAATGGACTACGTGAGAGAGTCAGTCGACATATAATGTATAGATAATCCCACCTCTGTGGACACCCCAAAATCAGTGGAAATAGACACCCTAAAAACACAAATAAATTAAACATGAGATGCCAAAAATTTAGATGTGGAAAGAAAAACCAAAATCAAAATCCGCATTTCAAATCAATAAAGTAGAGAAAATGTGGTTCTAAATTGACGTGTTTTCAACTTTCCAATTTCGTTCATGTGCTTCTACTGGCGATCCAACTGCTAACCTGCGCCTCCTTTCCCTCCATTTCCGATTCCTTCCCATACCCTCAAGTTTTCTCTACCAAATATACAAATTCCTTTGCTGTATTGTCAGATTCTCATTCGGACTATTGCAGATGATGGATTCAAATTATATGTATTCGAAAGTCCGGTTGAGATCGGATGCTATGGCCGCCTCGTTTTCCGTAAGGTCTTCTCATCAGCTCTCTCAGGTCTCTCTCTGTTTCTATTTTGTGATTAGTTCTGATATTTCTTTTGGTTGTAGTATATAGTGTACAGCTGCTTTTATGTGATGTAATGTTATTTGTCGTTTCCTCGTTCTCTGTTTTCATCATAATGGTTTGCGATAATCCTCGATTGATTTTGATTTGAGATGACTCAAAGAAGTAAAGATTGGAGATTAGTTGGGAAAAATCAGATGCTGTTTGTGAGAATTTGCATTACAAATTTAACACGGATAAGTTTCTGATAAGCTATTTTGGGTATTTGGATATTCTTAGGTTTCACTTGAAGCTAATTTATTTCCAGTAATGGAAAAGGAATTTGTTTTTGATATTTTTTGCTAGAGATACTATTTTGTCTATTTCAAGCATATCTGAGGTAATAATTTCAAAAGCCGTTTGCAGCTACGCTATCCTAATGTTGAATGGAAGCCGAAGAGGTTAGAGTATGTAAAGGCATCTCGAAGAAAGTTTCAGTACTTGAGGATTGTGAAATCAGTTCTAAATTGCGGAACGTCCTCAAGCATCAGTGGCAATGGGTCAAGTGAACCAGCTAGGGTTCTTCTTGAGAGGTTGTTTGCTCAAACACAGAAGCTTGAAGAACAGATAGGCAGAGATCCTCGTTCACCATACGATGTTGAGCTGGGTATGAATCTTGGGAAGTTGGAATCGGATCTTCAAGCTGCTCTGGCAGCTTTGAAGAAGAAGGAAGAAGATCTGCAAGATGCAGAGAGTAAAATCGTGTCGGAGTACATGGAGATTCACGTTGCTAGAATTGACTTGGAGCGAAGAGCGAATGAAATAGTTGTTGCCAGATTGAAGCAGCAAAAACTAGACGAGGAGTTAAGCCGGGCAAATATAGACTTAGCTTCTCAAGCCACAGAAATTAGTGATCTTAAGCTTCGTTTGAAGGAGAGGGATAAGGAGATTTCTGCTTCTCAATTGGCACTCTCGGCTAAAGAAGAGGAGATCATGATGATGAAACTGGAATTAGCTAAGATGACTGAAGAAACTGGCAATGCTGAATCAGAACTCAGATCCAAGGCCAGGCTCCTGGAAGAAGCAAATAAAGTTGTCGAAAAGCAACAAGTCGAGCTCCAGCAAATGCAGAGGGCTATTATGAAGAAAGAGGAAGAGTTAGAAATATCTATCCACATGCGGAAAAGTGAGTCGGAGAAATTGAAGGTTGCTGAAGAAAATTTAGAGAACCAAACGATGCAATGGCTAGTGGCGCAAGAGGAGTTGAAGAAGTTTGCGGAGGAAACATCTAAGCATTTTGGGGAAGCAAATGAAACTGTGAAGGAGTTTGGAAGAGTGAAGAAGCTTCTTTCAGAAGTGAGATCCGAGCTAGTTTCCTCTCAGAAAGCTTTGTCTTCGTCTCGACAGAGAATGGAAAGTCAAGATCAGCTGTTGGAGAAAGAGGTTAGAGAACTTGAAGAGAAAAGAGGGAGTATTATGTCTTATATGACTAGTCTGAAAGATGCTGAAGCAGAAATGGAGAGAGAGAGAGTTAAACTAAGGGCTGTCGAAGCTCAAAACAAGGAGCTTAAAATGGATTTATCAATGGAGAAAGAACTTTTGGCTGAGTTACAGAAGGAATTAGATAAAGAGAGCTCGTCTTTGAAGCAAGCGCGTTCAGAAATGTTGTCTCTCCAGGAGGAGATTGACCAGAAGACTGCTGCATTTGATCAATCACAGGCTCTTCTCAAGACTAAAGAGTCCGAATTGGTTGAAGCAAGATTAGAGATCGAGCATTTGAATTCCGAACAAGCTTCAATTCAACTTATACTGGAAGAGAAAGACTTGGAACTCTCAGATGCGAAGAAGATGTTGGAGGAAGTAAATCATGAGATTGCTGAACTAAAGGCGATTTTGTCAGAAAGAGAAGAGGAGCTTATTCGGGCTAGGACTAAACTGAAGGAGAACGATGAGCATGTCCTAACAATTCAACATGAATTAAGCAGTGCAAAGTTGAAATTTTCTGAAGCTGAGACAGTGGTGGAAAAGATTGTAGATCTCACTAAGGAAGCTGTTCTTTCATGTAATGATGAAGGCAATAGTTTAGTAAGCCTGATTGATCAGAGAAATGATGAAACAGATAGTTTTAAGTGGCGGATTAAACAGGTTGAAGCTGAACTTAAGTTTACCTGAGAAAGCCTGAGAGCAAAGGAAAGCGGATATTCTTGCGGCACAGAAGAATCTCACCATCAAAGACGAGGAGCTAAAGATGGTTGTCAGGAAATTAGAGGCTAAAGAGAAGGAAATTACAGAACTGAAGGGGAAATTATGCAAGATAAAGATGATCTGAAACAACTCTATGCTTTGGCACAAGAAAGAATCGGAGAAATGAGTGTGGGTGACTTGGCAATCGAGAAGCTCCAATTAGAAGCAGCTCAATTAGAAGCAGAAGCTGCTACAAGTGCACTACAGAAAATCACAGAAATGAGTGGAGAGCTTCTGCATAAAGCTGGTTTAAGCGCTGAGGTCGACTTTGATACCAGCCTTCATGTTTCTGAGGCTACGATAAATATGATGAGAACGACGTGTGTCCTGGAGAAGTTAAGGCCGAAGTTTCTCGGCTTCTGAGTTTGACAGAGGAGCTTCTCAGAGAAGCAAGTGTTGCTGGTGGCACAAGCCAGTAGAGGTTTACTCTCTCTATTCTTTCTTTTTCCAAAATGTTGTATTTTGTTGTGCTAATGCTGCTATACATACTGTGAAAGGTTTATTTATTGAAACGTGAAAGGAAAAGGAAAAGGAAATCTTTGTGGTGAAGAAATGTACAGTCTCTCTTGTAACTCGCACATTAATTAGTAGTGAAACAAGGGCTTAAAAGTTGTGTTGATTTTCTTGGAATTCTATGGTGCTTGATTAATAATTAGATTCTAATCATACCCAAACTATGATTAATTATGTCTAAAACGTTCAGATATACATGAGTGTGACTGTCTTTATTCTTAAGAACATTTTTTCTTATTCTTTAAAATCCGAGTGTTACACAGGCATGGACATTGTTGATGCATATTCTTTAGAATAAAGGCGTATACCGTGGATCCAAATGAGTGATGTGATGAGGGCCATTATCAGAAAACTCAAAATTAAGTTTAAGTAATGGTACAATTTATTTTATAACATGATTGCCGATATTAATACAATAATGAGTCAATGATGTGTTAGAAATAAAAATATAAAAAAAAAAACAAACAAATTTGTTGATAGAGCTCGTCAAGAATGATTATGTTTGAGGCTCTACCAAACCACAAGATCTATTTGTGTGACACTATCGCACGTGACAAAAATAAAACATGAGTTGTTTATATTCAAAATCGATCATGCTTCATATCCAACATAATGAAGTATTCCCTCCATCCCAATTATATAGACTGATTGAGATTTTTACAAAGATTAATAATTTTTATTGGATAGGTAAATTACACAAGCAAAATTTCTATTATAATTCTATTTAACAAGTGTTATAATTTCTAACATAATAAATGCATAAAATTATATTTGTAAATGAACTAGAAAATATTACTTTATATGAATATAAATCTACATAATTGTGACATTCATAAAAAGAAAACAAGTTTATATATTGAGAAGGAGGCAGTATTAAAATCGTAAATCATGTACACTTTTCTCTAATGTTCCAATGATTATTGAGCAACTTAATTATGCAGATTTAATCAACACTTTTGCTGCCATAATGCGTGAAAAGGTAAATTTGAAAGACTGTTTTGAGACCTTGCTGGTCTCTTTTTTTTGTTTTTTGTTTTATATTAATTAAATAGAAGATGCTTTGCAAATGCCGAATTTTCTATGAGTGTGTCCAAAACGAAGGAAATAGGTTCATTTTAGAAGTCAAATTAGGCCAAATGCCTTATTTAGGTTTTTATTTATTTAAGATGCTTTGCTTCATGTACTTTTCCCCTACATTATTTGATTTGATATCATATGATAAATGCTCTGTATTGTTTTTGGTTGAATTATTAAAAACTTGCATTGCGAAAATGACTTATATTTTGCATCTTTTTCTTCACTTCCCTTTTTCTGTGGTAGTAGGTTTTTATATTCTCAACATTTATAATTCACGATGGATAATAATGCCATCCTTGTCTACTTTTCTCATCCTCGGGTATTATCTGCTCGACTGCTCTGCCCGAATAAAAATAATTTCATAATTTGGCTCGACTGCTCTGCCCGACTAAAAATAATTTCATAATTTGAATCAAACATTTATCCGAGTAAGTCTTGTGTGAGACCGTCTCACGGATCTCATTTCGTGGGATGGATTCACTTTTCAATAAATTATTATCACATTTTAATAAATTATTATCACTTATAATATGACATGTATCACTTTTCAATTTTTTATCACTTTTATATCAATTTGTATCACTTTTTTAATAAGTGATAACAATTTATTAAAAAGTGACTTCGTCTCACGAAATGAAATGCGTGATACGGCCTCACACAAGTTTTTGTCATCCTACTTTTTGTCATCCTACTAATGTATAAACAAGTCATACTTTTCATGTAATAATACAAATTGAGAAAGAAGGTGCCATGAAGCAGTGTTTAAAATTTTAAACAAAAAAATATTAGAAAACGAGGATTTAAGAATGAGAATTAATCTAAATCAGAAATATTTATAAAATAGAGAAAACGAAAACCATCAAACTATTTACATACAAGTTGAGTTCCTAATGTTCACCTGAAAATCTTAGGAGGACGCCATGCAGCATTGTTTGTACCCTGGCCTTCAATTTGGTCCTCGGTTTGAACCACAGGGCTCTTCTTCACCTTAAATCTTCCTCTCCCAATTTTCTTACCAACAAGAAGACCCATTTTCATGGCTGTGAATAGACCCAATGCAATCAACAATGGCCTCACAGCCCAATGAAAATCCTCTACATGTTGGTACTTCTTCACCAAAGTAGGGCAAGTTTCGAACGATACCAGTTCCACCTCAGCCGGGTCGCCCAAGAAAGTGTCAATCCCCTGACCGATGGTCAATCTGCCCGGAAATTTGACAATGAGGCAGCCATTGGCTAGCACTTGACAAATCTTCCCAGTTGCCCACTCCTCCTCTCTTACGAGGCCAATCGAAACGGGGCTAAAAACACTTGATTTAAGCTTCACAAATTGCCCCACACAATAAGGCTTTGCCATCTCAAATTCTGAATAATCACCCTTCCAAAGAGTCTCCAAACCTATAAATGCAACAGATACGCTCCCATCTCGGTTTACTGAATGGAGGACCCCCACGGGTGAGTGCCTTCTGTCTTCGTTCTTCAGACGGACCCAGTCTCCTGGGGCCAACCCAAATGTGACTCGTTCCAACGTGGAAACGTGGACCCTTATTGGATCATGGACTCCATGCACCCTCACTAAGACATATCCATCTTGATCGGTGTCCCGTTCTAGACCAACTACAGTCCCCTCTGGAACCTCCATGTTCTTTGAGTTGCAAGAGTTTGGTGATTTCCTGGAACGAACCATGTCCCCAACTTGCAAGTGATCCTTTGCAAGGAACCACTCCGTATAACCAACACCACCTGGTTTGTCCCTAATCATTTTACTACCAACACCTGTCCAGCCTCCCTCCTGGAAAACTGCATTTTTGAGCTGCAATATCATTTGAAGTCCACACTTAGGAAGATGCAAAAGCCTCTGAAACATGATAATATTTCAACAAAATTGTATAGGGATTTTATCATTTTTGGTCCTGAAAGTACATGCCGTCAGTCGACTGCTAGTTGATTCCGACAGTCAACGAATGATTAACTAACAGTAGGACCAAATGTAGGAGTAAAGTGTATTTTCAGGACCAAGTTTGATAGTGGGTGAGAGGGGACCAAAACCAGAAAATTTTGAACTTTGTTAACTCAAAATGATAATATCCCGGTTATATAATAAAAGAGTGTATCTGAAAATAATAAACACAATATATATATACTCGTACAGTAGGTAGTGATCCATAACAAAAACATCTCATGAGGTATCAAAAGCAAGTTATGCCCAATTTGCCTTGGAAATCGAAAAGAGGGCATGAAGGACTTGATGAGAATTATGTGGGATTCAAGGCAAGTTAAGTGATAAATTGAAATTTCATCAATTGTAATTTAAGTCAGAGGTGAAAAAAGGTACCTATTGAAAGCATGTAAAATATCGGCCATTACAGGACGACTCCTCAAGTCATACTCAAAACAACCAATAATGACATTCTCAACTGCAGGAGGAAGCCCACTGGGAATATGAGGTTTTTCTTGCTTCATCACAACTAATTGGTATATTTCCTCAATTGATTTACCACTCCAAGGCTGTGTTCCAGTAAACATCTCCAATATACTGCAACCAAATCCCCACGAATCAGTCTCAACAGATATGGGACCTCTTACCTCTGGTTGCCATTGTTCTGGAGCCATGTAGTGGGGACTACCAAGTCGTCGAGCCATGTCAATACTGGGTAATGGTATACCTAACAAGACATAAGGAATACCGATATCCCCAACAATTGCCTGGTCATTACTATTCAGTAGGAAATTAAAAGGTTTAAGGTTGAGAATAAGGATTTCTTTTGCATGTAGGTCCATAATTCCCTGAGCAAGATCCGCCCCATACCTGTAAACGTGATCACAGGGGAAGTAAATACAGAAATTTCCACTTCCATAACAACACATTTTCCTGATATGAAGTTCAGAAATCACCTCAGAACATCATTAAGTGACAGCTTCCCCCTTTCATGCGAGCCATTTTGTCTCCAACTGACCCATCGTAGAATCTCATAACAATGCATATCTAGAAGAACAAAACATAAGATGGTTCTTCACATCACCCTTATATGTAAGATGAGTGAAAAGCTGAACATAAACTTACTTTTTTATTGATAACTGAAAGTCCATGGAGGCAACAAACAGTTTCCAACCCTTGGCACTTATGAAGCAAATCACCAAACCTATTCAAGACTTCGCTAATGCTTTTTTCTTTAACTGAATGCAACATTTTGATAGCAACTTCATGATACTCTTCATAGTCTTCAGATGCACGATGATGAGTCGCTAGCCAAACATCACCAAACGGGCCTCTTCCAATACGATGCCTGAGCTTAATTGTTGTTGGGTCAATCCATGGAGTGATTTGACCAGGTGATGCAATCAAGGTACTACTCTCCCCGGATCCACCAACGATCACAAAATCAAACGAAGGTGCAGGCCTATTAGCAACAACTTGTCCCGCCATATTTTGCAAAATTCCAAGGTAAAAGCTACTGCACATAAATCATTAACCGAATCAACACCTAATGCGATTAAATAAATCGAAAACGAAATCCAAGCATGTTAAAGAGACGGATCGTATAATTGACACAGTAACATCTATTGATTTCATTCGAACATATAATTTCATCTTCATAGGAATAGCTCAGAGTTGCTAACAGTAGCATTTACTGATGAGCATGAAATATCCCCAAATTACATATCCTTCGCTTGCCAAATTTTCGTCTTACATCCCACAGGATAAAAGAATCACAATCACTTCCCATTTGAGGTCATGGACAAAAGCTTCACGCTTCAGATGAACAAAATATTCAACCTGACATGAATAATTAGTTTTTCCCCAACAACAAAATCAAATTCGCGACCACTCTTCACTGTATTAGCACAGCAAGAGTAAAATTCCAATTTTCCGCTAGTCAACATAGATTCAACAACCATATGCATACTGGGGAGTATAAGCAAAATTAAACAGAAAGTGTAACAGAGAACTCACTGGAGGAAGAAAAGATTGTGATGGGTAAATCACAAAGTAAAGCGGAGTGTGTAGTTTCGACGAATTGAAATAGGTATCACAATTATTTGATGATTTGAGTGACGATAATATACCGAATATTTACGGAAACTGAAGAGAGAGAAGAAAATGACATTGAAGAGGAGAGAGAGAGAGACAAAGGAGTGATCGCAGCTGAAATGATGTGGCCCGTCTACATACGCCATCGTCTTTTTAATTTCTCATTTTCTTTTCTTTTTCCGATGACTTTAGTCGGTTCATGCAAATCCTCGATTTTTTTTTTTACTTTTGTACACTATTGGTCCCTTTTCTTTTTTTTTTTTTTTTTTTATCCGTTGTAATATTATTTTGTACATTTTTAAATAAAAATAATTAAATTTTGAAACATTTTAAATAAAAATAATTCGATAATATTAACATTTTCATAGCATTATTTAAATTTTAAAAATTATTTAAACTTAAAAATATTTACTCTTATTTCACCGTATTTTATTCTCTATTTTAAATTTTATCTCATTAAATCACTCAAAATACTTCATACTTTATTTGACCTCAAACCATTTAAAAATATATTTTTTTAATATGTGTCACATTATGTGTGCAAGTAATGTTGGAATGAAGAGAATATTATTTATTGAATAATAGTATAATTATTTTAAAATGTGTATATTATTATTACGTACACAAAAAGCAATACGATAATATACAAAAATTGTGAATTAGTGCTTGTGGATAGGATAAATACACAATTTAATCCCAATAATTGGAGTATGCTACATGAATAAGTAATAGAATCACGTTTGGTCGTGTGCAAGAATTAATGTTCTTGAAGTAGAACTTGATTAAGCCTCTTAAACTAATGACTTTTTTCTTTGGTTGTCACCGCTTTTTTAAAAAGAACCAAGTCTATCAACACCACAAGATGTATAGACATACATGCACCTTAAGAAAAACGATGTTCTTTCAACTTTTCTTCAATGTGTGCAATACTTAATAATATATACAGAGGGTTTCTCCATTTGTGAAAAAATAGACGATGGAGAGAATATTAATAAATCCTGATTTTGGTGTATCATTTCAAGAATTACTACTCAATAAGTATGAGCCCTAATTAAATTGATCACTGTTTCAATGCGTACAAGAAACCTCAAAGTAAACTTGGTTTGCTTTATCTTTTCTTTAAAAGACAATTTGCAAGTCGTTGTACCTTATTCCATGAAACTGTTGACCTTTTCTTTTCTCAATTCAATAATGATTTCTCCTTTCTTTTAATCTGTTAATACTTAATAGTGGGACACATGAACCTAGACCAATTTATTGAAATTTGAAATTCATTTTTTGATGTTTTTCGGCTAATAAACAAGTAATACTATTAATATGACTCATGAAAAATAATTAATAACCCACTAGTTTCTGGGTTTTTAAATATTGTGTAGTGGTTTACAAAACCACTTTAAAAATATGGTGATTTTGGGGAGATTTACTAATTAGTGGAGGGGTGCCACACTACGCCCCATTCAAATTTTCGACAATTTACTGCCATCATTTCGGAAAGAAATAAAAAAATTAATATTTTTTTGATGGGGGCACCGTTGCTTGTGGCACCCCTTGGAGACAGATTCCCAACAACTTCTGCCATCTTGCAAGCACATAGAAATTAAACAAAAAATATTTGAAAGGGGCGTCATTGCCGAAGGCGCCACTTGAAGAATCTTGGTCAAAGTGCAAATCGGCGAGCGAGATGCGTCGAGACGTCAATAGGCGTGAAGGTCGGGTCACTTCTACTCTTGTTCATCACCATTCTAGCATGTTCCACTTTTTATCAACACAAAATTTAATTACCGCAAGCGTACGGGTTTCAAATCATAGTGTGATAAGTAAGGATATCTATTCATAAGGAGGGGGATTAGTGTAGGAGCAATGCGAAGAGGTTTAATTCTGTCTAGATAATCAATTAAAAAATGTTGTCAAATTAAGATTACAATTAACTAAATTCTATCAAGTGTCACCAATGAGAAATTTAGAAACAATAACCACAATAATTAAATACTAGATTAAAACAAGCAATCAAAAAATAAGAGTGAAATCAACAATTAAAAAGGTAAGTCCGGTGTCTTTATCATTGCACCAAAAAATAATATTTATAAATCGCCTTAACGAATCCACTAAAATGTAGTAGGATAAGTAAGGGATCGATCCCACGGTGAATATGAAAATTATTTAAATTGTCTCACCAGGACTTATGAGGACTTAAATAACAAAGGCGCTTTAATGAGACAAGAAGGAAATTAAAGATAAGGATTAAATAAAGATAAAAATAAAAGGCACTTGAGAATTATAAATTCTATCAAATTTTAAAAGGCCTCAATCCACGGTTCATTTTTCCCTTGTTTTTTACTATGTTAATTTAAACGTAACAATTGTTCCATTTTACCCGAATTAATGACCCTCAATAAATAACAATATTTATTTATTGGTTTATATCCCTTAATATTATTCAATTGAAACAAGCTCTTCAACGAACCTTTTTAAACAGATAACCTAGATACGATCTAGATTTAACCCGATAAAAGTATTAAGCACTAGGATAAAGGTCAAATAAATTCCCGAATACGCAAGCTCGATTCGAAAGAATCCGATCTATATCACCCCAAAGAAAATACTAGTTGCTACTAATTGTCATAAATTCGCAACAATTACGGATTACGAAATATGAACTAGCATACATGTATGAATAAATAACCTAGGTGATCAAGCCAAATTACTTATCCAAACAAGGAGGCGGAAAAATAGATGATATAGATAATCCGGAATAAAATTTCACAAATGAAATGAGTCAATTAACAATCATCAAAACACAAGTTCGTAAAATCCGGGATTGAAATAAATAAAAATTAATTTAAAATTAAAACTGCAAAACTCTTAGATTTACGCATGTTTTCTCGCTTCTCTATTATGTAGTTCCAGCGTATCTTTGCCTTCTGCGTTCAACTCTTTATCTATAAGAGTCAAAGTTTGTTGAGATTATCCCAAAATATCGATCAATTGATCGGTTTGGTAAGATTAGTCAAGATTTGCTCCAAATTAAAAATTCAAAATCGACACCGGTGATTGGGTCATCCAAAGTGTGAGCTTTCTTGCAAGTATTTAGGCTTCTTCTAAATTATATTCTCTTATCCAAAAGACCCTAAATCATCCAAAATCACAAAAATATATATATATATATATATATTTAAGTGAAGATTTAATCATTAATCAACATAAGTACGAAAATATGCAAATGTTAACATAATTAAGTGTAAATAATCACACTTTTATTAATAAAACTATGCATAATTTTTTACTTATCATAGTCCTCGTAGAAATGCTTCACTTAAACATCCATCTACGGTGGCAAACTTGATTTAAAAGGTGTTGTGTTGATTATGCAAGGTGGATCACTAAACAAGAATTAAAAAAAATTAACCAATCAACTCAAAGGAAGAGCAACATTAACAAGTATTTCTACCCTATTAATGTGATCAACCCACTAAGCACCTAGGATCCCAAAAAAACTTCCCACTAATTAAACCCCTTTCTCAAGTGATAATTAATAGGTCATGTGCTTGAGGTAAATTTATGGATTAAAACTTCTCAATCGCACCCAATCAACAATAAGTAGAGCAAATAATCATGACCAATGAAAATAAGCTCTTAAAATATGATAATTTAAACACATGAATCATAATCAACAACAAACACCAAATAAAAGAAGATTTAAACCATAGAGACTTCAATAAAAGATCCATAATACCTAGAACAAAGAGTTCTAGCCAACAACAATTATCATCGGTGCTATTAAAAAATTAAGGGACTAACTGAAATTAAAGAAAGAAAAAAGGAAACTTAGTCTCTTGGGGATGAAAATCTATTACAATCCAAGCTCAAAACATGTCTTGATTCTCCAAAGTGATGGAAGTTGAGGGGAAAGCAACCAAATACCTTCAAGTGTTAGCGTGTGTAAGTGATCCTCCAAAGGGTTTAAGAGTGAGTGTGATGTTTTGAAATCAGATTGGGGAGGTATTTATAGTGGGCAATTAGGTTAGGAACTTAATTTTACAATTAAGCCCCTAAAGAGTATCCAATTTAAGCTTAAAAACTCAAAAATCCCGTCAATGTCGCAAGTGACTCGGCCGAGTCACTTGAATGTTGCCCGAGTGAGATTCATTCTGCTGCAGTCCACTCGGCCGAGTGGCTTGTGACTCGGTCAAGTGGAGATATGGGTGCCCGAGTGAATTTCCTTCTATTGTTGCTCTACTCGGCCAATGGAGGTCTAACTCGGCCGAGTCGAAGTGTGGGTGCCCGAGTGGGTTTGGCACATATTTCCTCTCGCTTCAAGTCCACTCGGCCGAGTGGCTTGTGACTCGATCGAGTGGCCTATCCGGTTGTCGTCTTCAACTTTGTTTGATCATATCTTCCACGTACAACGTCCGATCGAGCCAATTCATTTTGCATTGTACTCGTCTCTCAGCCCTCTTTTAGTCATGCAATTTCTTTCTTGGCTTGGATAATATCTGAGACCCTCAATTTGCCCTAAAAATAGCCCTTTTACCTACAAATTACAACTCACTAGACAAACTTAAAGATTAAATGCAATTAGCTCAACTTGAACAATAAATGCATGAAAATGTATGAAAAATAAGCATTAAATGCACACTAAAATAATGCAAAAATCACCCGAATCACAACACCATTTATATCCCTCTCCAATAAATTTTTCAAATTACTCTTCTCATTCTTTACTTCTCGGTAAGTTTTTATTCTCGATCAAATTTTTTTCAATTTCCGAAACCGAAATAAGATCCATTTTCGACAAATTTGCTAAATTGGTACCAATTTTCTTGAAATTAAAAAAAAAAAGCGTATAGTTAGGCTAATTGGTGGCCAATTTTATAAAAAATTAAAAAATTGGTACCTAAACAAAATTAGTAAATTGGTACCAATTTAATTAAAAAAATAAAGAAAAAAATGCCGTAGGGCTAAACTAGTACCGATTTTTCAAAATGGTGCCAATCGGTATCAATTTGATTTTCGGCACCTTTTTTAATTTTATTTTCCCTTATATTTCGGTACCAATTTTGAAAATTGGTATCAATCGATACCAATTTTTTTATTTTCGATACCGGTTTTGTTTTTAAATGATGCTCTTATATTTCGGTACCGATATTGAAAAGCGGTACCGATTGATACCAATTTTTTATTTACGGTACCGATTTTTTTAATTGGCCTTAATTTCGGTACCCTTTTTTTAAAAGTGGTACTAATAGGTACCAATTTTTAATTTCGGTACCAGAAAGCATGTACTTTTTTTTCAATTAGTAAATACAAATCAATATTTTTTTTTGGAGAGGTATATTAGTTGCATATTATTTTCAAAATTAATTTCAGTAGAATTTTTATAAACTCATTCTATTCAGTTTTTTTTTAATATTTCGTCCACAATATTGTAAAATTTAAATTAAATACCCATATATATGCAACTATATCTTCTCCTTTTATAAATACCGATATTTTCAAATTTAAATACCATTATTTTGGTACCCATATCCCTATATCATATGCAACTATAAATTCAAATATCTCCACCCTAAATAAATTACAATTTAAATTAACATTTTGCTATAAATTCAAACATCTCTACCTCTAAATAAATTACAATTTAAATTTAACACTATACTATAATTTCAAATATTCAAATAAATAAATACAAAATCAAACTAGTACTTTAAGTGCCCGTTTGGTAGGCATGTTTAACAATAAGATAATGACCTAATTTAGCCTAAATTAGGTCCTTATCTTATTTCTAAACATGCTAAATTAGGTTCTTATCTTATTGTTAAACATGCCTACCAAACGGGCACCAAGAAGAGTTTTAGACGTACGTTATATCCAAATGCCGATTGTGAGAAATTGCTAATGTTTTCTTCGTCTTCATTGTTGACAATTTCTACTCTTGAATACATGATGATTTTTTTAAAAAAAAAAATTTGAGCATCAAATTTGGGGGAGGAGATGATTTTTTTTTTTATATTTGAAACTGTATCGAAAAATTTGAGGGAGGAGAGGAGAAGTGATGAAAATGGTAGGGGGAGAGAGAGGGAGAATACCGAATTTGATGAATGAAAAATAGAGGTGAGAGTGGAAGAAGAGTGAGAGAGAGAGAAAGAGTACCGAAATAATGAGAGAGAGGAAGAGGTGGGAGAAGACCGAATTAATGAGAGAGAGGGAGGGTGAGAGAAGTTAATTTTGGTAGATGAATATTAATTGGTAGGTGATGATCAAAGAGTCAAAAACTTTTGACCAAGATGTGGTTTAATTGGGGAGAGGAACTGTTGTTTGAGAATTAAAGTGGGGGAGGAAATATTTTGGGGGTGGGGGTGTTTATTGTGCGGCCCCAAATTTGTATACAATCTTTTTACTCACTTGTAAGAGTAAGTTGGTCTCAAAATTGGTATTTTAAATTTTTTTAAGTTAAAGTGATTAAAAATCTACCTAATTTCAAAATGTTATTCCATGTCATTCTCATTAATAAATTTTATAGGAGGAGTTAGTGTTTTAATAATGACCAATTCTAGCAGTATAAGTTGACCACTTTCATTTCAACAAAGTTTTTTTATTTTTTTATTTTTTTATCGGTAAATGTTAGTTGTTATTGGTTAGATGTTAGTTCACCAAGTCTTCTTATAATTTCAAATTCTCCAAGCCTACTTATACCTCTAACTCTAAATTTGTTCTAGAGGGAATCGAACTTGGCCTCCCACTAAAGTGAGGAATCCGGTGAGGAGATATTCATTTCAACAAAGTTAACTAATTGGAGTATAATTTGTGGTTTAGTATTTGCAAATATGCAGTTGTCCCATTTGATAGGAATTGATATTATTAGATTAGCACTTCAATCATGACTTGTTCCTTTTCTTTAAAAAAATTACACTCATTTCAGAAAAGAAAGATTTTCAGCAATTTATATTTGGCCTCAAACACAAAAAAATATTCCAACCTAAGTTGTCGATGCGACGAAATTAGAAAATTCATATAGACGCGAACAATTCCTCTCTGTAGCTAATTTATATAATAATAAGTAAATAAATACGTGGGTTTTGGAAACACCACACGGCCAGGCGCACATGATGAAATATCATTTGTACACAAATATAATATTTTTGTGCGTGGATTAAACTCATAATTCCTAGTATATTTGAAACTTTTTTTTTTGTAAAAAAATATAAATATTTCAAAATGATACTTTATCAAAAGGATATATATATATTTTTGGGACAACTCTTTTAATACCCAAGTCAACAAGGGCAACATCAATTTTGCCCATTGACTGAAAAAGATCAATTTTGCCCAATTCATCATGTGAAATGTCCCAAATACCCTTAATGAGGTTTGGGTATTTCAATCCTTTATTCCATTTCAATCTCTTCATTCCCACTTCATTTATATATTTTTCCAATATTATAAATTCAATGCAAATTAAAATAAATAAAGATCAATCATTTAACACAAAATAATAATGGTCATTAAAAGAACAAAAAGAACACAGCATGAAGAAAACTACCCCGTCGCCAAACGTCACCCTCCCACCGCCGGAATTTGCCCTCTCCGCCGCCGGTAGCCGCCCTCCCCGTCGCCGGACGTTGCCCAAATCTGCTTTCTCTCACACCACCGCACTACCTCCGTCGCCGGCTCTCAGACAACCGCGCGTCTCCTGTCACCGCCGCCTTCCCTCGCCGGTCTCAGACCACCACGCCATCACCTGTCGCCGCCGCCTGTTCTGTTAGTTTTCTTTCGTCGGAGAATGATCGCGACGGCGGGGCGATGAAGGTGAGATGCGCGCTGAGGAGGCGCTGGCAGCGTCGCGACGCGACGATGGCGCTGGGCGACGTGAAGATGAATCGCGACGACGGCTGTGTTGGGTTCGCGACGACAGTGGGGTTAATCGCGACGGCGGCTGGGCTACGGATCTGGGCGTTGTCGGGACGGTTGGGTGGTTATCGGCGGCGAAGGTTGTGTGTTTGAGGCTGTGAAGGCTTGTGGTGATCTGGGGTAGCGCGATCTGTCATGGATCTGCGAAGAAGAAGAAGTGGGTGCACTAATCCTCGGGTGGGTGTACTCACCAGTCTGTTGGGTGTATCGGGTTGTGGGTGCACTCAGCTCGAGTCCCTTTTCCGATTCGTCGTCCCAACTTCGTTCGAGCATAACTTCTTCATACGACGTCCGATTGACCCGATTTTTTTGCGTTACGACCGTCTTTCAGCATTCTTTCCAACCATACAATTTTTCTATTGATTTGAAAACGTTAATTGCCCTTAAATTGTCCTTCAAAATTGCTTCAAACCTACAATTTTGAACTTAAAACACCATCTCAAATAATTAAATGCAATTGTCCAATTAAATGTGAATTAATATGAAAATTGTATCAATTTGAGACGATTAATCACTCAATAATCATGCAATAATTCATCATAATTAGGATTTTCCTAATTGAAATCAACGATCATGTCAACGAACGAATTAAAAAGCTAAAAATGAGGCACGATTGTTGGTACATGATGATCAACACAAATAAGACATTTTGGGATAGAGAATGAATTGTGGATTGAAGCCTTTTAAATTGATTAAAGTTATAATTTATCAAGTGCTTGTAAATAGTACTAATTAAAATCTCTTAGTTTAATTCTTATTTTTATGTTTTTTTGTCTCACTAAACCCCATTTTGTTATTTAAATCCTCATAAGTCATGTTGAGACAATTTAAATAATTTTCATGTTCCCCATTGGATCGACCCCTTACTTATCTTACCATTTAAGTGATGTTTAAACCCTTAAAAAATATTAAGTGATGTTTAAACTCTTAAAAATATTGTTCCAACCATTTTCGGTTTTCGAAGACACGAGTTCAACTAGTGCAAATCTGTTTTCAAATCTTGTCCAACTCATTTCCAACTATTGGAGAAATTTGAAAAAAATAAAAAATCAAACATAAAACCTTGTAAAATAAAGGAACTACCAAATAAAATGAAAAATATTTATTTGAACAGTTGAAAAAAATAAGTTGTGATGAAAAATTATTTGATTGATAACTCAATGACAAGATTTATTTTTTAAACAAGGGGAAAAATAATCACTCAATGACACATTTATCTTACATGTGTACTTCTATGACTGATAACACATTAAACTAGATTACATATGCACTTTATAATTTTTTACCATTCAATGACATTATGTTATATTTGAACAATTTTTATTTAAATTGAATCTTAATTGTC
The DNA here is from genome assembly GCA_030762865.1 of Paraleonurus japonicus. Taxonomy (NCBI): domain Eukaryota; kingdom Viridiplantae; phylum Streptophyta; class Magnoliopsida; order Lamiales; family Lamiaceae; genus Paraleonurus; species Paraleonurus japonicus. The sequence goes on along the minus strand of CM061054.1, from coordinate 51,353,061 downwards.
AAAAATAATACGTATTGCATTAAAGTTAAATAATACGTATTGCAATCAATGACACCATTCAATTACCCTTAAAAACCATCTTTCCAATCGCTTTTCAAATTTTTTCCAACCCATTTCCAACTACCTGGAGAAATTTGAAAAAAAAAAAAAACCAAACATAAAACCTTGTATAATAAAGGAACTACCAAATAAAATGAAAAAATATTTATTTGAACAAATGGGAAAAAATAAGTTGTGATGAAAAAAATTATTTGATTGATAACTCAATGACAAGATTGATTTCTTAAATAAGGGAAAAAAGATGATCATTCAATGACACATTTATCTTACATATGTACTTCTATGATGACTTATAATATATTTTTTTTTTTGAAAAATGACTTATAATATATTAGACAAGGTTACATGTGCACTTTATAATTTTAATAATTCAATAACACTATATCACATTTGAATAATTTTTTTTTAAAAAAATTGAATCTTAATTGAAAAAATAATACATATTGCATTAAAGCTAAATGTAATTACACCTATAATATTAAGTGATGTCTAAACACTTAAAAAATATCTTTCCAACTATTTTCGCTTTCGATCAACTAGTGTACAATGTGTTTTCAAATCTTCTCCAACTCATTTCCAACTAGTGGGGAAATTTGAAAAGAAAAATCAAACATAAAAGCTTGTATAATAAAGGAACTATCAAATGAAATGAAAAAGTATTTATTTGAACTATTTGAAAAAAATAAGTTGTGATGAAAAAATTATTTGATTAGTAACTCAATGAGAAGATTGATTTTTAAACAAGGGAAAAAGATATGTCAGTCGCAAAAAGAGCATAATTGTCTCTTCACTTTTCCTTCCTTCAAAATATGGGCACCAATAATACATTGACATGATTAGGGTGAATTATTGCATGATAATTATGTGTTTAGTCTTCTCAAATTGATTAGGGTGAATTATTGCATGATATAATTTTTATGTTAATTCACAATTAATTGGTCCAATTGCATTTAATTGTTTGAGTTGATGTTTTGAGTTTAAATTACATGTTTGATGCCAACTTTGAGGTCAACTTTTCGCAACTTATTTTTTCTCAAGCTCAAAAGTTAAAAAAATACATTCTCATTTTATTTAGTAGTTTCCATATTATACAAATTTTTATGTGGATTTTCTTTTCAAATTTACGTAATAGTTGGAAAACGGTTGGAGAAGAATTGAACTTATGTTTTACCAAGTTAAAAAGGGTTGGAACGATGTTTTTAGAATTCTCGACATCAATAAATCCAACTAGTGTACAACCTCGTTTTCAAATCTTATCCAACCTATTTCCAACTACTGGGAAATTTTTTTAAAAAAATCAAACATAAAAGCTTTTATAATAAAGGAACTACCAAATGAAATGAAAAAAATTATTTGAACAGTTGGAAAAAAATAACTTGTGATGAAAAAATTTATTTGATTAATAACTCAATGATAAGATTGATTTCTTAAACAAGGGAAAAAATGTGACCACCGAATGACACATTTATCTTACATGTGTACTTTTATGACTGATAACATATTAGATTAGGTTACATGTGCACTTTATTATTTTTTACCATTCAATGACATTATGTCATATTTGAACAATTTTTTTTTAAATTGAATCTTAATTGTGAAAAATAATATGTATTGCATTAAAGCTAAATGTGGTTACTTACATATATAACTAGATTAGTACCCGCGTTTATGCGAGTTGTTCTAAAATTAAATTAATAACATAATAATACATTATATATACATAAATTAATTAATTTAATGCATAAAATAATATAATTATATCATAAATAAATATATTCAACTAATATATGTATACAAATATGTAATAATTTTTCTATTATGTATATTTTAAATTTTTTTTTCAATACATCAAATTTATAAATTAAACTTTAAATAGAATTTTATTTTTCAATACATCAAGTTTATTATAATATAATATTTATATATATTATATAAAATTGTAAAATATTATTGTGAAACTCATACATATATTTTAATGTGTATTTGTCTTGCATAAAAACTAAATGTGATGGTACGTCTAGAATTTATTGATGTCGAGAATTCTAAAAACATCGTTCCAACCTTTTTAGCTCGGTAAAACATAAGTTCAACTAGTGTATAATACATTTTTAATTCTTCTCCAACCATTTTCCAACTGTTATATTAATTTGAAAAAGAAAATCCACATAAAACTTTATATAATATGGAAATTACTAAATAAAATGAGAATGTATTTATTTAACTTTTGAGCTTGAGAAAAAAATGAGTTGCGAAAAGTTGTGATAAAAAATAATTGATTGACAACCACTCAATGACATAATTGACATAATATTCTTATTTTATACTTTTATGAATGACACGACATTAGAATAGGGTATAAGTGCACTTTATTAATTTTGACTATTCAATGACGATATGTCATACAACAATATCATTGTGAAATGCATAGTGTACATGTGAATGCGTATATGTCTTGCATAAATACTAAATATGATTGCACGTCTAAAATTTATTGATATCGAAAACCTTAAAAACCCTCTTAATTTTCAACCCTTTTTAGTTTGTTAAAACATAAGTTCAACTAGTGTACAACCTCGTTTTCAATTTTTCTCCAACTATGTTCCAACCGTTATCAAAATTTGAAAAAATAAATTCCACGTAAAATTTTGTAAAATATAGGGACTACCAAACAAAATGAGAATGTTGGTCCCTCGGCTGAGTTTTATTAGGATAATCTAGAAAAGGGTTGAATAAATTATCCAAAATTTATTGAATTTCGATTAACTATTCAAGTAAATCTTCTAGATCAATAAAGTTCGCATCTAAAAGTTTATACTCAACCTTTGAAGATTATTTAGCCAAATCTGATTTTAAAAGAAACTTATAAGCAAATTATAAAGATAAGATAAGTAATAACAAGAAAATAGAGAACACACGATGTATAGTGGTTCGTTTATGAATATTCTACAACTACTCTCCTTCTATTTTCTCAAGTTACATACTCATTATTAGTCCAAACAAAAATCCAAATTAATTCATACAATTGATTTTACAACTCATTTCATGATAATTGTGTACTTAATCGTCTCAAATTGATATAATTTTTCGTGTTAATTCACAATTAATTGGCTAATTGAAGTTGATTGTTTGATTTGGTGTTGTGTGCTTTAATTTGTAGGAAAGTTGCTGTTTTGGAGGATTAATTCAGGGCAATTAATATTTTCAAATTAAGATAATAATTGTATGGTTGGAAAAAGGGCCGAGAGAGCTTCACGTAGCAAAAGAATCACCCAAATCGGAGTTCGTACGCAAAGATATGATCGAACGAAATTGTGGTAGGCGAATCAAGCTGATACACCCATCAGATTAGTGAGTACACCCACCCACTACACCCACCATCCGGATTAGTACACCCATCCTCTCTCTCACAGATCTGCATCCACCGCGCCACCCAAATCTGCAACAATCATTCCAAACAACAAATCAACACCAATAGCGCCACCCACCGCCGTAAATCATCTCACCGGCATCCACACCCAACCCAGCGCCGCCGTCGCGATCAGCTGCAGCGCCGTGAGTCACGACCCAGAACAGCGAAAACCACCGCCATTCTCATCGCTGCGTACCAGCGCCTCTTCGCGACACACAATCAGAATCACAGCCGCCACAAGCCGTCGCACGTCGCGACACCCTCGCGCGACCTTCTTCTCCATCGTAGCGCCGCTTCTGTGCGTAATTCCACAGCCGCCGTCGCACAGCCCATCGCCGCGACCATCGCCCAGCGCATCTTCCTATCTCCAGCACTGCGTCCGGCGAAGGAGGGCGGCTTCCGGCGGCGGGAGGGGGCGGAAAAAGGCGACGAACAGTGATCGATTTTTTTTTCTTCAAAGTTTATTCTCTTTATTCTTTTAATTGATAATATTATTTTGTGTTAAAATGGTGGATGTTTGATTATTTTAATTTGCAATGAATTTATAATATTAGGAAAATTATATTAATGAGGTGGGAATGAAGAAATTGGGAATGGAAATATAGGCTTGGAATTAAGGGTATTTGGGACATTTCACATGATAAATTGGGCAAAATTGATCTTTTTCAGTCAAAGGGCAAAATTGATGTTGCCCTCGTTGACTTGGGCATTTTTGGCATTATCACTATATTTTTTTACCTCGTGCGATAATTTCACACAAATTTTCTCCTTTATTTAAGATGGAGCTTCTCATGAGTGGACAACTTTAGGGCTTGCACTAGTTTTACTAATTCATAACCCCAAAATTTGTTTAATCAATCTACTTGATTTTTATTCTTCATATTTATGCTTCTAAATTTTAAAATAACAAAAAGCGATATTCTCAGTAAATAAAAATATTCTACACCACGACCACGAGTCATGACTAATTTTACGCAATGTGAATAATTAATTAACAATAGACAAAAAAATGACCCTTTTTATTATTGATATGAATATTCACCCAACATAATAATATTGTTGAAGAAACAGGAAGCACCTTCTTAATAATCTCCTCACTAGTGATGCAACCTGTGAATCAAATGCTTTCATCAATACACCAATTAGAAATCACATGGAAATATTACACAATAATAAATACAATTGCATTTCAAATAAAATATTAGTAATTCTCAAAATTCGATTTAGTAGCCAAATCAACATGAACTCATTCCATTCCCACAAGAAGAAACCAATTTTTGCTCAACCCACCCCTCCTCATGTTTGCAATGCACATCTTTGATAAAAGACAAAACTTTCCTATATATGCTAGTTCCCAATCTAACATGTAATAAAGGTGACAAAGCTGCAGCACCTTACTTGTTTCTGCATGCATAGCTTTCATGGGCATTATGACCATATGTAGATTTGACAGAAATTTAAAATTCCAATTGAAACTGAAGCAGCCTTGTTCGATCGAGCAATCCTGTCGAAGATTTTTTTACTTTCTTTTCCATGTCCCTCGAGAGTCGTATCTCTCACTGGAAAATCGTATGCGATTCTTGAAACTTCCTAGCATGGAGCGGGAGGGGGTTAGGGAGGAGCAGCGTCTATCTCCAAGTCTCTTGTGAGAGTTATTCAACTTTTGATAAGGGAACCACCCTCTTAACATGTCAGTTAATTTGTGCTCACGTTGTGAAACAATATCATCTTCTGACTCCGAATTATCAGGTTCGCAGTCTTCTGTAATTTCTGAATGGCTACCATTGTCTCTCCCATGAATCTGTTGTCCATCATCGTAGCCATTTGTACTGCAAAATGAGATGATATTTTATTTGAACTATGACTAATAGATTCGATGAATTCATACAACACAAGAGAGAGGTTCCAAAAAAATTAAATAGCATATAGGGGGAAGTACGTAAGAAGTCTGAAAAGATAATCATGAACATCTCTTAAAGTTGAATACTAGTGCAACAGGATAGCTGCAATTTAGATGCTAAAATCTCTAATGAAAGGAAGGAGACCAAATGAATGTCTCTTGGGTAATCATATAGCAGAGTAGATTGTCCAAAATTAATGTATAGGTCGCCATTTTGGAGCTAACTCCTCCCACTGGACTTTATTAGATAATTTCAGACAATCACGACTTTAGAAGTAACTTTGCGATGCAAGTAAAGACAACTTACATGCGGGGTACGTAATCCACGTCAGGGTCTTCTTTGCTTGATTTTATCTTCACAAAATTGCACGTATTGGACGCATGATGAACAAACTGCAGCTAAAGATCCAAAAATGATATTATTATACGGAAGATAAAGTGCAACATCAATTTTCACCTAGCATAAAGAACTACCATAGTGACTAAAGACAGCATCAGAACAATTAAAGTAATAACAAAAGTAAATGAACTACTTTTACACCTTGATGAAGGCCATCATTATAATGCAACATTCACATTTCAAAGTTAACTGTCTAGCAACAGACTACATATTGCCAACTATCCAACTACTACCTGTTAACAAGGTCAGTATTTGAGGCTTTATTTACACCTTGAAGAAGGCCTTAATTGTACTGAAACATTTATTTACGAAGTTACTAGAACTGTCGCACAATGGATTATATTTTTAAATCTGTTTCAATTTCAACCACTTCATGACGTCATCAAATTGTCGAACTGGACTCATGTACCAGGAATTTAATGTTTTGCAAGATCCATTTTCCAAATTATCTAACTTATATCTTTTCTTTTTTTTTTTTAATCGGTAAATGTTAGTTGTTAGTGGTTAGAAATTAGTACACCAAGTTTCCTTATAATTTCAAATTCTCCAAGCCTCCTTATATCTCCCACTCCAAAGGGAATCGAACCCAGGTCTCCCACATAAGTGAGGAGCCCGGTGGCCAAGTGGGCTAAGCCCCTTGGTTAGTCCATTCTTATATCTAATAATCTCCTTGCCTTTGTAGGGGGATCACAAACTTCTCGTCCAGCCATCTCCAAACAATCTCATTATATTCACGCAATGATGCATCAAAATCCTCATTACCATGCCTCTTCTTCTTCTACCACGGGTAGGGAGAACCTCCTCGTATCATGTAATACCCTTGGCAAACACTTAAGAAGGATCCAGGCTTATGTGATGTCTTATTGTGATCTTGTTTCACTTTCTGTTTGCTAATTCATCTAGATCCATTCAATTATTCTGATTCTTCAATTAAATCAACAAGACAGTCGCTTCACGTATTGGAACCCACTTTCCCTTGGATGACCTGTCAATCTCTCTCAGCAAAGCTTGATCCCACACTAGTTGAAAGGTTATATTGATGCCTTGCACTACTATAATTAAACTACAGAGGTCAATTCCTTGTAAGTAGTTACGTCATATAAAGTTACTTATGGTTCACAGGTTAACCACTATAAAGAAACTGTGAGTTTATGATGCAAGCCATATTAAAAGCCCGAATCCAAAAGTTAGAAAAAATTGGAATTGCCTTTGAATACAACACATTACATACACAAGCAGAATCTTAATATTATCCATAACTATAACCAACCTCATCACCATCTCTGATGCCGATCATGCTTAAATAATCACTGTCGGTAAGTAACTTCTGGCCTTCATGACAAAGACAAAACTGTCCCCACACAAGTTCCCTGCATAAAAGTTTTCAAATTCTTTTGTTTCAGAAAGGAACACACAATATAAGATCATTAGAATCGAATCAAAGTTAAAGAACATCTACTTAGGGATTCTCCGGAGGCTTAAAAGATTCGGTTCTACTCCCTTCAGAACAGTTATTAACCTTGAGAATATGACCACCATCATATATAAATCACACATTAATTAACATAACTTAGCTTCCAAATCATGTACTCCAATTTAAGACATAGCAAACTGAGAGTTAATGCCCAACGTTTCAGTACTGCAATTCAACAGGAATTTTTCTAAGAATCAACTACTGCGAAGATCAGTTTAGAGCAAATAAAAATTGCCAACACCAATGTTTGAAAGTACACAGAACGCAATAAAAGTAAAATCCTAGAATGCCACAGGAAATATAATTCATCATAACTAAATAAGTCAATGCATAACAAATTAACTACTTTCCATCATTTTTCTCGAAAACCATGCATCTCACTATGAATTTTTGCCAGTACTAAGCACATTACCATGAAACTCTACCAGGCCCCATTTTTGGAAAATGATCAAAAACTGCTTCAACTGCCCGCTTCAGCTCTGCAACTGTCCCAACCTTGGACACCTCAATTCCTTCAACACCAGAAAATCCATGACTTCAAATTAACCATTACACAACGTGCATTTTTAATGTAAATAAACCCATTCCTCATACATGCATTTTCTCATCATAGGCTCGCATTCAGATATCATTTGTATGAAATCATGTTTGGCATATGTTTTTAAACGCGAGAACCTAATCACGGATTTTAAGCAGTTTCAATCAACAAAAAAAAAAGAATAAAAGGCAAATTACCAAAAGTCGAGCCATCCAATTTGATAACGGTGAGCCTGAGAGGCTGCTTCTGAAGCTGATTGTAAGAAATCTTCCTCGGGCCATCAATGAATGACAGTGAGGGAAACAAGCAGCTCATCGATCCATTCGAAAATCGAGGCTCGAAATAATCGTCCCCGCTCTCCACAATCTGCATCATTAAAACGCAAAAACAAATGCCACACGCCAAACACCTGGATTCGAAATTCTACCTAGAATAACAAATGAAACCATCATTTATATATCTCCTGCTTTTCTTTGCTTCCGACGGAAGGGTGGTTTCCGCAGCGTGAATTTTCGGTATTCTGTGATTCTTTTGCGGTGAATTGGAGCAAAGATTTGGCTTGTGTCGGGAGAGATTCTAGAGAGAGAAAGAGTAGAGAATCGAATTCGGCTATTTTATTTCTTTTCTCTCAATTCATTCCCAGTTTCCCTCCGTTTGAATGATGGCGGTTGGTTTTGTTGCTATGGATACAAACAATTTGAAACGCGACTTTCATGGGGAGCTGCAAATCACTTTGGGCCGGGTCGGCCCTATACCAACAATTAGGCCCAATTCGTTGTGATCAAGTTGTCCCTTTTAATATTCCTCATGAAATATTTTATACTTTCAAAACAAGATAAACTTATCTTAAACTATTTTCACATAAAAATTTACTTATTTCCAAGCATGATAAGCAGTAAAAGTTTCTTAATTTGCTCAATCTTTTATTGAAACAGAACTTTTGTAGTTTCAACATTCAATAATAATTTGCTGACTCCATATAATTTTATTGCCACATTTTAATCTTACTTTGAAAAGGACCGAGTATCATTGACTAGAGAAAAAAAAAAAAAAGATACTGTTAAAAATTAATAGAAAAACACTATGATTTTTCAATGGTAATTACCAATCAACGTTAAAAATATAACAGACAATCAACTCCCCAATTATATCAAGAAATTTTCTATACCATCCTGCAGGATTGTCCAATTGTACAACCCATATCACTGCATAACTTAATGTGTCGTACGGCTGAAATATTCCAACTTACACATATATTAATTATTAATTATAATTCATACAATCTTATGTAAAGCAGTTTTCTTATTCCAATAAAATAATCATTTAACTAAACATAAGGCAACTTGTTCCAAAATTGTGGTACATGCACAAGCATAGTGATACATGAGTTGAATATCATCCACTAATAGTGAGCATCACGTGCAATATGCATTCTGATTCTAAAAACCAACAACTTATTGGAGTCTCCATTAGTCTATATGAATACTATAAAGCAAAACTATCTTCTTCTCCAAGGAATAATGTTAGATCAGATAAAGCAGTCACTTTCCAAAAAGCTTGTAATAGGCATACATGCCTGAGCCAAGAAAGCCAACGAGTTGCCCGATGACGTTCAACTGCAAGCAGATGTAATCGTTAGATAGCACGAGAGGAGGAGGAGGAGGATTTTCATGGAGTGGAGATTGCACTTACTAAATCAAACGGAAGTCCACCAAAAATCACCCAGCCAAGTATGATTGTGAAGAAGTCCTATCAAAACAGAAAAAGAAAAAGAAGTATAGTTGATGACTACAAACGCACAGACAACCTCAACCACAGAACGTGCAGCGGTTGGAACAGGAGTAGTAATGATAATGGAGCATTATTGGAAATAGCAAAGTTGACTAATTAAAAAAAAAAAGAATAAGATTGAGGCAGTAGATATTATGACTAGCAATTTAACTATTGGTATGTCAAATGATAACTGTGTTAGTTTTATACCAGAAAGCATAGGCAAACTAAGAACATTCATTGATATCTAATTTAAAACTGTAGTTGTGTTGAGACTGGAACAAACAAAGAAAAGATAATACAGAACTTCTGAACGAACCTTCAAATTACCGCAGATTGTCTGCGTGAGTGCAGAATTCAGAGTCGTGTTGAGGAATATTGTATAATTTAGGAAGAAAGCCAATATGCAGGACAAAAGCATTACTACCTGAAATCAGGAAGAAGCGTATATTTTTCCATCTTTAAACTTGATAACTGGAAAGACAATGCAGCAATATAATATGCTGACCCAACTTTCTATACTTAATGGAATAGTTATGTGCATTCTCTATACAATTTTAAAACAGGATATCATTCTTGAACATGATTTTTTAACAACTAACGAAAGCGTAACAAGGTAGTAGAAAGACAAATAATGCAATGAGTTATTATCATTCTCGAAACAAATATCAAGGTTAAGCTAGTCACCAAATATTACCAGGAATCCAGGAGAAAGCAGATATGGAAAATTCATAGTCCTCTCCAAGTCACCATTGAAAAAGGTCCAGAAAAATAAAATGGGTGCACACAAAACTCCTGTAGTTTAATCACAAAATTTAAAGAAATATTGGGATATAAATGTTCATGAGATGGAGAAACACAGCGTTTTGGTTACTCACCATTGCACCACATGAGTCCAAAGCTATTCAGACCACTGGATTTCCCTGGGTAAATAATGTATCAGCAAATGCAAGAATGAAGCAGCTAAGAAAACAAGGTGACAGAAAAGAAGAAGCAGCACCAATGCGAGCTATGGTTGTGAGGTATATCGCTGTGGTGATGTTGGATATAAAAACAACTAGATATCCATAGGCGTCAAACGACAAGTCCCGGGCTCCCGCAACAAAAGCACCTAATAAAATTAGTGACACACTGGAAAAACCTATATTACTCATCTGCCAAACAAACAGAAGGTAAACATATACGTTAACTAAGATTATCCAGCCTGATACAGGTTACATGCTTCCTTTATCATGCCCATGTTAGTTTCGGAGTTAAATTGTCTATTAAATCATGATTTTCTGTTAAAGGCACTTAACATTTCAATTAGGTGTATCTGCATAAACATAATCCATGTGTGTATAGTTAGAAGGCCGGTCCCTGCTAGAGTAAAAGTATGCTCATGTATGAATCAATTGAATAATAGGGATAATTACCTCCCAAGAACATGTTTCGAATATCTCTGCCCCACCATGAAGTACTCGATTATCATTGTAAATACCACTGTAGTTCTTCTTAAGGTTGTATACATTGGTACGTTTACACCCCTAACAGACTCCATTGAGGCTAGCTTTCAAGGAAACCACGAAAGCATGTGAACAATATATTTTTCTACAATGAAGGAATTGGCACTGGGAAAGAGACTGGAAAACATTATTACCATGTAAATCAAATAGGTTAGAGAAAGAGGTGACGTGCTGATCAATGCCTTTGTTGATACCAATGCTGTGGAACTATCAGTGAGTATTATAGGTTCATCCGTGCTAAAAGAAATGAGCTGTAATCGCCTTAGTGCATAAAGAAAACAGCTGGAAGATATCATCTACAGCAAATACACCAATTAGAATTATGACTTCTAAGATCCTGGACAAAACCAAACGTGTGACTAATATATGAACACAACAGCAACTTGATAAGATGTCATTACTTTTCAAATTTGTAATTATTAGATAAACAGTGGAGAAGACATCTAGACATAATCTTTCATCCATGCTTCTCATTCGTGCAAGGAGTTTAGATATTAAACTGGATGTTGAAATCATTCCCAAAATCAAGCTTCTTATAATACCTGACAAAGGGTAATGACATTGGCATGCGGGAAGCTATACGAAGAGAGAGCAGCTTTATTGAACAACACCAAGAGTACTGCAAAATTGAAGTCAACTCATGTTTCTATAAATACCAGAGAAGAGATTAAACACTTAAATCATTTTATGGCAATAAACTTCTGAATGAAACATAATCAATAGGTGAGACAACATAGCCAGGGCGTGTGTGAGCTAATGCCAATCAAGTAGCTTATAGTTATCGTGAAATAGTTGATTTTCTGAGTTCTACGGATTACATGAATAAAACTGTTAAAAATATGTTTGCAGATGTTTGCTAACCATAAAGCAGCAGGATGATGCGGTAAGCAAGATTAAAAATAATACAATAAAATAAACATAAAATTAAAAATAAAAATAAACCAAAAGAAAAAAAAAAAAAAAAAAACAGAGCAAAACAGAACAGACCATTCCTAATAAACTGAAGACAAAAGTGACCATTACAGCTTCAGAAAACTCTATGTTCATTCATTTTCGAAATTACGCCATCTAGGCTTATGATTTCAACGTGTTAATCCTCATGCACACAAGATGATCACTGTTCTTTTTAAAAAAATTATTTATCATTAGTACACCAAAAGGAAACTTCAACGTTTAATCAAAACAAATATTAACTCCATCAACCTCAAATGGGAAACAAACAAGCACATACATATATAAAACTTACGCCGTACACCCTCCAAAAAAAAAAATTTGACGTGAACCAAACACACACATGAAACGACAGAAAGTGAATTCTAGGTCAATCTTATCAAGGAGAAACACACACACATCACATATGAAATCATTAATTAACAAAAATTGAAACGGAAAAAAATGTGGAAAATACCAGCACAAGCCATGTAAGAAATGGCGGCATAAACGCCCTTCTTAGATATGGCAGCACCTCCTAACAGCTTCTCTTCCTCTCTAACCGGAGAATCGATCGTCGACGAAATCGGGAGATAAGTGCTTTTCGAATTCGTCGCCATGGAATTGTTGTGTATGGTGAGCTCAGATTATTGCGCAACAAATTTAAGAGAAAAGGGAAAATCAAAAGAGGATCAACATTCCGATTTCAAAACTGATGAAACTGTCGTCTCCCGCTATCCATACCACCGATGGGTGTTCATATGATATACTATTGTTTCAACACTCCTTCTGTTAGTTGATTACGGGTTACATAATCTTTATTTTATATTATGATTATCATTATGATTATCTAATTTAACTGTAAGAATAGTACTTGCCTAAATAAACCAAATATTAGTACCATAATTTGATTTAATCGGGATAAAAATCTAATTATTAGATTAAATTTCAACCTACATATTCAATTTTGAAATGCTTCATTTCAGGATTTAAATTTTTTTCTCTCTTATTTCAAGACCTGATTTTTATTTTTCTCAAATCATTCAAGATGACAATATGAATCCTACCTTTATATCATCGTACATGATTGTTATTAAAAATTTGATCTTATTTTGACCTTGAATTCATGGGATAAATGTCGCACTCATGCAATAGTTCATTAAATCAAAATTTTGTTTCGCAAATTTAGATATTTTACCCTTCGTCAATGTAAAGAACATAAAACAAATATGATAGATATTTAAAAATTACTACGGTATATAAAAAAAGTAAAGATGTGTGTGAATCAAGTATATGTCACTTAACTTAATTTTTATTATCACTATTATTCACATTCACTATTATAATATTTATGTATAACAATAATAATAAAAATAAAATTTATAATATACATCCAATTTTACACAATATTACTTATAATATATTCGTATTCTGTACAATCTGTTATGGCCCCTGTTACGTTGACTCATATATGGGGAGTCGATTATGATGATTGGGGGTAATATTATGGAAGTGCAATTTCTAATTCAAAGTGCAAGTTTCCAGTATATTTATTCTTTAAATTTTCATAAAATAATGGTAATGTTGACTGATGTAAAACATTATCAACATTGCCATAAATAAATTATATTATAATGTTGTATTCATTATATCAGTCAATATTACAATAATGATTTATACGTAAATACCTTTTTTTTTTTTCTCAGAAAGAAATGAATTTGAATATTTAAGGTGCGTACGTAAGATTAATTTCAACTTTGGTTAGAAAAAGGAAAAGATTTTTATTTTTTTTTACAGAAAAAGGAAAAGAATTGGATGAAAGGGGTTTTTCATAAAAAAAAAAAAAAAAAAAGCGGTAGGACTGACTGTGGGTTTTGATGGGCGGGCTTTTACTTCTGGGCTTATCTGTTTGGGCTCATTTATTTCAAGATTATTTGCAACGGCATTTTTCATAAATACATTAAAAACACAAAATTTCAAAATTACCAATTTTCAGTTTCCCTCCCTCATTTTATTAGTAAATGCATCCCTCATTTTTTTAATGATTTTAAATATTAATAATAAAATTATATTGTTAAGGATATTATCTGAATTTATTTATTATTCCAATTTTTTTATATTTTTAAATTTGCATTCTTATTTTTAATAATATATATATAAAGAATTAAAATCGGACAAAATATGACATGGTGTTCCAACTCATGTCATTTTGGCCAAAAATTCGCCCTAACATGTACAATTTCGACTATAATTGCATTTTTGACACGAGTGTGCTAAAATTGAACCCAAAATGACCCAAAAAAATTAGACACGAGTGTTCTAAAATTGAAAAATCAACAAGATAAAAAAACTAATATTAAGTTCACCCAAAATTACCGAACGTTTTGTTGTATGACGAATTATTCGCCACAAGGCCCGTTGCCAACCGGGCTGCCCAGCCTCTGCTCGGCCAAGCCCAAAGGAGCTCGGCCCTCCAAGGGTCGGCCGCCGGGCATGGCGAGCAAGCCCGGCCAAATCCGGATAAGCTCGGCGCCCATAGAAACCGGCTCGCCAGTGGCCGGCGAGCAAGCTCGCTGCCAAGCGGGTCGGATCCTCCGGCTTGGCCGCCGAGGCGAGGCGGCCATCCAAAGAACGGCGAGTCCAGCAAGGCGAAATCCCAAGCTCGGCGAAGATGGCGAGCACGGCGAGAACACCACCAATCAAGCTCGGCGAGCCGCAGGCTTGCCGACTAAGCCACCCCCAAAGTGGTATCAAGTACGAGTAGCGATCCCAATTTAATGTCAACCTTGCCCAAAAAGGAAAGAAATTCCTCCCACCGACAAAGAATTCAATGCCAGAGGACACTGACAGGATGCGAGTGGCCACCGCCTGTGTGCGGGCAGTACATCCCAATTAATTGGGGTGGTACGAATTAATTACATTTGTATACCTTTTTGTACCTTTTGTCTCGCCCAAAAGGTAACCAATACCATGTATAAATAAGACCTATAAGGCACAATAAACGGATCTCAAACATCTACTCTTAGCCTAGGACTAACACTCCCAAAGAATTCTCTCGTGTTTTTACTTGCTTTCTTGCATTAAATTCCATATTTATTGCTTATCATTGCTATTGATTGTTCTTGGGTATTTATCACCATAAATACTCCAATCATTATTGTTTTAACCGATTAAAGAGCCACATCAACCACCCATTAATATTTATCACCATAAAATTCGTAAGTAACATGTACAATTTCGACTATAATTGCATTTTTCGACACGAGTGTGCTAAAATTGAACCCAAAATGACCCAAAAAATTAGACACGAGTGTGCTAAAATTGAAAAATCAACAAGATAAAAAAACTAATATTAAGTTCACCCAAAATTATCGAACGTTAACCCACCAAAAATCTACATCTAATTAACACTACATAATTTGAGTTCAATCTCAACTAGCAGGACAAAAAACAAAATACAAAACAATTCGAGATAAAGGATCCATTTAATCTCAATGTTCTTTTGTTGTTCATTGAATCAACAAAATCATTTATTGTTCATATGTACAATATCGAAAGCAACTAAACAAGGAAAATCAGCCCCCTTTGTTACGTGACTTGCATGCATGCATGAACTTCAAGGTCTCATATAAAGACAAACATTAATTAATTATTTAACATCATGCAAGTAACGACATAAAATCATGCATGCAATGACATTGACGACTCTCGTTTGAATCCTTGAGAAATGTCGATGGATCAAAGATCATTCACTGAGAAACACATTTTGCTTCATGATTCATGAACCTCCTTTTCTGACCTAAATTGAAGATGATAATTAGTGGCGGACACAAAAATTTAATTCTGATCCCAATAAATAAAAATATATATAGTCCGATCGCTACTCCCAAGCCCTAAAAATATACATCGTACAATTCTAATATCAATTAAGATCATACATTGCAACAATTTTGATAAAATCAATATATTAAATATGATAACATGAAAATATTCAAAGTATAAATAATTTTATTATGTATCAACATGATAATATAAAAAAGTTAATAAACAAAAAAAAAAAAAAAAGGATTTCTATTATGGTAATTATCTGTGAAAAATAAAATGGTTTACAAATTATATATTCTAGTTAATTAAAATTATCAACACTTATATAACACAAAACTAATAATTCACATAATAATAGTCAATTAATCAAATGGTATAAAATTAATATTTTACTAGATCACTTCATTCTTTACTAGTTAAAAGAATTCATCCCTAATAATTGATAATAAATAAATAAAAATAAATTCAATAATCAATTGTAATCATGGAGATTAAATATTAATTGACTACTTTGTAACAATAAAACAATTGTGTCTTCAATGAGAATTGAGATAAATGTACTTGTTAGAGCAAAATAAACTAATAAAGTAAGAGGAAAAAAATAACATTACGTTAATTTAAATTGGAAATGGACTAAGAGATAGAAAGAGATTCTTAAATGAAACAACACACATATGATGTGGTAAATTTCAATTCATGAGCATATATATTTCTTATTTAATAATAATATACAATTGAAAAAGCTATTATTTCCCTATATATTATGGGTCCGCCCCTGATGATGATAATGAAAAGATAGATCATTTTACAACATGATTCATAACAAACGTCGTTTAAGGTTGATTCGGATATTTTAACAAACGGTCTGATTGCGTTTGTGAGTTTCAAAATAATAATGAATGAGATCATGGAATTGTCATTTTCTTTCTAAACTTTTATGTCTTATGGAGACCTCAACCCCAGACAAATGGAACACTACATCGGGGCCATTGTTTAAGATAGTTGATTAAGTATGAATAATGCTACGTTTTTATTGGATTCACATGAATTTTTTTTTAAATTATTGATTAGTATATAAAATATTACTATTTAAGATTTAGGGACATCCTGTTTCGACTTCGGGAGCCTCAACGACAATGAATACCCACAATAAGATATTGAAACCGGGGCCACCGGGTGCCTCACTTTAGTAGGAGACCCGATTGAAATAAATTATGGAGTTATAAGGTGGCTTGGAGAAATTCTTGGAGTGTTTGGATTCGATTCATTTTGGGAAAGAATTATGGAGTTATAAGGTGGTTTGGAAAAATTCTGGAGTGTTTGGGTGCTTGGTGAACTAACTACTATCAAGTATCGATAAAAAAAAAAATAGGATATCAAAAATACACCCACATTAATGGAAAAATACCCAAGCACACCAAAATACTCTTCCGTTAATGTAAGTAATTATGCCTATAATAATGATAAAAAGTTTGATCAATGATGGACGTCAAAGGGATGCAGCCGCGCACTAAACACATTAAATGGTTGTATCAGGTCATTAAATGCTCTCAACTTCATCCCTCAGATCTATTGAAGAATATTCGCACCCTATAATTAAACAAAGATCTTAACCATATTTCAGAACTGATCAAGTTAAAACAAATTTAAAATAAGATTTAAGGACAACTCCACCAATTCTCCCCATTGATGCACTCAAGCATTCAATTTTAGGGTACAATTGTACCCATGCATGTACCCCTCTGTCTGCTCTAGTGACTTGACTCCATAGTAGATTTAGATCAATATAATGTTAATTAAATCTCGATCTTCAAAACGCACAATCATTAGTAATTTCTTTGGTCACATTTTTTATGAAAGAACATATAGATCGTGGATAACGTGCTATCGTTTTTTTATCGGTAAAATAACGTGCTATCGTTTAACTAGACCATAACCTAACTTGTAATAATAAACGGATAAATTGCATTTTTGGTCCCAAGAGAATGACAGTTTGCAAAATGATCATTTTTTTGACACTTTTGCTCTTGTATTTTTTTCGACATTTTTAGTCCCAAAAATTGCGCTTTGGTCCTAAGAGAATGGTAAATTGCGCTTTAGTCCCAAGAGAATGAAATAAAATTGCAGTTTTGATCCTAAAAATAATAGCCGGGACTATTTTTGCAAAAAAAGAACCAAAAAGAATGTGAGACTAAAATTATCGTTGAAAAATTCTCATTGGACCAAAACTACAATTTTCTCAATAATAAACTACTCCCTCCGTCCCAAGAAGTTATGCACACTTTCCTTTTTCGTCTGTCCCAACAAGTTATACACATTTCAAAAATGGAAATATCACACAATATTAATACCCTCACAATATCATTTAAATCACAAAAATGTCTCTCGTATTCTACTCTCTACTTTATTCTCTCTCCTACTTTATCTCATTAAATCATCCAAAATACCTCTACACTTTATTCTCTCTCTTACCATTTATTCTTATAAAAGTCAACAAAATTAATTTTTCTTAGTTTCAGATCTCAAGAAGTGTGCACTACCTATGTCCAAAAAGTTATGGGTTCGAGTCACCATTTAACCGATAAAAAAAAAAAAACCCTTAAAACTCATAGCATAACCTGTACACAACAAATTACTTTCATTGATATTCATATTAAGATAACTGTGCACAAATTTGGGTGAGACAGTCCACCCACTAGCCCAAATTAACATTTTCATTTCTTTAAATATGTTAAAATGTTATTTTTCAAATTATATATCGTTTTGTTTTATTGTAAGACCATCTCACACAATACTTATTAAAAAAAAAAAAATGTTTCAGGTACCACACGTGGAATAATTAATTAGGGTTTGATGTGATAATTCCTATATAGTTTGTAAACAGTGTCTAGTACTTGTTTGGTATGCATATGAACATATACAGTAGTATTTATTTGAAGACAGCATTGCAAATCCTGGGACTCAGCTGTCTTCCCCACCATGTGATTTTCACAAGGTCGGCTTAAAAATATCTTCAAACTCATTTTCTAATTAATTTAATTATTACTACTTATTATAAGTTAATATTAGAATTTTAAATATACCAAATTGTTTCAATCGAAATTAATATCTAATTAAAAAAATTAAATTGATGAAAAATTAATGCTCAAGTTCTGATATCATCAAACAACATAATAGAATGTTAATACATTAATGATCATGATTAGTTGTAGAAAATGATGACTCATATCCATTTTCAAGAGGAGAAGTACGTAAGATCAAAGTTATAACAGGTATGCACTTTTAGTAAGTGTACTCTAAATTATAATTTAACTTAATTATTATATTGGCTAAATTGAATTGTTGGTACCAAAAGAATGGGTGGTCTCGCAAACTAATTTTTTTTTCGACACTTCTCGGTCCCGTAGTTTTTTTCAACATTTTTTGTCTCAAAAGAATTGTAGTTTTAGTCCCAAGAATATGACAAATTGCAATTTTGGTCCAAAAAAATAAAAATATAGTTTTGGTCCTAAAAATAATGGTTGGAACCGTTTTTATAAAAAAAAAAAAAAAAAAGAAAAAAAAGAACCTAGAACCAAAATTATCGTTGGGAAATTCTCAAATGTCAAAACTGTAATTTTCCTTTGAACAAAAGCTGAGTTCAATTCTATTACACTGTTTGCAATCACTTAAAACAGTGAGGAATAAGCTTTTGAAAATAAATAATGTTACACTATTAATTTTATAAAGTTTGCAAACACCACTTAGTAAATAGCTAGAATCACTTTTGAATTTTAAAAGCTATGAATTAAAAAAATAATGACTACGCGCTCTCTAATATTAAAAAATTAGAAATACAATTAATTAAGTGATAGATATAAGGGCAAGTTGGGGGTTCTTTAGTTCTATGGGTATATATGTGTGCGTGATGTACGTGTGTATATAAATATATATAATGTGCACTAATTTATCATTCTTGTTAGAGAGTATGTGTATAATTATCAATGTGTAATTAGTGTCGATACCTAACACTTAGACTTAAAACACGTGTTTAATTTATATTCTCATTTTCCAAAATATAAATCATGAATCTGCCAGTATTTCGATCTATGTATCTATTTTGCTAAATTGAGTGTACTACTCAAAACCTTTCTTTTCTTAAATGGTAAAAAAATGTTCTCACATATCTCTCATTTTCTCTTTTCTTTTTCTATTATATCTCAATACCGAATTAGTACTACACATAAAATGCTATTATTATTATTATTATTATTTTATTATTATTATTTTTTTTTAAATGTGCAATTTATAAATAAGAAGCGCTAGAGAGGACGGAGAGAGAATATTTTACTTCATGCGATCTGGAGTATTATTTTGTCATTCACTCATTTGTTTTCGTATTCAATCAAAGTTATACAAGTTCAAGATTTCTCTGTCATATATATTAATTAATTTAATATACTATTAAATATTCGACTAATTTATACACATTATTTTATTAATAATAAAAGTTTGCATAACTTATATATTAAAAATTTGAATAATTGAATATGATGCACACATACTTGTATTAATTCAACCTATCGAATATACCTATAAGGGACAAAAATTTATTAATTAGATTTATTTTATCACCGTTATTCATAACTATTATCACTATCATATTTAATTACTATCACTATCATATATTCCTTGTATCCACCAAAAGTAAGTTTACACTGCTTTTTTCAATAATTTATTTTGTTTCACCATTCAACCATCGTTTATTTTTTTCACATACTATTGACTTTATACTAATAAACAACCACTTAATTTATAAATGGATAACACAATATCTCAAAATAATTTTATTTTATCTATTTTATCTATATTTTTAAAAATCTGTCAAAATCAAATGACGGAAAGAGTAAAATTACTAGCACTATCATATACTTATTTAATTATTATCATTCTAAAATGGATAGAATTCATGCAAAAATTAAGCCGAGGAGATTGTCAATTCCGGTCAAAAAATAGTTGCAAGTAGAGTCAAACAATAAACAGTGAATCATATTTAGAGGTATTTACCTTGGTCCTTCAAGTGGCAAGTGGATGTTGAGGTGGGGTACAGAGTCTCGCTTTGGGGTATATGTGGGCACTTAATTTAAATTAAACGGGACATAGAGACAGTGTACTAGGTATGGCATAATTAATATTATAACGTCCTCAAATGCTCTCCCTATCACTGCCCCTCTTTTCCCCGACCTAAACCTTCTATCTCTTGCCCCCTAATTAACACCATTTTTCCTTTTTCCCACCCCACTATTTTCCTCTTCAATTATTATTTTTATTTATTCGTCAAAAAAATTATTATTTTTGTTTTAAGAAATTTGGCACTTGAAGATGGTAAATTAAAGCATATTCTGCTATGAATTAATTTGTAATTATGAAGAAGCTAGTAATAAAAATAAAAATATAAAGAATATAAATTTATTCATCCAATTTATTAAGAATGATTACGCATGGAGACACTACGTACCAAGCCAAAAGATTTAGCTACTATTTGTGTAGTACAAAATACAATGAATCGATGATTATTTATACCCAAAATCGGATTGTAACCCTATATAAAAACCTCACCATCGAACTCGAGAACGGTTTAAAAGCCCAAAAATAAAAATTGCTTGGCACCCTAAGCCCCTACAACCCTACAGTCAACTCTCGTGGAACGATATGCAATCGATCGACTATATAACATGATGTCCTACCTAAAATTAACACAAAATAACAAAAAGTACATTGCGGGCTATTAAACTCTTACAATAACCCCAACTTCTTTAAAATAAATAATTAATAGTACTATATATTTTAGTATATATATAGAGACATGTGAACAAGTATTGGACAATCTTCCCACTAAAGCTTCCTCTTTAATTTCACTTTGAATTTTTCCTCCTACATATATATATCTTCTACTTTTACATCTCTGATCTCTACATTCTGCTTGATTAAAAATTATTACACATTTAAGTGAGTGGACAGATGGAACTTGAACTAGGGCTTGCTCTTCCCGACCACAATCCCATGATCAATAAAGGCCTTGATTTAAACTCATGTTGTAATAATGCAGCATCATTAGATCATTTGGAAAACGACAATTATGATTATCATCAGAATCCTTGTTTTCTTGATGATCATCCCGAAAAAGCCGAGAGCAAATTGCCTTTGCTCTCGTGGAGCGGCGACCGCCAACAAGACGATCTGAGATCATCACGGCGCCGCCGCCCAAAATCGAGAAGGCTCCAAGAGTAAGATTTAATTTGGATTAATTAATGTCTCCCATTAATTCTAATTACATTTTCTTGGTCACCTAATTTGATGATTGTTGCATGTTTTTATTAATTAATTAGCAGGAGCGATAACGAAGAAGTTCAAGAAATAGAGGGGTGGCCGGCCCGCCGTCACGGTGGTTTCACGGCGGCGGAGCAGATGAGGAACTCCATGTATGTGAAGGTGAAGATGGAGGGAGTGGCAATAGGAAGAAAAGTTGATCTCAGCCATTATCATTCTTATCAGGATTTGACAAACACATTGATCCACATGTTTGCTAAATGTGCGTACAAATTTAATTTCTTTTAATTTGTTGAAAAAGAAAAAAATATAAAAATAGTTATTTTTTCTTTCTAATCAAGACAAAATATAATTGCATACATTTTACTAAAATAGTTATTTTTTAAAATCATTTTATCACCATTTTTTAATTACATAATGCATCAGCAAATTCCTAAAATATCAATTTTTCTTTAAATAGGTTCCTAAAATAGTTTTAATTTGTTTCAAAAAATCAATTAAGTATCAAAATTTTATTTCATGAACTCCCTTAAAATTAAAATTGGCATATTTTTCGAGTCACCTTAATAGTCGTGTTAAATTCCATCAATTTTATTTAATTTGACTATTTAGGGATTTGTTGATATCTTATGCCATCTTATTTAATTTCTTCTCTAATTGTTGGAATATTGCAGATATTACAATTGACAGAAACAGGGAGAAGTACATATTAATGTATCAAGATAAAGAGGGAGAGTGGATGCTAGTAGGAGCTGCCCAATGGGAGTAAGTACATACATTTACTATAAGGCAAAAACTTGTATGAGACCGTCTCATGCATGAGATCGAATCACTTTTAATAAATTGTTATCACTTTTTTAAAAAGTGATACAAATTAGTATAAAAGTGATAACAAATTAAAAAGTGATAATAATTTATGAAAAGTGATAACAATTTATGAAAAAGTGATAACAAATTATGAAAAAGTGATAGTAATTTATTAAAAAGTGACTGTCTCATGTCCGTCTCATGCATGAGACGGTCTCACACAAGAGTGCCCCTTACTATAATTAATAAATTCTGAAATGATATTTTTCCAATAATATGGTTTTTTGTTGTAACAAAAATATTACTTCTTATATCTCTAATATTTATTTGCATGTATTGATTTTGCAGAAGGTTTATAGAATCTGTGCAACGTTTGGAGATACTAAAGGACAATGGAATGGGATTCCGGTTGTTGCCTACTGCTTAACATACAACGATTGTGTGTATTTTTAGACTATATCAACAATTTCATTAAAATGTATTAGTTGCATCATTATAAGGTAATAGTTGTTATAATACTATTATTAAAGTGATAGTTACAAGGGTTTTTCTACCGTTAGTACGTGAGGAAATCCTTCAATACCATTGGATTATCGATCTAACGTATAATTTTTTTTTCAAATGACTGCACTTTATATTAGAGCGTTTGCCTTTGTGCATATTACAATCGCACTAAACTGTAATATTAATAAATATATAATGACAAAAATATCCTTTTAATTTAAAATTTAAAATTACAATCATTAAAAATATTATTTATAAAATTACACATATCTCTATTTACATTTTATATTTAAACAAAACATTAAAATTAATAAATCCTTGCTTTCGAAAAAAAAAAATAATAAATCCTAATCAACATTTCATCCCTAAAATTTTTGAAAAAAAAAAATGAAGATTGATTTTCAATTTGAGATTGAGTCAAAGTATTGCGTATATTAAGTAAAGGAGATCACAACGGATACTACAATTACGGAAGACCAAATATTTACAATTGATATGCCAAGATATGAGGCGATATTATGTATCTTGGATTGATTCTTTCGTAACAAGGATGAACAATGATGGCCCGTGGAGAAAGAGGCGGCGCCGGAGGAAACTGTGTTATGAAAAATTCGTCCATGAGAAATGATTCTCGATTTCAGTGGGTACAACATTAACGTGCATTCGGCATCGGGGATTTGAATTTCTGATATGACAATTGAAGGTGAGAAAGCTTCTTAAATCTCCAATTTGGCAAAGTTGTTCATGCCCGTCTTGTCTCTAATAAAATTTTCGTAACCATGTAGTAGTATTTGATCTCAAAATGCAGCGACTTAGACAGTGCCCTTAAGTTGTTCGATAAAATGCGTAAGAAGAATATTGTTACTTGGGTTCGTTCTTTTTACAACAAGTTATTTGATCTTTAGAAAAGACTTTGTTTTCCCATTTACATTTCGTTCCTTTTCTCTTACTCCTTTATTTTTTCATTGAAGTTGAATGCTGCTGCTCCAGAAACCAATTAGAGTATTCATTTGGTTTCCCCGTAAGCCGTTCCCACTCTATAATAATAAGTAATTTTTCCTTTTGAGATTCAAATGTTTATTCATTGCCATGTTCTTGAGATTCAACTGAGTGTGCTTAAGTGTAAACACAGGGATTATACTTGAGTAACAGCTTATAAAAGCGCCTATATTACTCATTTGCTTTAGTGGCCTGGAATTTGATTTTGGTCCACAATTTTGGGCATTCTTTGTAGTAGTTTTTGGATTTTGTTCAATAATAGTAGTTGTTGAGTCCGTTTAAGTGCGAAAAAATTTCACCAGTAAAACTAGATCTATTTAAAAATGTGGATGATACCTGGGGCATAAATGATTTCAATAATTTATTGCGGCATCACTTTTGGATTAGGCATCTAGCCTTGTGGAAATATTCCAAGTTTTTAGCTAATTGATAAGGAGCCCAAACTTAATTAGCACCTCCATTTCACCGAGTTACACTAGACAAATCCTAATTTAAATATATATCCTTAAATCCATCAACAACATAGATATATATTAACATGGATAATTGCATATATAGGTAAAGAAAAGGAAGAATTTGTTTATATTTTTTTATCAATTATGCGAAAGAACTAAAATCAGCTTTTTTTTTTTTTTTTAAAATCAATTTTTCTTGTTCGGCAGCTTCTGTATTATATGTTTATTAATTCTATTTTAGAATATCAGTGAGTTGAAGGGATCGATTGTTTTGAAGTTTGGCTTTTGTTGCAGGTATTATTTGTTTTGCTTTTAGTTAGGCTTTGTCATGCTTCGATGATGATGGTTGCTGCTGTGGGTTTGTTTTGCATTTTTGGTACAGTGCTGTTAGTTGGGAACTTGGGATAGACATGGCTTGTGTTGTTGCTGGTTCTTTTGGCTTCTGTATAGTTCCAAATATTTTAGTGATAGAGTAGACGTGAATTGTTATGTTGATTCCAAACACTCCCTTTTACTCGTGGGCCGAAGTTATAACCTCTACCCTATGGATAGGAGGTCCATCGAGTGAACAATTTAATATGAGTGGAGTTGCTTTCGGTGGGAATCGAACCCAAGGCGTCGGGCGTGAACCTTTTAGCTACGATACCATGAAATAATTTCCGATACCATGAAATAATTCCTCGATACCATGAATAATTCCCTTCATCTAAAAGTTCGAAATTGTAGAGAGGTGAAAATTAATTCATTATATTGATTCCAAACACTTTTCTTAAGGTGATTATACCATTTTAGTAGGCTAGATTCTAGGACACCTATAGTGGTGTCGGCATCTTTAGTGCCCAAGCTTTCTTAAGCATTTACCCGCTTTTGTCACGCAATGTGATTTTTGCCCAAAGTGCTACGAATGTCAAAGTGAAGAAATTCAACCAAGCGCGGGTAAACAACAGGAGTAATTATGACTCTCTCTTAAGGTAGTCAAATGCCTCGTCATCTAATTAGAGTAACTATGACTCTCTCTCCAAGGATATCAAGAAGATCATCCTAAACATAGACCACCTCCTTGAAAAACTAGAGTCCACACGCCACGGCATAAAATCCCAAACAAGACGCCCATCCAAATAACAAGTAGGGCTCTATTCCAAGAGGCAATGTCCCACAAGCCAAGTGCCCTCTCCCTTTGGCTTACACACGTCTTTCCAATCTACAAGTCCCCTCCGAGAACCCCACAAAAACATCTTGCATAGGCTATCGATCCTCCTGATAATAGTGGCGGGAGGACCAGGACCGACATCGAATAACAAAGAACACCCCTGGATAACAGTTCTAATAAGCTCGAGACAACCCGCATAGGAGAGGCAACTCGAGGACCAATTCTTAAAATTGTTAGCCGACTTGTTTATCAACGGATCATAATGACGCACTTTAACCGTAGAGGCATCAAGAGGGGCCCCCAAGTATCGAACCGGAAGTTGCCCGATAGTGAACCCCACACGCTCAAGGACTCCATTAGAATCATCCCCAAGGCCAACATGAAAAATGGAGGATTTAGCCGGACTTATTGCAAAACTCGACGCCTCCTCAAACTCCATTAAAGCATCCCGTAAGACCCCCATGAGACATCTCATCACCTTGGGAAAAAACAACACATCATCGGAAAATAAGGTGTGTAGTTTTTAATTTACCACAAAGAGGGTGAAAATTAAAAATATTCACACTTGATCTCAAGTTCGAGAGTCTAGACATATACTCCATGCAAAGAATGAAAAGAAAGGGCGAGAGAGGGTCACCTTGACGAAGACCTCTCTTTCCAGCCAAGAAACCCCTAGGGCTCCCATTCACCAAAAGAGAGTAGCTTGGAGTACGAACACACTCCATAACCCGATCAATAAAAACCACCGGAAAGTTAAGTCCTCTCGAGAACTTCCTCCAAGAACTTCCACGAGACAGTCATAGGCCTTACGAATATCAATCTTCATCATAGCTCGGGGCAAGATACGGGCCTTAGCATAACCTTGCACTAGGTGTTGGGTTGGAAGAATATTATTAGAAATCAATCTCCCGATCACAAAAGCAGGGGAGCCCCATCAACGATCTTACTCAGAATTGGACCCAAGCGAGCCGTAAGGATTTTCGTAATAATCTAAAAATCACATTACAACATGCTATGGGTCTAAATTCCTCCACACGAGGATCGTGGCTCTTATTAGGAATAAGAGTAAAAAAGTGCAATTCCATTGACGAAGCAATGGCCATTTCCAAAAACTCTACTTAAAGAAAGCGGTTGAATAGCCATCAGACCAGGGCCTTATCATCCTCAATTGACCAAACAGTCGCTTTAATCTCGTCGGTAGTGACCTCTTTGAGTGGGAGATATAAGGAGACTTGGAGAATTTGGATTTGTAAGGAGACTTGGCGAACTAACTTCTAACCACTAACAACCAACATTTCTGGATAAAAAAAAGGTGACCTCTTTGATCAACAACTCTCCATCTGCCGAAACTTTAAGCCTGAATCCGGGATCCCTCGAAATGCCTCTACTAGTGGATACCACACCCGGGAGGCTCATGAAATAGCTAACAGGCGGTCGGCAACCTCTCCCTCGGATCGTGTGGGACCATCATCCGTCAAATATAGGTGATATGGTTTCTCTTCTTGTTCTTCTTCATCGGACCATAGAAGTACTTAGAATTAGTGTCCCGTATTCTAAGTACTTCTATACCGATAAAAAGAACAAGAAGAGAAACCATATCACCTATATTTCGACGATGATGGTCCCACACGATCCGAGGGAGAGGTTGCCGACCGCTTTGTTAGCTATTTCATGATCCTCCTAGGTGTGGTGTCCACTAGTAGAGGCATTTCGAGGGGATCCTGATTACGGGCTTAAAGTTTCGGCGCAGATGGAGAATTGTTGATCAAAGAGGTCTCTGCTGACGAGATTAATGCGTCTGTTTGGTCAATTGGGGATGATAAGGCCCCTTGTCCCGATAGCTATTCAAATTTGCTTTCTTTAAGCAGAGCTGGGAGATTGCCAGGAGATGTGACGAGTGTTGTTCAAGAGTTTTTGGAAGTGGCCGACTACTTCGTCAATGAAATTGCACTTTTCGCCTCGCATTTCTAAGAAGAGACACGATCCTCGTGTGGAGGAATTAAGACCCATAGCGTGTTGTAATGTGATTTTTAAGATTATTATGAAAATCCTTACGGCTCGCTTGGGTCCCATTCTCGCGTAAGATTGTTGATGGGGCTCGACTCGCATTTGTGCCTCGGAGATTGATTTCGATAATATTTTTCTCGTCCCGCACTGTGCAAGGTTATGCTAAGGCCCGTATCTCGCCCTAGCTATGATGAAGATTGATATTCGTAAGGCCTATGACTCTGTCTCGTGGAATTTCTTGGAGGAAGTCCTCGTGAGGCCTTGACTTTCTGATGGTTTTTATTTGGGTTATGAAGTGTGTTCGTACTCCAAGCTACTCTCTTTTGGTGAATGGGAGCCCTAGGGGTTTCTTTCTTTGGAAAAAGAGGTCTTCGTCAAGGTGACCCTCTCTCGTCCTTTCTTTTCATGGAGTATCTGTGTAGATGTAAACTTGAGATCGAGTGAATATTTTTAATTTTCACCCTCTTTGTGGTAAATTAAAAACTATACACCTTATTTTTACCGATGATGTGTTGTTTTTTTCTCGAGGTGATGAGATGTCTTTGGGGGTCTTACGGGATGCTCAAGGAGTTTGAGGAGGCGTC
This sequence comes from Paraleonurus japonicus, assembly GCA_030762865.1. Lineage (NCBI taxonomy): Eukaryota > Viridiplantae > Streptophyta > Magnoliopsida > Lamiales > Lamiaceae > Paraleonurus > Paraleonurus japonicus. Next base: position 51,324,435 of record CM061054.1, on the reverse strand, counting down.
GGGTCTTGCAATAAGTCCAACTAAATCCTCCATTTTTGTGGTAAATAAAAATTTCTTGGCACCCTAAGCCCCTACAACCCTTCACCAACTCTCGTGGAACGATATGTAGTCGATCATACTATATAACATGATGTCCTACCTAAAATTAACACAAAATAACAAAAGCGTACATTGTGGGCTATTAAACTCTTACAATAGCCCCAACTTTTTTAAAATAAATAATTATTAGTACTTGATGCGTAAAAATGTACCTTTATTTTTTCCGTCGAAAAATGACGCGGGTAATTTTGAATGACACGATTTATTCCGCCTTTTTCTTGAACAAAAGAACCTCGCAAAACACGCCGGAGGGTTCTTCGGCGTAGGCACTCCGACGCTCAAGTCGGATACCGAAAACCGTATTATAGTTAATACGTAAGTTTTTGTGTGTAGAGATTGTGTACCTTTTCTTGGATAAAATATATTAGTTATAAAGATACTTACTGCTATTTTCCTTCATCTCGCAAGTTATCACGTCCGATCATCACACCTTCTTTCATCGACTCTCTTCCCACCATGGAGGTGGTCGCGGCGTGGGGAGCAACAATGGCTTGCTCCCTAATCTTCTCTTTTTTGGTTAACCACCGTATGAAATAAGAATATTTCATAGTTTTATTATAGTTGGACCTTATCTCATGTGGCCCATTTAACTTTTCTCTTATTATTTCCTTGGCCGTATGGCCATGCTTTAATCCTACCGGCTTTGGGCCTCATCTATCAATGGCCTCGCTAAGCTTTACTCCATCTTAATTACGTGGCTTGAGCCCTAGGAAAAGATTGGGCCTAGTTGGGCCACATTCGCTTTTAGCCGCTACAAAATACCGTATCAACTACTCTCCCCTACTCTAGCAAGTAATGTCCCGACCGCTAGAGTAGAGAAAGGGTTACCCGCCCGTCTCTAGGCGTCTTTGGGCTAGATTTCCTTCTTGTCTTGTGGCAACCGCCCCTTTGGTTCTCTTTTCGAATTCTCGGGAATCTCGGCGTCCCCTCGTATCTCGATCCTATCAACTCGGTGTGCCTTTCTATATTCCCAATAAATCATTCTTTCGTATATCTCATTCGAATATACTTGCTTTTTGACACTTGACTTAAGTACTCTTTTTCAACCTCGACAAGGAGTTTTATACTCTTCGTGATCGAGTTAAATGGCTTAAAAAAGTTGAAAATGAATACTTGAGTCAAGTGTCAAAAATAAGTATATTACGAATTAAGATGCTAACTTCGTATCGATTGCATTGCCGTAATGTGGCCTTCAAATTTATTACAAAAATTTTGACTACTAGATTGGGGTCGATTTTGGGTAAGTTTGTGGATCATGCCCACCTGCGTTTGTTTCGGGAAGACTTATCTCTAATAATATTCTTTTTGCTCAAAGATCTCATGCAAGTGGTATGACAAAAATCATATTTCCCGTGTGATGATGAAGATTGACATTCGGAAGGCTTATGACTCGATTTCTTGGAAGTTCCTTGAAGAGGTGTTAAATGGCTTGAACTTCCCTAGCCCCAATGAATGGGTGATGGGGTGTGTTTCTACTCCTAGATACTCGGTCATGGTGAATGATTCTCCTAAGGGTTCTTTGAAGGAAAGAGAGGCCTCCGACAAGGTGACCTCCTCTCCCTTCTTGTTTATTTTGTGTATGAAGTACTTCTCTCGCTTGCTTAATGTTAAATTTAATGTGGATATTTTTATTTTTCATCCTATGTGTGGTACTTTTAAAATTTCCCATTTGATTTTCTTTGATGATATGCTCTTTTTCCCATCCTATGTCCGCCCACTCCCGGGGTTTTGACCGCGACCGCCTACTCATCGGCTTGACCCTTGCCCCGACGGCCGGTATAGGTCGCGCGCTTCTACGCCATTAATTTTTTGGGGCAAGTTGATTGGCGGGTAAGTTGTTACACACTCCGGCTTTCGGTTCATCCCGTATCGCTATGTGTGGTACCAAAAATGGCCCATTTTGGAGCCGACGATTCTCTGTGTCGCTCAACGGAGCAAATGCCGTCCTACCTATTTATAGTTTGAGAATAGGTCGAGTGTGTTGCGCCATGCCTCTAATCATTTGCTTTACCCAATAAAACTCGCACTCGAGCTCCAACTATCCCGAGGAAAACTTCGGAAAGAACCGGCTACTAGACGATTTGATTAGTCCTTTGCCTCTATACCCAAGTCGACGAATGATTTGCACGTCAAGATCGGCCTGTGGGTCTCCACCAGAGTTTCCTCTCGCTTCGCCCCGCTAAAGCATAGTTCGCTATCTTTAGGTCCCGATAGGTATGCTCACTCGAATCCTTCTCAAAAGATTAAGGTCGATCGGTGGTGCACCCTCGGGGATCGTGCCGGCCCTTCTTCTTTGCGCCTTACATGTTTTACTCGCACACACTTTTTTACTCTTTTCAAAGTCCTTTTCATCTTTCCCTCGTCGTACTTGTTCTTTATTGGAACACATCATCGGCCTCTCGCTCATATTTAGCCTTGGGACGGAATTTACCGCTCGATTGGGGTTGCATTCCCAAATAATCCGACTCGTCGATAGTGCCTTGTGGTGTGATAGGCTCCGAGCACGACGAGTCTCTCACTCCTCTACGGTGCCCCATTCCAGGGACTTGGGATCGGTCCACCGCCGATGACGCTTCTCCACTCTACAATCCGAACAACATTATTTCATTTTTGTTGTGTAACGCAATTTAATTTCGACCGATTGCTCGAATGTCAAAGTAAAGAAATTCGAGCACCGTGCGTAAATTACAAAGAAATTAGACCATGTTATGGTGAATACCGATTGGAGAGAAAATGGGTGGGATATCTCGCACTAATTTTTTGTCTCCGGGGTTGATTCGACCATGCTTGTGTCATCACTTCTATATTTGCCGATGATCACCAATTAAGCAACCTTTTAAGTTCTTTTTTAACATGTGGACAACTTATGATAGATTCTTGAATGTGGTGGAGGATGGTTGGTGAATGATTCACGTATGGGATTCACTAATTCATTCTTTCATTTGAGCTTCGTAGCTTGAAGAAGAAGCTTAAGACTCTTATCAAAAAATCATTCAGCTTATATCTATGAGCTTACCACGGCCAAGTGTCGACATGTTGATTGGTTTGCAAACTAGATCATTGGATGGTTTTGGGTCTAAAGTGAATATGGTGGAACTTAATGATTTAAAGCAAGAGTTGGGTGGTTAAAGAAGATGGAGAAGTCTTATCTACGAGCCAAGTGTCGAAGAGTAAATATATCTTTAACCAAGACACCAATTCTAAATATTTCTACTCTTTGATAAGGAAGAACAAGAAGCGGAACCATATTTCCCATGTTATGACTGTTGATGGGCCGACTCGTATCCGAGGGTGGGATTGCGGACCACCTTGTGAGATACATCACTAATATTCTCGGGGTTGGATCGAGGAGTGTAGGCCTTTAATGGAATTCTCGACAATTCTCGACCCTCATGCGGTGCCCATTCCGGGGAATTGGTTCGGTCCGCCGCCGAGGACGCTTCTCCAAAGATACAATTTGGACAACATTATTTCATTTTTGTTGTGGAACGCAATGTGATTTACGCGATTACTCAATGTCAAAGTAAAGAAATTCAATGCACTTTGTGCAAATCACATTGCGTTCCTTAGCAAGAACGCAATAATGCTGTCCTGAGCAAATTAGACCATGGTAATATCGATTGGAGAGAAAATGGGTGGGATATCTCGCACCAATTTTTTCTCCCGGATTGAATTTGACCATGCTTGTGTCATCACTTCTATATTTGATGATGATCACCTTCTAAGCGGCCCTTTAGGTTCTTTAACATGTGGACTACTCATGATAGATTCTTGAATGTGGTGGAGGGTAGTTGGTGTACGATTCACATATGGGAGTCGCCAATTCATTCTTTCCTCTAAACTTCGTAGCTTGAAGAAGAAGCTTAAGACTCTCAACAAAATCGTTCACCATACCCGTGAGCTTACCAAAGCAAGTGTCGACGAGGTCGATCGGTTTGCAAGCTAGATCGCTCCATGGTTCTCGGGGTCTAAGGTGAATATGGTGAAACTTAATGATTTAAAGTAAGAGTTGGGTGGTTAAAAAAGTGGAGAAGTCTTATCTCGAGCCAAGTGTCGAAGAGTAAATATATCCTTAACCAAGACACCAATTCTAAATATTTCAACTCTTTGATAAGGAAGAACAAGAAGTGGAACCATATTTCCTGTGTTACGACCGTTGATGGGCCGACTAGATCCGAGGGTGAGATTGCGGACTACCTTGTGTGATACTTCACTAATATTCTTGGGATTGGTTCGAGTGGTGTTGGCGTGACGAATGGGATTCTCGACGAGTCTCTCACCCTCTCGTGGTGCACAATTCCAGGGGACTTGGGCTCGGTCCGCCGCCGATGACACTTCTCTAGTCTATACGGACAACATTATTTCATTTTTGTTGTGAACGCAATGTGATTTCTACCCAAGACTCGAATATCAAAGTAAAGAAATTCAAGGCACGGTGCAGATTCACATCAAGGCTCCTCAAAGAAGAACGCAATAATGTTGTCCCGAGCAAATTAGACCATGTTATGGTGAATACAGATTGGAGAGAAAATGGGTGGGATATCTCGCACCAATTTTTTCTCCCGGGATTGAATTTGACCATGCTTGTGTCATCACTTCTATATTTGCCGATGATCACCTCTTCTAAGCGGCCTTTTAGGCTCTTTAACATGTGGACTGCTCATGATAGATTCTTGAATGTGGAGGGTGGTTGGTGTACGATTCACATATGGGAGTTGCCAATTCATTCTTTCATCTAAGCTTCGTAGCTTGAAGAAGAATCTTAAGACTCTCAACAAAAAAATTTCGGCCATATCCGTGAGCTTACCAAAACAAGTGTCGACAGTTGATCGGTTTGCAACCTAGATCGCCGCATGGTTCTCGGATTCGAGGTGAATATGGTGGAACTTAATGATTTTTAAAGTAAAAGTTGGGTGGTTAAAGAAGGTGGAGAAGTCTTATTCGAGCCAAGTGTCAAAGAGTAAATATATCTTTAACCAAGACACCAATTCTAAATATATCTTTAACCAAGACACCAATTCTAAATATTTCTACTCTTTGATAAGGAAGAACAAGAAGCGGAACCATATTTCCTATGTTATGACCGTTGATGGGCCGACCGGATCTTAGGGTGGGATTGTGAACCACCTTGTGAGATACATCACTAATATTCTCGGGGTTGGTTCGAGGGTGTTGGCGTGACTAATGGGATTCTCGACAAGTCTCTCACCCTCGCGGTGTCCCATTCCAGGACTTGGGCTCGGTCCGCCGCCGATGACGCTTCTTTAGTCTACAATTCGGACAATATTATTTCATTTTTGTTGTGGAACGCAATGTGATTTCGCCCGCACTCAATGTCAAAGTAAAGAAATTCGGTGCACCGCAGAAATCACATTGCGTTCCTCAAAGAAAAACGCAATAATGTTGTCCGAGCAAATTAGACCATGTTATGGTGAATCTGATTGGAGAGAAAATGGGTGGGATATCTCGCACCAATTTTTTCTCTTGGGATCAATTTGACCATGCTTGTGTCATCACTTCTATATTTGCCTGATGATTAGCCTTCTAAGCGGCCTTTTAGGTTCTTTAACTTGTGGACTGCTCATGATAGATTCTTGAATGTGGTGGAGGGTGGTTGGTGTACGATTCACATATGGGAGTCGCCAATTCATTCTTTCCTCTAAACTTCGTAGCTTGAAGAAGAAGCTTAAGACTCTCAACAAAAATCGCTCACCATACCCGTGAGCTTACCAAAGCAAGTGTCGACAGTTGGTGGTTTGCAAGCTAGACTGCTCCATGGTTCGGGTCTAAGGTGAATATGGTGAAACTTAATGATTTAAAGTAAGAGTTGGGTGGTTAAAAAAGGTGGAGAAGTCTTATCCTGAGCCAAGTGTCGAAGAGTAAATATATCCTTAACCAAGACACCAATTCTAAATATTTCAACTCTTTGATAAGGAAGAACAAGAAGTGGAACCATATTTCCCAGTTACGATTTGTTGATGGGCCGACTAGATCTCGAGGATGAGATTGCGGACTACCTTGTGTGATACTTCACTAATATTCTTGGGATTGGTTCGAGTGGTGTTGGCGTGACGAATGGGATTCTCGACGAGTCTCTCACCCTCTCGTGGTGCACAATTCCTGTGGGACTTGGGCTCGGTCCGCCGATGACACTTCTCTAGTCTACAATTCGGACAACATTATTTCATTTTTGTTGTGGAACGCAATGTGATTTCTACCCGCACTAATATCAAAGTAAAGAAATTCAGCACGGTGCAGAATTCACATTGCGTTCCTCAAAGAAGAACGCAATAATGTTGTCCTGAGCAAATTAGACCATGTTATGGTGAATACGATTGGAGAGAAAATGGGTGGGATATCTCGCACCAATTTTTTCTCCCGGATTGAATTTGACCATGCTTGTGTCATCACTTCTATATTTCTTGATGATCGGCCTTCTAAGCGGCCTTTTAGGCTCTTTAACATGTGGACTCGCCATGATAGATTCTTGAATGTGGAGGGTGGTTGGTGTACGATTCACATATGGGAGTTGCCAATTCATTCTTTCATCTAAGCTTCGTAGCTTGAAGAAGAAGCTTAAGACTCTCACCAAAAATTTCGCCATATCCGTAAGCTTACCAAAACAAGTGTCGACGGGTTGACTGGTTTGCAACCTAGACTGCTGCATGGTTCTGGATTTGAGGTGAATATGGTGGAACTTAATGATTTTTAAAGTAAAAGTTGGGTGGTTAAAGAAGGTGGAGAAGTCTTATCTGAGCCAAGTGTCAAAGAGTAAATATATCTTTAACCAAGACACCAATTCTAAATATATCTTTAACCAAGACACCAATTCTAAATATTTCTACTCTTTGATAAGGAAGAACAAGAAGCGGAACCATATTTCCTATGTTATGACTGTTGATGGGCCGACCGAGATCTTAGGGTGGGATTGTGAACCACCTTGTGAGATACATCACTAATATTCTCGGGGTTGGTTCGAGGGGTGTTGGCGTGACTAATGGGATTCTCGACAAGTCTCTCACCCTGCGGTGTCCCATTCCAGGGACTTGGGCTCGGTCCGCCGCCGATGACGCTTCTTTAGTCTACAATTCGGACAATATTATTTCATTTTGTTGTGGAACGCAATGTGATTTCTCGCCCGATTACTGCGAATGTCAAAGTAAAGAAATTCGGTGCACGGTGCAGAATTCACATTGCGTTCCTCGGCAAGAACGCAATAATGTTGTCCTGAGCAAATTAGACCATGTTATGGTGAATCGATTGGAGAGAAAATGGGTGGGATATCTCGCACCAATTTTTTCTCTTGGGATCAATTTGACCATGCTTGTGTCATCACTTCTATATTTGCCGATGATCGACCTTCTAAGCGGCCTTTTAGGTTTTTAACTTGTGGACTCGCTCATGATAGATTCTTGAATGTGGTGGAGGGTGGTTGGTGTACGATTCGCATATGGGAGTCGCCAATTCATTCTTTCCTCTAAGCTTCGTAGCTTGAAGAAGAAGCGTAAGACTCTCAACAAAAACATTCAGCCATATCCGTGAGCTTACCAAAGCAAGTGTCGAGTGTTTATCGATTTGCAAGCTAGACCGCTCCAAGGTTCTCGGGGTCTAAGGTGAATATGGTGGAACTTAATGATTTAAAGTAAGAGTTAGGTGGTTAAAGAAGGTGGAGAAGTCTTATCTCGAGCCAAGTGTCGAAGAGTAAATATATCTTTAACCAAGACACCAATTCTAAATATTTCAACTCTTTGATAAGGAGGAACAAGAAGTGGAACCATATTTCCCAAGTTATGATCATGATGGGCCGACAAGATCGAGGGTGAGATTGCGGACTACCTTGTGTGATACTTCACTAATATTCTTGGGATTGGTTCGAGTGGTGTTGGCGTGACGAATGGGATTCTCGACGGGTCTCTCACCCTCGTGGTGCACCATTCCGGGGACTTGGGCTCGGTCCACCGCCGATGACACTTCTCCAGTCTTCAATTCGGACAACATTATTTCATTTTTGTTGTGGAACGCAATGTGATTTCTACCCACTATTCGAATATCAAAGTAAAGAAATTCGGTGCAGTGCAGAATTCACATTGCGTTCCTCAAGAAGAACGCAATAATATTATCCGAGCAAATTAGACCATGTTATGGTGAATACCGATTGGAGAGAAAATAGGTGGGATATCTCGCACTAATTTTTGTCTCCGGGGGTTGATTCGACCATGCTTGTGTCATCACTTCTATATTTCTTGATGATCACCAATTAAGCACCTTTTAAGTTCTTTAACATGTGGACAACTTATGATAGATTCTTGAATGTGGTGGAGGATGGTTGGTGAATGATTCACGACGGGATTCACTAATTCATTCTTTCATTTGAGCTTCGTAGCTTGAAGAAGAAGCTTAAGACTCTTATCAAAAATCATTCGCTTATATCTATGAGCTTACCACGACAAAGTGTCGACATGTTGGTCGGGTTTGCAAACTAGACTGCTGGATGGTTTTGGGTCTAAAGTGAATATGGTGGAACTTAATGATTTAAAGCAAGAGTTGGGTGGTTAAAGAAGATGGAGAAGTCTTATCTCGAGCCAAGTGTCGAAGAGTAAATATATCTTTAACCAAGACACCAATTCTAAATATTCCTACTCTTTGATAAGGAAGAACAAGAAGTGGAACCATATTTCCCATGTTATGACCGTTGATGGGCCGACCGGATCCGAGGTGGGATTGCGGACCACCTTGTGAGATACATCACTAATATTCTCGGGGTTGGATCGAGGAGTGTAGGCCTCGACGAATGGAATTCTCGACAATTCTCGACCTTCATGCGGTGCCCCATTCCGAGGTGGGTTCGGTCCGCCGCCGAGGACGCTTCTCCGATACAATTTGGACAACATTATTTCATTTTTATTGTGGAACGCAATGTGATTTTACGCCTGCATCAATGTCAAAGTAAAGAAATTCAATGCACCGTGCAAATCACATTGCGTTCCTTAGCAAGAACGCAATAATGCTGTCTGAGCAAATTAGACCATGGTAATATCGATTGGAGAGAAAATGGGTGGGATATCTCGCACCAATTTTTTCTCCGGGATTGAATTTGACCATGCTTGTGTCATCACTTCTATATTTGATGATGATCACCTTCTAAGCGGCCCTTTAGGTTCTTTAACATGTGGACTACTCATGATAGATTCTTGAATGTGGTGGAGGGTAGTTGATGTACGATTCACATATGGGAGTCGCCAATTCATTCTTTCCTCTAAACTTCGTAGCTTGAAGAAGAAGCTTAAGACTCTCAACAAAATCGTTCGGTCATACCCGTGAGCTTACCAAAGCAAGTGTCGACAGGTTGATCGGTTTGCAAGCTAGACCGCTCCATGGTTCTCGGGTCTAAGGTGAATATGGTGAAACTTAATGATTTAAAGTAAGAGTTGGGTGGTTAAAAAAGGTGGAGAAGTCTTATCTCGAGCCAAGTGTCGAAGAGTAAATATATCCTTAACCAAGACACCAATTCTAAATATTTCAACTCTTTGATAAGGAAGAACAAGAAGTGGAACCATATTTCCTGTGTTACGATCGTTGATGGGCCGACTAGATACGAGGGTGAGATTGCGCGACTACCTTGTGTGATACTTCACTAATATTCTTGGGATTGGTTCGAGTGGTGTTGGCGTGACGAATGGGATTCTCGACGAGTCTCTCACCCTCTCGTGGTGCACAATTCTAGGACTTGGGCTCGGTCCGCCGCCGATGACACTTCTCCAGGTCTTACAATTCGGACAACATTATTTCATTTTTGTTGTGGAACGCAATGTGATTTCTACCCAAGATCTAATATCAAAGTAAAGAAATTCGGTGCACGGTGCAGATTCACATTGCGTTCCTCAAGAACGCAATAATGTTGTCCCGAGCAAATTAGACCATGTTATGGTGAATACAGATTGGAGAGAAAATGGGTGGGATATCTGCACCAATTTTTTCTCCCGGATTGAATTTGACCATGCTTGTGTCATCACTTCTATATTTGCCGATGATCACCTTCTAAGCGGCCTTTTAGGCTCTTTAACATGTGGACTGCTCATGATAGATTCTTGAATGTGGAGGGTGGTTGGTGTACGATTCACATATGGGAGTTGCCAATTCATTCTTTCATCTAAGCTTCGTAGCTTGAAGAAGAATCTTAAGACTCTCAACAAAAAAATTTCGGCCATATCCGTGAGCTTACCAAAACAAGTGTCGACGGGTTGGTAGGTTTGCAACCTAGACTTTGCATGGTTACGGATTTGAGGTGAATATGGTGGAACTTAATGATTTTTAAAGTAAAAGTTGGGTGGTTAAAGAAGGTGGAGAAGTCTTATCTCGAGCCAAGTGTCAAAGAGTAAATATATCTTTAACCAAGACACCAATTCTAAATATATCTTTAACCAAGACACCAATTCTAAATATTTCTACTCTTTGATAAGGAAGAACAAGAAGCGGAACCATATTTCCTATGTTATGATTTGTTGATGGGCCGACCGGATCTTAGGGTGGGATTGTGAACCACCTTGTGAGATACATCACTAATATTCTCGGGGTTGGTTCGAGGGGTGTTGGCGTGACTAATGGGATTCTCGACAAGTCTCTCACCCCTGCGGTGTCCCATTCCGGGACTTGGGCTCGGTCCGCCGCCGATGACGCTTCTTTAGTCTACAATTCGGACAATATTATTTCATTTTTGTTGTGGAACGCAATGTGATTTACGCCGATTACTGCGAATGTCAAAGTAAAGAAATTCAGCACCGTGCGTGAAATCACATTGCTCCTCAAAGAAAAACGCAATAATGTTGTCCTGAGCAAATTAGACCATGTTATGGTGAATGCGATTGGAGAGAAAATGGGTGGGATATACTGCACCAATTTTTTCTCTTGGGATTAATTTGACCATGCTTGTGTCATCACTTCTATATTTCTTTGATGATTAGCCTTCTAAGCGGCCTTTTAGGTTCTTTAACTTGTGGACTCGCTCATGATAGATTCTTGAATGTGGTGGAGGGTGGTTGGTGTACGATTCACATATGGGAGTCGCCAATTCATTCTTTCCTCTAAACTTCGTAGCTTGAAGAAGAAGCTTAAGACTCTCAACAAAAAATCGTTCGGCCATACCCGTGAGCTTACCAAAGCAAGTGTCGACGAGGTTGTGGTTTGCAAGCTGAGACTGCTCCATGGTTACGGGTCTAAGGTGAATATGGTGAAACTTAATGATTTAAAGTAAGAGTTGGGTGGTTAAAAAGGTGGAGAAGTCTTATACGAGCCAAGTGTCGAAGAGTAAATATATCCTTAACCAAGACACCAATTCTAAATATTTCAACTCTTTGATAAGGAAGAACAAGAAGTGGAACCATATTTCCCGAGTTACGACCGTTGATGGGCCGACTAGATCTCGAGGGATGAGATTGCGGACTACCTTGTGTGATACTTCACTAATATTCTTGGGATTGGTTCGAGTGGTGTTGGCGTGACGAATGGGATTCTCGACGAGTCTCTCACCCTCTGTGGTGCACAATTCCGTGGGACTTGGGCTCGGTCCGCCGATGACACTTCTCTAGTCTACAATTCGGACAACATTATTTCATTTTTGTTGTGGAACGCAATGTGATTTCTACCCGGTACTAATATCAAAGTAAAGAAATTCGGTGCAGTGCAGAATTCACATTGCGTTCCTCTCAACAAACGCAATAATGTTGTCACAGCAAATTAGACCATGTTATGGTGAATACAGATTGGAGAGAAAATGGGTGGGATATCTGCACCAATTTTTTCTCCTGGATTGAATTTGACCATGCTTGTGTCATCACTTCTATATTTCTTGATGATCGGCCTTCTAAGCGGCCTTTTAGGCTCTTTAACATGTGGACTGCTCATGATAGATTCTTGAATGTGGAGGGTGGTTGGTGTACGATTCACATATGGGAGTTGCCAATTCATTCTTTCATCTAAGCTTCGTAGCTTGAAGAAGAATCTTAAGACTCTCACCAAAAAAATTTCGGCCATATCCGTAAGCTTACCAAAACAAGTGTCGACAGGGTTGGTGGTTTGCAACCTAGACTGCCGCATGGTTCTGGATTTGAGGTGAATATGGTGGAACTTAATGATTTTTAAAGTAAAAGTTGGGTGGTTAAAGAAGGTGGAGAAGTCTTATACGAGCCAAGTGTCAAAGAGTAAATATATCTTTAACCGTACACCAATTCTAAATATATCTTTAACCAAGACACCAATTCTAAATATTTCTACTCTTTGATAAGGAAGAACAAGAAGCGGAACCATATTTCCTATGTTATGACCGTTGATGGGCCGACCGGATCTTAGGGTGGGATTGTGAACCACCTTGTGAGATACATCACTAATATTCTCGGGGTTGGTTCGAGGGGTGTTGGCGTGACTAATGGGATTCTCGACAAGTCTCTCACCCTGCGGTGTCCCATTCCGGGGGACTTGGGCTCGGTCCGCCGCCGATGACGCTTCTTTAGTCTACAATTCGGACAATATTATTTCATTTTTGTTGTGGAACGCAATGTGATTTTTGCCCGGTACTACAATGTCAAAGTAAAGAAATTGGTGCAGACCGTGCGAAATCACATTGCGTTCCTCACAAGAATGCAATAATGTTGTCCTGAGCAAATTAGACCATGTTATGGTGAATATCGATTGGAGAGAAAATGGGTGGGATATCTGCACCAATTTTTCTCTTGGGATTGAATTTGACCATGCTTGTGTCATCACTTCTATATTCTTTGATGATCGGCCTTCTAAGCGGCCTTTTAGGTTTTTAACTTGTGGACTCGCTCATGATAGATTCTTGAATGTGGTGGAGGGTGGTTGGTGTACGATTCGCATATGGGAGTCGCCAATTCATTCTTTCCTCTAAGCTTCGTAGCTTGAAGAAGAAGCGTAAGACTCTCAACAAAAACATTCAGCCATATCCGTGAGCTTACCAAAGCAAGTGTCGACAGTTTCTTGATTTGCAAGCTAGATCGCTCCAAGGTTCGGTCTAAGGTGAATATGGTGGAACTTAATGATTTAAAGTAAGAGTTAGGTGGTTAAAGAAGGTGGAGAAGTCTTATCTCGAGCCAAGTGTCGAAGAGTAAATATATCTTTAACCAAGACACCAATTCTAAATATTTCAACTCTTTGATAAGGAGGAACAAGAAGTGGAACCATATTTCCCAAGTTATGATGTTGATGGGCCGACAAGATCTCGAGGGTGAGATTATGACTACCTTGTGTGATACTTCACTAATATTCTTGGGATTGGTTCGAGTGGTGTTGGCGTGACGAATGGGATTCTCGACGGTCTCTCACCCTCTGTGGTGCACCATTCCAGGGGACTTGGGCCTCGGTCCACCGCCGATGACACTTCTCCAGTCTTCAATTCGGACAACATTATTTCATTTTTGTTGTGGAACGCAATGTGATTTCTACCCACTATTCTCAATATCAAAGTAAAGAAATTCAAGTGCACGGTGCGAAATTCACATTGCGTTCCTCAAGAACGCAATAATATTATCCTGAGCAAATTAGACCATGTTATGGTGAATACCGATTGGAGAGAAAATAGGTGGGATATCTCGCACTAATTTTTTGTCTCCCGGGGTTGATTCTCGACCATGCTTGTGTCATCACTTCTATATTTGTCGATGATCACCAATTAAGCAGCCTTTTAAGTTCTTTAACATGTGGACGACTTATGATAGATTCTTGAATGTGGTGGAGGATGGTTGGTGAATGATTCACGTATGGGATTCACTAATTCATTCTTTCATTTGAGCTTCGTAGCTTGAAGAAGAAGCTTAAGACTCTTATCAAAAATCATTCAGTTATATCTATGAGCTTACCACAAAGAAGTGTCGACATGTCGATCGGTTTGCAAACTAGGCTATTTGGATGGTTTTGGGTCTAAAGTGAATATGGTGGAACTTAATGATTTAAAGCAAGAGTTGGGTGGTTAAAGAAGATGGAGAAGTCTTATCTCGAGCCAAGTGTCGAAGAGTAAATATATCTTTAACCAAGACACCAATTCTAAATATTCCTACTCTTTGATAAGGAAGAACAAGAAGGGAACCATATTTCCCATGTTATGACCGTTGATGGGCCGACCGAGATATCCGAGGGTGGGATTGCGGACCACCTTGTGAGATACATCACTAATATTCTCGGGGTTGGATCGAGGAGTGTAGGCCTCGACGAATGGAATTCTCGACAATTCTCGACCCTCTGCGGTGCCCCATTCCGAGGGAATTGGGTTCGGTCCGCCGCCGAGGACGCTTCTCCAGTATACAATTTGGACAACATTATTTCATTTTTATTGTGGAACGCAATGTGATTTTACGCCCGATTACTCAATGTCAAAGTAAAGAAATTCAATGCAGCCTTGCGAGAAATCACATTGCGTTCCTTAGCAAGAACGCAATAATGCCGTCCCGAGCAAATTAGACCATGGTAATATGCGATTGGAGAGAAAATGGGTGGGATATCCGCACCAATTTTTCTCCCGGGATTGAATTTGACCATGCTTGTGTCATCACTTCTATATTTGATGATGATCGGCCTTCTAAGCGGCCCTTTAGGTTCTTTAACATGTGGACTACTCATGATAGATTCTTGAATGTGGTGGAGGGTAGTTGATGTACGATTCACATATGGGAGTCGCCAATTCATTCTTTCCTCTAAACTTCGTAGCTTGAAGAAGAAGCTTAAGACTCTCAACAAAAATCGTTCACCATACCCGTGAGCTTACCAAAGCAAGTGTCGACAGTTGGTGGTTTGCAAGCTAGATCGCTCCATGGTTCTCGGGTCTAAGGTGAATATGGTGAAACTTAATGATTTAAAGTAAGAGTTGGGTGGTTAAAAAAGGTGGAGAAGTCTTATCTCGAGCCAAGTGTCGAAGAGTAAATATATCCTTAACCAAGACACCAATTCTAAATATTTCAACTCTTTGATAAGGAAGAACAAGAAGTGGAACCATATTTCCCAGTTACATCGTTGATGGGCCGACTAGATCCGAGGGTGAGATTGCGGACTACCTTGTGTGATACTTCACTAATATTCTTGGGATTGGTTCGAGTGGTGTTGGCGTGACGAATGGGATTCTCGACGAGTCTCTCACCCTCCGTGGTGCACAATTCTAGGGGACTTGGGCTCGGTCCGCCGATGACACTTCTCCAATCTACAATTCGGACAACATTATTTCATTTTTGTTGTGGAACGCAATGTGATTTCTACCCGGTACTACGAATATCAAAGTAAAGAAATTCAAAGTGCACGGTGCGAGAATTCACATCGTTCCTCAAACAAGAACGCAATAATGTTGTCACAGCAAATTAGACCATGTTATGGTGAATACAGATTGGAGAGAAAATGGGTGGGATATCTGCACCAATTTTTTTCTCCCGGGATTGAATTTGACCATGCTTGTGTCATCACTTCTATATTTGCCGATGATCAGCCTTCTAAGCGGCCTTTTAGGTTCTTTATCATGGACCGCTCATGATAGATTCTTGAATGTGGAGGGTGGTTGGTGTACGATTCACATACGGGAGTCGCCAATTCATTCTTTCATCTAAGCTTCGTAGCTTGAAGAAGAAGCTTAAGACTCTCAACAAAAAAATTTTGGCCATATCCGTGAGCTTACCAAAACAAGTGTCGACGAGGTTGGTGGTTTGCAAGCTAGATCGCCGCATGGTTCGGATTTGAGGTGAATATGGTGGAACTTAATGATTTTTAAAGTAAAAGTTGGGTGGTTAAAGAAGGTGGAGAAGTCTTATCTGAGCCAAGTGTCAAAGAGTAAATATATCTTTAACCAAGACACCAATTCTAAATATTTCTACTCTTTGATAAGGAAGAACAAGAAGCGGAACCATATTTCCTATGTTATGACCGTTGATGGGCCGACCGGATCCGAGGGTGGGATTGTGAACCACCTTGTGAGATACATCACTAATATTCTCGGGGTTGGTTCGAGGGGTGTTGGCGTGACTAATGGGATTCTCGACAAGTCTCTCACCCTGCGGTGTCCCATTCCAGGACTTGGGCTCGGTCCGCCGATGACGCTTCTTTAGTCTACAATTCGGACAATATTATTTCATTTTTGTTGTGGAACGCAATGTGATTTACGCCCGATTACTACGAATGTCAAAGTAAAGAAATTCGATTGCACGGTGCAGAATTCACATTGCAAGGTTCCTCAAGAAGAACGCAATAATGTTGTCCCGAGCAAATTAGACCATGTTATGGTGAATACAGATTGGAGAGAAAATGGGTGGGATATACTGCACCAATTTTTTTCTCCCGGATTGAATTTGACCATGCTTGTGTCATCACTTCTATATTTGCCGATGATCAGCCTTCTAAGCGGCCTTTTAGGTTCTTTAACATGTGGACTGCTCATGATAGATTCTTGAATGTGGAGGGTGGTTGGTGTACGATTCACATATGGGAGTTGACAATTCATTCTTTCATCTAAGCTTCGTAGCTTGAAGAAGAAGCTTAAGACTCTCAACAAAAAAATTTCGCCATATCCGTGAGCTTACCAAAACAAGTGTCGACAGTTGACTGGTTTGCAACCTAGACCGCTGCATGGTTACGGATTTGAGGTGAATATGGTGGAACTTAATGATTTTTAAAGTAAAAGTTGGGTGGTTAAAGAAGGTGGAGAAGTCTTATCTCGAGCCAAGTGTCAAAGAGTAAATATATCTTTAACCAAGACACCAATTCTAAATATATCTTTAACCAAGACACCAATTCTAAATATTTCTACTCTTTGATAAGGAAGAACAAGAAGCGGAACCATATTTCCTATGTTATGACTGTTGATGGGCCGACCGAGATCTTAGGGTGGGATTGTGAACCACCTTGTGAGATACATCACTAATATTCTCGGGGTTGGTTCGAGGGTGTTGGCGTGACTAATGGGATTCTCGACAAGTCTCTCACCCCCTGCGGTGTCCCATTCCAGTGGGACTTGGGCTCGGTCCGCCGATGACGCTTCTTTAGTCTACAATTCGGACAATATTATTTCATTTTTGTTGTGGAACGCAATGTGATTTACGCGATTACTCAATGTCAAAGTAAAGAAATTCGGCACGGTGCGAGAATTCATCATTGCGTTCCTCGAAGAACGCAATAATGTTGTCCCGAGCAAATTAGACCATGTTATGGTGAATACGAGATTGGAGAGAAAATGGGTGGGATATCTGCACCAATTTTTCTCCCGGATTGAATTTGACCATGCTTGTGTCATCACTTCTATATTTGATGATCAGCCTTCTAAGCGGCCTTTTAGGTTCTTTAACACGTGGACTGCTCATGATAGATTCTTGAATGTGGAGGGTGGTTGGTGTACGATTCACATATGGGAGTTGCCAATTCATTCTTTCATCTAAGCTTCGTAGCTTGAAGAAGAAGCTTAAGACTCTCAACAAAAAAATTTCGGCCATATCCGTGAGCTTACCAAAACAAGTGTCGACAAGTTGACCGGTTTGCAACCTAGATCACGCATGGTTGGATTTGAGGTGAATATGGTGGAACTTAATGATTTTTAAAGTAAAAGTTGGGTGGTTAAAGAAGGTGGAGAAGTCTTATCTCGAGCCAAGTGTCAAAGAGTAAATATATCTTTAACCAAGACACCAATTCTAAATATATCTTTAACCAAGACACCAATTCTAAATATTTCTACTCTTTGATAAGGAAGAACAAGAAGCGGAACCATATTTCCTATGTTATGACCGTTGATGGGCCGACCAGATCCGAGGGTGGGATTGTGAACCACCTTGTGAGATACATCACTAATATTCTCGGGGTTGGTTCGAGGGTGTCATGTGACTAATGGGATTCTCGACAAATCTCTCACCTCGCGGTGTCCCATTCCAGAGGACTTGGGCTCGGTCCGCCGCCGATGACGCTTCTTTAGTCTACAATTCGGACAATATTATTTCATTTTTGTTGTGGAACGCAATGTGATTTCTCGTCCGATTACTCAATGTCAAAGTAAAGAAATTCAGTGCCGTAGAAATCACATTGCAAGGCTCCTCAAAGAAGAACGCAATAATGTTGTCCTGAGCAAATTAGACCATGTTATGGTGAATCGATTGGAGAGAAAATGGGTGGGATATCTCGCACCAATTTTTCTCTTGGGATTGAATTTGACCATGCTTGTGTCATCACTTCTATATTTGCTGATGATCACCTTCTAAGCGGCCTTTTAGGTTCTTTAACTTGTGGACTCGCTCATGATAGATTCTTGAATGTGGTGGAGGGTGGTTGGTGTACGATTCACATATGGGAGTCGCCAATTCATTCTTTCCTCTAAGCTTCGTAGCTTGAAGAAGAAGCGTAAGACTCTCAACAAAAAAACATTCAGCCATATCCGTGAGCTTACCAAAGCAAGTGTCGACAGGTTGGTCGATTTGCAAGCTAGATCGCTCCAAGGTTCTCGGGTCTAAGGTGAATATGGTGGAACTTAATGATTTAAAGTAAGAGTTAGGTGGTTAAAGAAGGTGGAGAAGTCTTATCTCGAGCCAAGTGTCGAAGAGTAAATATATCTTTAACCAAGACACCAATTCTAAATATTTCAACTCTTTGATAGGGAGGAACAAGAAGTGGAACCATATTTCCCAAGTTATGATGTTGATGGGCCGACAAGATCCGAGGGTGAGATTGCGGACTACCTTGTGTGATACTTCACTAATATTCTTGGGATTGGTTCGAGTGGTGTTGGCGTGACGAATGGGATTCTCGACGGTCTCTCACCCTCTCGTGGTGCACCATTCCGGGGACTTGGGCTCGGTCCACCGCCGATGACACTTCTCCAGTCTTTTCAATTCGGACAACATTATTTAATTTTTGTTGTGGAACGCAATGTGATTTCTACCCACTATTCTCGAATATCAAATAAAGAAATTCGGTGCTCGGTGCAGAATTCACATCAAGGCTCTCAAATAAGAACGCAATAATATTATCCTGAGCAAATTATACCATGTTATGGTGAATACCGATTGGAGAGAAAATGGGTGGGATATCTGCACTAATTTTTTTGTCTCCCGAGGTTGATTCCGACCATGCTTGTGTCATCACTTCTATATTTGCCGATGATCACCAATTAAGCAGCCTTTTAAGTTCTTTAACATGTGGACATGACTTATGATAGATTCTTGAATGTGGTGGAGGATGATTGGTGAATGATTCACGTATGGGATTCACTAATTCATTCTTTCATTTGAGCTTCAGTAGCTTGAAGAAGAAGCTTAAGACTCTTATCAAAAATCATTCATTATATCTATGAGCTTACCACAGCAAGTGTCGACATGTTGATGGTTTGCAAACTAGGCTATTTGGATGGTTTTGGGTCTAAAGTGAATATGGTGGAACTTAATGATTTAAAGCAAGAGTTGGGTGGTTAAAGAAGATGGAGAAGTCTTATCTCGAGCCAAGTGTCGAAGAGTAAATATATCTTTAACCAAGACACCAATTCTAAATATTTCTACTCTTTGATAAGGAAGAACAAGAAGGGAACCATATTTCCCAAGTTATGACTGTTGATGGCCGACTGTATCTCGAGGGTGGGATTGCGGACCACCTTGTGAGATACATCACTAATATTCTCGGGGTTGGATCGAGGAGTGTAGGCTGACGAATGGAATTCTCGACAATTCTCGACCCTCTGCGGTGCCCCATTCCGGGGAATTGGTTCGGTCCGCCGCCGAGGACGCTTCTCCAGTATACAATTTGGATAACATTATTTCATTTTTGTTGTGGAACGCAATGTGATTTCGCCAAGATCTGAATGTCAAAGTAAAGAAATTCAATGCACTGTGCGTAAATCACATTGCGTTCCTTAGCAAGAACGCAATAATGTCGTCCCGAGCAAATTAGACCATGGTAAATATCGATTGGAGAGAAAATGGGTGGGATATCTGCACCAATTTTTTCTCCCGGATTGAATTTGACCATGCTTGTGTCATCACTTCTATATTTGATGATGATCACCTTCTAAGCGTCCCTTTAGGTTCTTTAACATGTGGACTACTCATGATAGATTCTTGAATGTGGTGGAGGGTAGTTGGTGTACGATTCACATATGGGAGTCGCCAATTCATTCTTTCCTCTAAACTTCGTAGCTTGAAGAAGAAGCTTAAGACTCTCAACAAAAATCGTTCACCATACCCGTGAGCTTACCAAAGCAAGTGTCGACAGTGTTGGTCGGTTTGCAAGCTAGACTGCTCCATGGTTCTCGGGGTCTAAGGTGAATATGGTGAAACTTAATGATTTAAAGTAAGAGTTGGGTGGTTAAAAAAATGGAGAAGTCTTATCTCGAGCTAAGTGTCGAAGAGTAAATATATCCTTAACCAAGACACCAATTCTAAATATTTCAACTCTTTGATAAAGAAGAACAAGAAGTGGAACCATATTTCCCGTGTTACGATCTGTTGATGGGCCGACTAGATCTCGAGGGTGAGATTGCGGACTACCTTGTGTGATACTTCACTAATATTCTTGGGATTGGTTCGAGTGGTGTTGGCGTGATTTAATGGGATTCTCGACGAGTCTCTCACCCTCTCGTGGTGCACAATTCCAGGGGACTTGGGCTCGGTCCGCCGCCGATGACACTTCTCTAGTCTATATTCGGACAACATTATTTCATTTTTGTTGTGGAACGCAATGTGATTTCTACCCGATTACTGCGAATATCAAAGTAAAGAAATTCGGCACGGTGCAGAATTCACATTGCGCGTCCTCACAAGAACGCAATAATGTTGTCCCGAGCAAATTAGACCATGTTATGGTGAATACAGATTGGAGAGAAAATGGGTGGGATATCTGCACCAATTTTTTTCTCCCGGATTGAATTTGACCATGCTTGTGTCATCACTTCTATATTTGCCGATGATCGGCCTTCTAAGCGGCCTTTTAGGCTCTTTAACATGTGGACTGCGCATGATAGATTCTTGAATGTGGAGGGTGGTTGGTGTACGATTCACATATGGGAGTTGCCAATTCATTCTTTCATCTAAGCTTCGTAGCTTGAAGAAGAAGCTTAAGACTCTCAACAAAAAAATTTCGGCCATATCCGTGAGCTTACCAAAACAAGTGTCGACAGGTTGATCGGGTTTGCAACCTAGATCACGCATGGTTACGGATTTGAGGTGAATATGGTGGAACTTAATGATTTTTAAAGTAAAAGTTGGGTGGTTAAAGAAGGTGGAGAAGTCTTATACGAGCCAAGTGTCAAAGAGTAAATATATCTTTAACCAAGACACCAATTCTAAATATATCTTTAACCAAGACACCAATTCTAAATATTTCTACTCTTTGATAAGGAAGAACAAGAAGCGGAACCATATTTCCTATGTTATGACCGTTGATGGGCCGACTGAGATCTTAGGGTGGGATTGTGAACCACCTTGTGAGATACATCACTAATATTCTCGGGGTTGGTTCGAGGGGTGTTGGCGTGACTAATGGGATTCTCGACAAATCTCTCACCTCGCGGTGTCCCATTCCAGGACTTGGGCTCGGTCCGCCGCCGATGACGCTTCTTTAGTCTACAATTCGGACAATATTATTTCATTTTTGTTGTGGAACGCAATGTGATTTACGCCCAAGATCAATGTCAAAGTAAAGAAATTCGCACTGCAGAAATCACATTGCGTTCCTCAAACAAGAACGCAATAATGTTGTCCCGAGCAAATTAGACCATGTTATGGTGAATATCGATTGGAGAGAAAATGGGTGGGATATCTGCACCAATTTTTTCTCTTGGGATTGAATTTGACCATGCTTGTGTCATCACTTCTATATTTGCTGATGATCAGCCTTCTTAGCGGCCTTTTAGGTTCTTTAACTTGTGGATCGCTCATGATAGATTCTTGAATGTGGTGGAGGTGGTTGGTGTACGATTCGCATATGGGAGTCGCCAATTCATTCTTTCCTCTAAGCTTCAGTAGCTTGAAGAAGAAGCGTAAGACTCTCAACAAAAAAACATTCAGCCATATCCGTGAGCTTACCAAAGCAAGTGTCGACAGGTTGGTGATTTGCAAGCTAGACCGCTCCAAGGTTCTCGGGGTCTAAGGTGAATATGGTGGAACTTAATGATTTAAAGTAAGAGTTAGGTGGTTAAAGAAGGTGGAGAAGTCTTATCTCGAGCCAAGTGTCGAAGAGTAAATATATCTTTAACCAAGACACCAATTCTAAATATTTCAACTCTTTGATAAGGAGGAACAAGAAGTGGAACCATATTTCCCAAGTTATGACAGTTGATGGGCCGACAAGATCCGAGGGTGAGATTGCGGACTACCTTGTGTGATACTTCACTAATATTCTTGGGATTGGTTCGAGTGGTGTTGGCGTGACGAATGGGATTCTCGACTGGTCTCTCACCCTCGTGGTGCACCATTCCAGGGGACTTGGGCTCGGTCCACCGTGATGACACTTCTCAGCTTTTCAATTCGGACAACATTATTTCATTTTTGTTGTGGAACGCAATGTGATTTCTACCCACTATTACGAATATCAAAGTAAAGAAATTCTTGCACGGTGCGAGAATTCACATTGCAAGGTTCCTCAAAGAAGAACGCAATAATATTATCCTCGAGCAAATTAGACCATGTTATGGTGAATACCGATTTGAGAGAAAATGGGTGGGATATCTCGCACTAATTTTTGTCTCCCGGGGTTGATTCGACCATGCTTGTGTCATCACTTCTATATTTGCCGATGATGATCACCAATTAAGCAGCCTTTTAAGTTCTTTAACATGTGGACTCTTATGATAGATTCTTGAATGTGGTGGAGGATGGTTGGTGAATGATTCACGTATGGGATTCACTAATTCATTCTTTCATTTGAGCTTCGTAGCTTGAAGAAGAAGCTTAAGACTCTTATCAAAAAATCATTCAGTTATATCTATGAGCTTACCACAGCAAGTGTCGACATGTTGATCGGTTTGCAAACTAGACTCGCTGGATGGTTTTGGGTCTAAAGTGAATATGGTGGAACTTAATGATTTAAAGCAAGAGTTGGGTGGTTAAAGAAGATGGAGAAGTCTTATCTCGAGCCAAGTGTCGAAGAGTAAATATAACTTTAACCAAGACACCAATTCTAAATATTTCTACTCTTTGATAAGGAAGAACAAGAAGGGAACCATATTTCCCATGTTATGACTGTTGATGGGCCGACCAGATCCGAGGTGGGATTGCGGACCACCTTGTGAGATACATCACTAATATTCTCGGGGTTGGATCGAGGAGTGCAGCCCGACGAATGGAATTTTCGACAATTCTCTCGACCTCTGCGGTGCCCATTCCAGGAATTGGGTTCGGTCCGCCGCCGAGGACGCTTCTCCAAGTATACAATTTGGACAACATTATTTCATTTTTGTTGTGGAACGCAATGTGATTTACGCCAAGTACTGCGAATGTCAAAGTAAAGAAATTCAATGCACTGCGAGAAATCACATTGCGTTCCTTAGCAAGAACGCAATAATGCCGTCTGAGCAAATTAGACCATGGTAATATCGATTGGAGAGAAAATGGGTGGGATATCTGCACCAATTTTTCTCCCGGATTGAATTTGACCATGCTTGTGTCATCACTTCTATATTTGATGATGATCAGCCTTCTAAGCGGCCCTTTAGGTTCTTTAACATGTGGACTACTCATGATAGATTCTTGAATGTGGTGGAGGGTAGTTGGTGTACGATTCACATATGGGAGTCGCCAATTCATTCTTTCCTCTAAACTTCGTAGCTTGAAGAAGAAGCTTAAGACTCTCAACAAAAATCGTTCACCATACCCGTGAGCTTACCAAAGCAAGTGTCGACAGGTTGACTGGTTTGCAAGCTAGACTGCTCCATGGTTCGGGGTCTAAGGTGAATATGGTGAAACTTAATGATTTAAAGTAAGAGTTGGGTGGTTAAAAAAGGTGGAGAAGTCTTATCTCGAGCCAAGTGTCGAAGAGTAAATATATCCTTAACCAAGACACCAATTCTAAATATTTCAACTCTTTGATAAGGAAGAACAAGAAGTGGAACCATATTTCCTGTGTTACGACCGTTGATGGGCCGACTAGATCTCGAGGGTGAGATTGCGGACTACCTTGTGTGATACTTCACTAATATTCTTGGGATTGGTTCGAGTGGTGTTGGCGTGACGAATGGGATTCTCGACGAGTCTCTCACCCTCCGTGGTGCACAATTCCAGGGACTTGGGCTCGGTCCGCCGCCGATGACACTTCTCCAGTCTACAATTCGGACAACATTATTTCATTTTTGTTGTGGAACGCAATGTGATTTCTACCCGTACTGCGAATATCAAAGTAAAGAAATTCAGTGCACGGTGCAGAATTCACATTGCGTTCCTCAAAGAAGAACGCAATAA
The DNA here is from genome assembly GCA_030762865.1 of Paraleonurus japonicus. Lineage (NCBI taxonomy): Eukaryota > Viridiplantae > Streptophyta > Magnoliopsida > Lamiales > Lamiaceae > Paraleonurus > Paraleonurus japonicus. Next base: position 51,299,929 of record CM061054.1, on the reverse strand, counting down.
TGTTGTCCCGAGCAAATTAGACCATGTTATGGTGAATACAGATTGGAGAGAAAATGGGTGGGATATCTGCACCAATTTTTTTCTCCCGGGATTGAATTTGACCATGCTTGTGTCATCACTTCTATATTTGCCGATGATCAGCCTTCTAAGCGGCCTTTTAGGTTCTTTAACATGTGGATCGCTCATGATAGATTCTTGAATGTGGAGGGTGGTTGGTGTACGATTCACATATGGGAGTCGCCAATTCATTCTTTCATCTAAGCTTCGTAGCTTGAAGAAGAAGCTTAAGACTCTCAACAAAAAAATTTCGGCCATATCCGTGAGCTTACCAAAACAAGTGTCGACGGGTTGACTGGTTTGCAAGCTAGACCGTTGCATGGTTCTCGGATTTGAGGTGAATATGGTGGAACTTAATGATTTTTAAAGTAAAAGTTGGGTGGTTAAAGAAGGTGGAGAAGTCTTATCTCGAGCCAAGTGTCAAAGAGTAAATATATCTTTAACCAAGACACCAATTATAAATATTTCTATTCTTTGATAAGGAAAAACAAGAAGCGGAACCATATTTCCTATGTTATGACTGTTGATGGGCCGACCGGATCCGAGGGTGGGATTGTGAACCACCTTGTGAGATACATCACTAATATTCTCGGGGTTGGTTCGAGGGTGTTGGCGTGACTAATGGGATTCTCGACAAGTCTCTCACCCTGCGCGTGTCCCATTCCAGGACTTGGGCTCGGTCCGCCGCCGATGACGCTTCTTTAGTCTACAATTCGGACAATATTATTTCATTTTTGTTGTGGAACGCAATGTGATTTCGCCGATACTAATGTCAAAGTAAAGAAATTCAAAGTGCACGGTGCGAGTCATTCAAGGCTCCTCAAGAAGAACGCAATAATGTTGTCCTCGAGCAAATTAGACCATGTTATGGTGAATACAGATTTGAGAGAAAATGGGTGGGATATCTGCACCAATTTTTTCTCCCGGATTGAATTTGACCATGCTTGTGTCATCACTTCTATATTTGCTAATGATCGGCCTTCTAAGCGGCCTTTTAGGTTCTTTAACATGTGGACTGCTCATGATAGATTCTTGAATGTGGAGGGTGGTTGGTGTACGATTCACATATGGGAGTTGCCAATTCATTTTTTCATCTAAGCTTCGTAGCTTGAAGAAGAAGCTTAAGACTCTCAACAAAAAAATTTCGGCCATATCCGTGAGCTTACCAAAACAAGTGTCGACAGTTAACCGGTTTGCAAACTAGATTTGGATGGTTTTGGGTCTAAAGTGAATATGGTGGAACTTAATGATTTAAAGCAAGAGTTGGGTGGTTAAAGAAGATGGAGAAGTCTTATCTCGAGCCAAGTGTCGAAGAGTAAATATATCTTTAACCAAGACACCAATTCTAAATATTTCTACTCTTTGATAAGGAAGAACAAGAAGCGGAACCATATTTCCTATGTTATGATGTTGATGGGCCGACCAGATCGAGGGTGGGATTGTGAACCACCTTGTGAGATACATCACTAATATTCTCGGGGTTGGTTCGAGGGGTGTTGGCGTGACTAATGGGATTCTCGACAAGTCTCTCACCCCTGCGGTGTCCCATTCCGGGGACTTGGGCTCGGTCCGCCGCCGATGACGCTTCTTTAGTCTACAATTCGGACAATATTATTTCATTTTTGTTGTGGAACGCAATGTGATTTACGCGATTACTCGAATGTCAAAGTAAAGAAATTCGGTGCAGACGTGCGTAAATCACATTGTGTTCCTCGGCAAGAACACAATAATGTTGTCCTGAGCAAATTAGACCATGTTATGGTGAATACGATTGGAGAGAAAATGGGTGGGATATCTCGCACCAATTTTTTCTCTTGGGATTGAATTTGACCATGCTTGTGTCATCACTTCTATATTTGCCTGATGATCGGCCTTCTAAGCGGCCTTTTAGGTTCTTTAACTTGTGGACCGCTCATGATAGATTCTTGAATGTGGTGGAGGGTGGTTGGTGTACGATTCGCATATGGGTGTCGCCAATTCATTCTTTCCTCTAAGCTTCGTAGCTTGAAGAAGAAGCGTAAGACTCTCAACAAAAAAACATTCAGCCATATCCGTGAGCTTACCAAAATAAGTGTCGACGAGGTTGGTCGATTTGCAAGCTAGACTGCTCCATGGTTGGATCTAAGGTGAATATGGTGGAACTTAATGATTTAAAGTAAGAGTTAGGTGGTTAAAGAAGGTGGAGAAGTCTTATCTGAGCCAAGTGTCGAAGAGTAAATATATCTTTAACCAAGACACCAATTCTAAATATTTCAACTCTTTGATAAGGAGGAACAAGAAGTGGAACCATATTTCCCAAGTTATGACTATTGATGGGCCGACAAGATCTCGAGGGTGAGATTGCGGACTACCTTGTGTGATACTTCACTAATATTCTTGGGATTGGTTCGAGTGGTGTTGGCGTGACGAATGGGATTCTCGACGGGTCTCTCACCCTCTGTGGTGCACCATTCCAGAGGACTTGGGCTCGGTCCACCGCTTATGACACTTCTCCGAGTCTTCAATTCGACAACATTATTTTATTTTTGTTGTGGAACGCAATGTGATTTCTACCCACTATTACGAATATCAAAGTAAAGAAATTCGGTGCACGGTGCAATTCACATTGCGTTCCTCAAAAAAACGCATAATATTATCCTGAGCAAATTAGACCATGTTATGGTGAATACTGATTGGAGAGAAAATGGGTGGGATATCTGCACCAATTTTTTCTCCGGGATTGAATTTGACCATACTTGTGTCATCACTTCTATATTTCTTGATGATCGGCCTTCTAAGCGGCCTTTTAGGTTCTTTAACATGTGTCTTGCTCATGATAGATTCTTGAATGTGGTGGAGGGTAGTTGGTGTACGATTCACATATGGGAGTCGCCAATTCATTCTTTCCTCTAAACTTCGTAGCTTGAAGAAGAAGCTTAAGACTCTCAACAAAATCGTTCAGCCATACCCGTGAGCTTACCAAAGCAAGTGTCGACGAGGTTGGTGGTTTACAAGCTAGCGCTCCATGGTTCTCGGGGTCTAAGGTGAATATGGTGAAACTTAATGATTTAAAGTAAGAGTTGGGTGGTTAAAAAAGGTGGAGAAGTCTTATACGAGCCAAGTGTCGAAGAGTAAATATATCCTTAACCAAGACACCAATTCTAAATATTTCAACTCTTTGATAAGGAAGAACAAGAAGTGGAACCATATTTCCCATGTTATGATTGTTGATGGGCCGACCAGATCCGAGGGTGGGAATGCGGACCACCTTGTGAGATACTTGATAATATCCTCGGGGTTGGTTCGAGGGTTGTTGGCGTGACGAATGAGATTCTCGATAAGTCTCTCACCTCTCGCGGTGCCCCATTCCAGGACTTGGGCTCGGTTCGCCGCCGATGACGCTTCTCCAGTCTTACACGGACAACATTATTTCATTTTTGTTGTGGAACGCAATGTGATTTTTGCCAAAGACTCGAATGTTAAATTGAAGAAATTCAGAGCACGCATAAATCAAATTGAGTTCCTCAGAAGAACGCAATAATGTTGTCAGCAAATTAGACCATGTTATGGTGAATACCGATTGGAGAGAAAATCGTGGGATATATGCACCAGCTTTTTCTCCCGGATTGAATTTGACCATGCTTGAGCCATCACTTCTACATTTGCTGGTGATCAGCCTTTTAGCGGCCTTTTAGGTTCTTTAACATGTGGATTGCTCATGATATATTCTTGAATGTGGCGTAGGGTGGTTGGTTTACGATTCACATGTTAGAGTCGCCAATTCATTCTTTCATCTAAGCTTCGTAGCTTGAAGAAGGAGCTTAAGACTCTCAACAAAAATCATTTAGTCGTATCTCGTGAGCTTACCAAAGCAAGTGTCGATAGGTTGACGGGTTTCCAAGCTAGTCTGTGCATGGTTCTAGGTCTAAGGTGAATATGGTGGAACTTAATGATTTAAAGTAAGAGTTGGGTGGTTAAAGAAGGTAGAGAAGTCTTATCTCGAGCCAAGTGTCGAAGAGTAAATATATATTTTACCAAGACACCAATTGAATATTTCAACTCTTTGATAAGGAAGAACAAGAAGTGGAACCATATTTCCCATGTTATGACGTTGATGGGCCGACTAGATCGGAGGATGATATTGCGGACCACCTTGTGAGATACTTCACTAATATTCTTGGGATTGGTTCGAGTGGTGTTGGCGTGACGAATGGGATTCTCGACGGGTCTTTCACCCTCTGTGGTGCCCCATTCCGAGAGGACTTGGGCTCGATGCTGCTGCGATGACGCTTCTCCGCCTACAATTCGGAAAATATTATTTCAATTTTGTTGTGGAACGTAATGTTATTTCTACCCAAGACTCTCTCAATGTCAAAGTAAAGAAATTTTGTGCAATCGTGCGTAAATCATATTATGTTCCTCAAAGCAATAACGCAATAATGTTGTCCTGAGCAAATTGTACCATGTTATGGTGAATATCGATTGGAGAGAAAATCAGGATAACCGCACTAATATTTTCTCCCGGATTGAATTTGACCATGTTTGCGTCATCACTTCTACATTTGCTACCGATCAGCCTTTTAAGCGGCCTTTTAGGTTCTTTAACATGTGGACTGCTCATGACAGATTCTTGAATGTGGTGGAGGGTGGTTGGTGTACGATTAACATATGGGACTCGCTAATTCATTCTTTCATATAAGCATCGTAGCTTGAAGAAGAAGCTTAAGAATATCAACAAAAAATCATTTAGTCGTATCCGTGAGCTTACCAAAGCAAGTGTCGAAAGGTTAGTGGTTTGCAAGCTGACCGCCGCATGGTTACAGGGTTTGAGGTGAATATGGTGGACTTAATGATTTAAAGTAAGAGTTGGGTGGTTAAAGAAGATGGAGAAGTCTTATACGAGCCAAGTGTCTAAGAGTAAATATATCTTTAACCAAGACACCAATTTTGAATATTTCTACTCTTTGATAAGGAAGAACAAGAAGCGGAACCATATATTTCATGTTATGACTGTTGATGGACCGACCGGATCCTGAGGGTGGGAATACGGACCACCTTTTGAGATACTTCGCTAATATCCTCGGGGTTGGTTCGAGGTGTGTTGGCGTAACGAATGGGATTCTCGACAAGTCTCTCACCCTCTGTGGTACCCCATTCCATGGGACTTGCGCTTGGTCCGCCGCCGATGACGCTTCTCCAGTCTACAATTCGGACAACATTATTTCATTTTTATTGTGGAACGCAATGTGATTTCTGCCCAAGATCTGTATGTCAAATTAAAAAAATTCAGCGCACCGTGCGTAAATCATATTGCGTTCCTCAGCAAGAACACAATTATCTTGTCTGAGCAAATTAAACCATGTTATGGAGAATACCCTGATTAGAGAGAAAATGCGTGGAATATCTCGCACTAAGTGTTGTTAACCGAAATATTTGTGAGTGATTAATGTGGCTTTTGATCGGTTAAAACAATATTGATTGGAGCATTTATTATGATAAACACCCAAGAACAATCAATCGAAATGATGAGCAATAAATGAGCAATAAATGAGGAATTTAAAGCAGAAAGCAAGTAAGAACACAAGGTTTCTTTGGGAGTGTTAGTCCCGTGCTAAGGATGGATGCTTGAATCCGTTTATTGTGCCTTATATGTCTTATTTATACATGGGTTTGGTTGCCTTTTTGGTCAAAGGTACAATAAAGTACAAATCAACATAAATGCCGTACCATCTCTTATTAATTGAGATGTACCGCTCTTGCAGGCGGGCGGCTAGCCACTCACATCCTCGCTGTGTCCTTGGCGGGGATCTTCCGATGGCCGAGGGATATTCTTGCCTTCTGGGATAAGTTGACCTTAAATGGAGTCGGATATCTTGTACTTGATACCATTTCGGGCGTGGCATGGATGACAAGGCTTCGCCCTTACCGAAGCTTGGGTGGCGGGGTCCTCGTCGTGCCCGCCATTCGGTGTTGTGACCGCGACTTTGTCGCTCGAAGGGTTGTTCGGCTCGCGAGGCGGGCAAGCCCGCCTCGGCCAGCGGGCGGGATCCTCGCGGGCGTGGCCGAGAGGTCCGGCCTACCCGGCCGAGTTTGCTTATCGACCGGCGAGCTGATCTCCTAACGTGCCGAGCTCACTCGGACGGGCCGAGCTCTCCCGGACGTAGCCGAAGTCGGGTCCGCCACGACCCGGCGGTCGATCGCCTGAGGGGCCGAAATCTTCTGGCCGCGCCGAGCTTAATCGGGCCGGCCCAGCCCGCCATCGGGCCTAGGGCGAATAAATCGTCACACAACAATTGCCCCACAGCTTCGGTCTCGAGGGTGTTCGGAGGCCGGGCTGGTCTCTAGGAGAGTTGTTCGCCTTTGTTGCCGAGCTTCTTCGTGCCGAGTACCCTCCGGGTTTTCACCGATGGGACTTGGATTTGGACTTGGAGTAAATGGCGGTTGGATTTGACCCGAGGGTCATTCACCCCACGTGCTCTGCAAAGCGATTTTTGGCGGGCGCGTGGCGATTGGAGGTGACTACCTCCAACCACCACGCGCGGACACGTGGCATGCCCCCATGGTTCCAAAACGGTCACGACCTTTCGCGAAAATAATCGCGTTTTTGCCCCGAATTCGAAAAGTTTCGGGGTTTTGCAAGGAGGTTCTTCCCGCTTTTTATAAATAGGAGTCTCCTTCTTCATTTTAAACTTCTTACCTGTGTGATTTTCGTGAGCGTTGTGAGTGATCTTCATAGCTTCTTCGAGAGGTTTCAGCATCTCTTTTGTTTCTTCATTGCCTAAGTTTTCGAGACAGCGTTTTAAACGGTAACTTCCCTTTCTCTTGGAAAAATTTCTTCTTTTGTTTATCTTCCATTTTCTCCGATCGATATGGTGAGATCGAGGGGGTTTCTTCTCGAGGAGTTGGTTCTTGTGCCGTGGCGTGGAAACCACCGTGAGAGGAATCTTCCGGGGAGGATGGCGACGTCACCGGAGATACGGGCTGTCATCCGATCGAGATGTTCGGATCGGACCTTTGGCCGTGCCGGTCCAAACGCCGCCTCCACCGGTGGAGGTGGTTTGGGGGCATTGGGGATGCCCATTTGCCGGTCTCGCCGATTTAGGTATTGATATGAGGATCGGCGAGGATGCAGGGATGCCCAGGTGATGTTGATTTGGAGAGGGCCACGGCGGAGGTGGTGGCCGAGCTTTCTCCTCCGGGAGCGGCAGCGAGAGGACCGCCGGTGGGAGTGCGGGCGGGACCTCGCCCGGCCGCCTTGGGCCTACGGTTTCCGATCTCCCGGAGGAGAGCGAGAGAGTCCAGGTTGGAGAGGAGGCCAATGACGAGGCGAGCAAGCAAGCCGCCGTGAAGGTTCTTGCCGCTTACTCGCACAGGGAGCAAGATGTTGATCGATTGGCGGGGCAGTCCCCACCTTGATTACCGGAGTATCTGCGAGAGCATCCGTATGCTCGCCGGAGCGGACTCACGGATGTTCCCGAGTGCGGATGCCTCCGATCGCCGGCCAACAATGAGGCGAGGCGGAGCTCCGTGTCCGAGGCCGATCAGGCTGCTGGCGGGCGAGGTGGCGAGTTCCCTCCGACGTGCACTTCTTTGTGCCCGCCGAGGACGAGAGGCCCGACCAGCCCCGTGAGGGATGCTCGCCGTGAATTATCACATGATGGAGGCGGGGCTCGGATTCCTCTTCACCCCAATATCTCGCACTTGTTCGCGGCACAGCCGTTGCTCCTTTCCAGGTTCATCCCAACGGGTGGATGAATCTGCTCACGCTGTTTGTATGGTTGGGAAGTTCCGGCCAGACCGGATGCCGACCCCGGCCGAGGTGAACTTCATCTTCACCATGTCGGAGTCCAAGCGGGAGTTGTTCATACGGACTCGGCAGGTGGGACGCTCTTCATAGGATCCTCCAAGCTCCGAGACTGAACCGGAGGTGGTTCTTCGTCGTGAGGCTTGGCGGTCGCCTGGGGTCGACTTCGACTCGGACTTGGACATCCCATCCGTCTTTGGGCACAAACCCAAAAGTAAGCCTTCATTGCTTAAACTCGAACAATTATTACCGATCTAATTCTTCTTTTTCTTGGCAGAGTTGTTCGTCCCCAAGGAAGGAGAGTCAACACCGATTTCCGACTTGCGCTCGCCAAGTGACTCTTATTCCCTTTGCCGACCGAAAGTGCTCGGTGGTGAACAACGACGAATCAAGGCTAGAAGCTCGGTTTTTCGTTATCCTCGGCATCTCCGCGGGACGCCGGTAAGACATCGCTCACCTAGCACTTAATTATCTCCGCGGCGAGCGAATAACAAAGTGTTTTGGACGTGTAGGTTTCAACTATCCTCCCTTCCGCATGCCCATTCCGTCATCATGTCGGCGGTGCCCGATCTCTTCACCAGGCGAAGGTCCGCGTAAGGAAGGCGAGCAAGCCCGCGGGCAAGAGAAGTCGGCGAAGGTGTGCCTCGCCCCACCAACCGCCGAGCTCGCCGCCGAGCATGTTGCCCCTCCCTCGCCGAGCCGGTTGTCCCGAGTCCAGCCCGGGTGGTGGATGCCCCAGCCGGGCCTCGAGGCCGGCCGACCACCGTGTCCCCGGGGCGCGCAGAGTGAGGGAGACCTCGGTTGAGGTCGTGGAAGGCCCGCCCGCCCGCCGCCAGTGGCAAGCGGCCTCGAGTCGAGGAGAGCCCCGGCTGCCGCAGCTGTCCGGCTCAAGGCCTGTGCAGAGCTGTGCCCGGGACCCGGACGATCATTCCTTCTTGGGACGAGACCCCGCCCTTTACGAGAAGTAAGTTGCGTTCCTTTACCCTTTTCGGTTCTTTGGGAAATGCTAAGGATTCTCTTTTCAGTTCTGGCCGGTGGCCGCAAACGTCCTCCTCCCGTGGTGGATTTCCTTACCTCCCGCGAGACCCGGCCCCGACGAGCTTCCCGACTACATTATCCGGGCCATGGAGAAGATGTTGTCGGCCATGACGACCGAGGTGGACGCGGACTCTTCCTGGAACACAGAGCGCCCTCTTGCTCGCCCAGTCACAGGTCTTGAGTGCCGCCGTCTGAAGCGGTGTTTGGACGGCGGGACCGGGAGGTGGCCAGGAGGCCGAGGTCCGCCGGGAGCGGGACCGGGCCAGGAAGGAGGCCGAGAAAGCGCGGGCCGTGGCTGAGAAAGCCCAGGCCGAAGCCGAGAAGGCGCGCGGCCTCCGGGAGCGAGAGGTCGAGGTGGCCCTGGCTCAAGGAGGAGGTCGCCGCGCCGCGCCGAGGGTGAGAAGGCGGTGGCGGCCGTCCGAGAGCGGCTGGAAGGCGAGAAGCGGCGATGGAGAGGTCGGCCGCGGAGAGGTTGAAGGCCGAACGGGCCGCCGCCTGTGCCGAGAGGGAAAGGGACCAGAGCCGCGAGGAGGCCGCCGGTTGGTGGCGAGAAGGCTGGCCGGAAGAGAGGCCGCCAAATCTCGAGCACCTCTTGGCCGCGGCCTATGCGACCCGGAGGCGGTTGTCATCCCCCGACCTAGGATCCGGCCGTGATGGGGAGTTCGCGTACTACATGGCCTCCGCCGACCTCATCCGCGCGGCGGCAGCCGGGCGACCCAATCGGGGCCATGGAGAGGTACTTCGTGAGTACGCCGCCCACCCTCTCCACGAAGAGCTAACACTGGAGATCAAAGATCCGGAGAGGGACCATGGGGGTGGACCTCTCCCGGTACCCCGACCAGAACATTTGGACTTCCGCAGAGGCAAGGCGGAGCGGGAGCCGGGAGACCGGGGGACCGCGGGCGGCGAGGCTTAACAGGTTTTCTCTTCTCGCCGGGAAGCGGTGAATAACGAATCCATATGTCTCTTGAAAGTATTCAACTACGGATTCGCTGTGCCTTCCGGTACTTTAAACTCGCGTTCCCGCCACTTCATTACTCTCTGTTTAATAGATACCTTGAATTCCAAGGGATCTTTTGGGCCCTCCCACCGCCGTTGTAACTCTTATTTTTCTTTTGGTTTAAGGTTTAGTGGTTTAGGATCTTTGTACTCGGCCATTGGCCGCACCGCTTTGATATTAATGAAATCTACCGTTCTTTTCACATTTCTCGGCTTTATTTATCTTTACGTACTTAGAAAATTTTGTGAAATTTCCCAAATATGACAAGTCATTACGACTGACCGGCGTCGGCCTTACTTGATCCAAAGCGAGAGCTTGACCCATGCCTTTCCATTTTGGTTTTGGCATGGGCGAGCTCGGACCTTGGTCGGGTAAGGGTTATGCCCTGGAGCTCGGCTCGCCCCTGCACGAATATGGTTTAACACCGCGTTTTTGACAAATTTTGCAAGCATTTCAAACTATTTATGGCTTGTCGAGGCCTCGGCCTTACTTGTTCAAGATGCCGAGCTCGGACCGTGCCTTTCCGACTTGGTTTCGGCATTGGCGAGCTCGGCATTTGGCCAAGTAAGGGTTTACTTGAAGAGCTACGCTCGCCCAAGTGTGTCATGGTGGGTTGGCGGCCCACCGGATCCTTCCTCGCCCAAACCGGTTCCCGCGATCGAGTTCGAGGTGAGGCGATGAAGGTGCTCATTTGAATGGAGACTTGACCACCGAACCGCTCGCTAGGAATAGTTACGAAGTGGTTGCTCGCCGAGAGTACGTTTAGCTCGCCGGAGACTTTTTCTCAGGAAGAACCCGGTGGCACTTCGTGCGACCATGCAGTGCGCCCGGTGGTGTGCTATGCGCTTTGGGCGGTCGCGAGGACCTAACCACGCGACTTTTGTCCTAACTCCGAGGAGCTTGTGGACCTCACTAGCCAGAAAGCTAGGAGACCTCGGCCGGAGGCTAAGCTCGTTGCGAGGATTTGAGGGGCACACCGACCCGAAAGTCGTGTGACCTCGGACGGTAACAGGACGCATCACGAGGAGTTTAGTAGGAGCCTCCCGGCTTATGGGGCTGGGCGGACCTCGCCATATGGCTAACTAGCTGCGAGGAGTTTATGGGGATGAGTCTCTACCTCTGGGACTGTCTCGGCCCGCGCAGTATGAGAGGGACCCATTCTTGGCCGGTCGGCCTCGAGCGGGTCCGCAAGGATACCTCTTGCGAGGATTTTCGACACACCCCCGGGAATTTCGCTTTATTCATTATGAAAATTTGCAAGAACTTACAAGGGTTACAAAAATTCAGAGAATCCCACGAATTTTCTAAGTTACAAGAAAGGATCTAAGTGACGGCTCATTGAAAATATTTCTTAAGGTGGCATGCGTTCCAAGGGTATTGGTCCGGAGTGCCATCCGGGTGTTCGAGCTCAGACGCCCATTGGGTAGCCACTTGGACACCCTAAACGGACCCTCCCTTGGGCCGAATACCCCTTGGCCGGGGCCGTGGATCTTCTTTAAGACGAGGTCGCCGACCGAGAATTGTCTCGACCACGACCTTAGAGTTGTAATACCTTTCCGAACGCTGCTTGTAGGCCGCGTTCTTGTGAATTGAGTCAAGTCGGCGCTCTTCTAGCATGTCGAGGTCGAGCCTCCTTGCTTGGTCGTTGTTTTCACCGAGCTCGCGAAGTGCGGAAGCTCGGCACGGCGACCTCGGCCGGGATGATGGCCTCGGTGCCAAAGGCGAGAGCGAAGGGGGTCTCGCCGTCGAATTTCTCGGTAGTCGCCCCGTAGGCCCACAGACGTCCCGGCAGCCGGGCAGCCCACTTTCCTTTCCTCTCCTCAAGCTTGGCCTTGAGGGTGTGCTTTATTATTTTGTTGACCGCCTCCACTTGACCATTGGTTTGAGGGTGGTACGGAGTGGCGAACACCTTGATTTTCCAACGCTCGCAGAACTCTAGGACTTCGAGTCTGCCGAACCGCTTGCCATTATCTCAAACTATGGCCCGAGGAAGACCAAATCAGAGATGATGTTCTTCCATATGAATCTGATGATGGCCTCGATCAATCTTGTTCGGCGGTTCGGCCTCCGCCCATTTGGTGAAATAGTTGACGGCGACCATCGCGAATTTACACCCCGGGCGCCACCGGCAGGGTCCGATTAGATCGATCCCCATTGGGCGAACGGCCGGGGGTCAAGATTGACTTCAAGTGCTCCGAGAGAGTTTGATGTTGGGCGCCATGACTTGGCACTTGTGACACGCCTTGGCGTATGCAATTGCGTCTTTCCGAAGAGTGGGCCAATAGTACCCTGCCTCACCGTCTTATAAACGAGCGCTTGCCCCAGCGTGATTTCCACGGACTCCGTCGTGGATATCCGCTAGGATCGTCCGCCTGTCCTCCTGAGTGATGCATTTGAGTAGGGGTAGAAAGAAACTTCGTTTATAAAGCGCATCTTCTATCGAGTGTACCTTGCCGCTCGTAGCTCGAGCCGCTCGGCCTCGGACTTCGGTCATCCGGGAGGGTGCCGATCTTGAGGTAAAGGATGATGGGCGTCATCCGATTCGCCTCCTCGGCCGTGACAGAGCCACTACTCGGCCGGCCGATAGCCGAGTTGGCGAGCTTCGTGAGGACGATGTTGGACATGTCCGCCGCTCCTCCGAGGTGGCGAGCTTGGAAAGTGCGTCCGCTGGGAGTTTTGTTCCCTTGGAATTTGCTCTATATAGACTTGCTGGAGCCTCTTGCACATGGAGGCGACCAACTCCCGATACTTTATCATCTCGCTCCCCGCAGCTTCGTATTCTCCCTTGACTGGTTTACCACCGTGAGGGAATCCATGAAGATGTGGAGTCGCTGACACCGACCGCGGCGGCAAGCTCCAGACCGCCGACCAGAGCCTCGTACTTGGCCTCATTGTTAGTGGCCGGGAACTCGAATCCGACGGCGTTCGTGAAGCACCGCCTCCGGTCCGACCAAAACGATTCCTGCTCCCGAACAAGATTGTGTTGAGGAGCCATCTACGAACAACTTCCATGGCGGGAAGCTTAAGGTTGAGGGGTTGTTCGGAAAGGTGAGCTCGGCGACGAAGTCGGCGAGCACCTGCCCCTTGATTGCTTGTCCTCGGCGCGTACGTGATGCCGTCTTGGGCGATCTCGAGCGACCACTTTAAGAGGCGGCCGGTGTCCGGCCTCGTGCGGGACTCCGCCGAAGTGGAAGGGTCGTGAGGACCTCGACTTGGTGATCGAAGAAGTAGGCCCTCGCTTCCTTACACTCATGATGAAGTAGATTGGCAGTGGTCCCGCCCGTCCGCTCCGACAAGCACTGCACTCGGAGCGAACTCAGGCTGCCAAGTATAGAAACAGCCTTCTCGCCCGGCACCGGCTTGGCGAGGATGTTGGGGTTGGCGAGATATTCCTTTAACTTAAGGAAAGCATCCCGGCTTTCTTTATTCCATGAGAATTTTTGCTTTTTGATGGTGGCGAAGGAAGGCTTACTCTTGTCGCCTAGGCGAGAGATGAATCTATTCAAGGCCGCTGTGCACCCAGTGAGTCTCTGGACTTGCTTGACATTGCGAGGTTCCTCCATGTCGAGGATGGCCTTGATCTGGCAGGGTTTGCTTCAATTCCTCTTTGGCTCACGATGTGGCCGAGGAATTTACCTGAGCCGACCCCAAACCGCACTTCTTTGGATTAAGTTTCATGTTGTATTCTCGGAGGATCGCGAAGGTTTCCGCCAAATCCCTCGGATGGTCCTCTTTTTTATGCTTTTGATGACGATGTCGTCTATATAAACCTCCATTGTTCTCCCGATTTGCTCGGCGAACATTTTGTTTACAAGCCTTTGATAGGTTGCCCCGCATTTTTCAACCCAAAGGGCATCCCAAGCCGTGAGTAAACGTTCTTCTCAAGAAGGAAGGAGGTGTGTTTGATGTCCTCCACGGCCATCGGAATTTGGTGATAGCCGCAAACGCGCCCATGAAGGACATCATTTCGTGACCGGCCGTGCTATCCACCGTGATTGATGTGCGGCATCGGGAAGTGGTCTTTCGGCACGCCGCATTTAGGTCCGTGAAGTCTATGCATAGCCTCCGGGATCCATTAGATTTTTGACGAGCACGGCATTCGCTACCCATTGGGGCTCGTCCTCGGGCCGCTCGATCATCTTGTTGTCGGCAGCTTTTTTCACTTCTTCGGCTAGAGCGGCATATTTCTCGGGGCCGAATTTTCGCCTTTTCTGCGAGACGGGCTTACGAGCGGGGTCGATCTTTAGATGGTGGCAGGCATGTTTTGGATCTATGCCGACCATATCCCGATGCGACGTGCGAAGACATCCACACCTTTTGAGGAAGCCCACGATATCCCCCGCATTTCGGCGGGTATCTTGGAGCCGATGAAGACTTCGAGCTCGGGCGAGTAGGATCCACCGGAATGCGTTCAGTTCTTCGACCGGGCGGTGCATTTTAATCGGCTGACCGTTAGGGTCATGGGGGTTTCCCACAGGGTCAATGTCTAGCGGCATAGGTTCAAAACCGAGGCGTGGCTCCAAGTCTTGCTCGCTCGCCTAGCCGAGCTCCAAGGGAGCCGGGGCCGAGCGGGTAAGCTCGCCCCGGGCCTGCTCGGCTTGTGTTGAAGTAGAGCAATCCATTGGGGTTGCCTCATTTTGTTCCTCTCCGGGCCCGCCGGGTTCGGCACTTTGTTGTTCTACCGTGGTAATAATAGAAGAATCTAGACTAAGTGCGAAATTAAATCCGGCACAAGTAGTTCAAACACTTCTTTGACATTTTCTAGCCACCCTTAATGGTGCCGACTTCCCCTTCGGCAGTGGGAACTTGATACAAGAGAAATAGGAAGAGGCGATCGACTCAAAAGTTTCAAGAAAAGGGCGACCAAAAAGCCGTTATACATGTTCGGCAGTCAACGATTACAAATTCGACAGCCTAGTTATCTTAACCCTATCATTCGCAAAGTCAACTAGCTTGACCGGCCTTTGATCTTCCCATATGCCGAGACGACGGTGTCACCGAAACCGCAGAGCCGGGAGGTCGTAAGGCCCGATGTACTTGGCCAGTTACCCATTTGGTCCAAGGCGGACTTGAAGAGGATGTTGCGAGAAAGGCTGCCGTTGTCGACCAGACCCGGTCCACGGTCATTCCCGAGGATGTTGGCCGAGATGACCAGAGCATCATTCTTTGGGCAGAGAACCCTCGCGGTCAAGATTTGAGAATGAGATTACCGCGGTCTTGGAGATGGTGGGCTCCGGAGGGGCGCCGATTAGGTGGACATGGTCAATGGCCCGCAGCCTCGGCCTTCCTCTTCTGCTTGATCGGGCCGAACACCTCGACCAATCCGCCGAGGCTACCCCGGCTTGGATCACATTGATCCGTCCGCCGGCGAGCGGCGGAAGCTCGCCGCCCGACGACTCCAAGTCGGGCCGCAACTTCGATCGCCGCGACCTTCTGGGAGACGACTCTGCCGCCTAGGAGCTCGCTCTTCCGTGTCCGGCCGTGGTGGTGGCCTCTTGACATATTTATCAAGAAGCCCATCCTCGAGCAGTCTCCACAATCGCTTGAGCGAGTCCGGCACCGGCTGGTGTTGTGCCCATGAGTCGTGATAGGCGCAGTAACTTGTTAGGATTTTGCTTGGTTGGGTCCCCCTTAGGGGTTTGGGCTTGGGGACCAGCCCAGTGCCGGGATTGCGTTGAAAACGAAGGCCGGGAGTACTTGAGCTTGTCCACGACCTGGACGGATGCATGCGGGGTTTGTCCTCGAAGCTCTTGAAGTTCCCCCGTAGGCCCTCTCGTTGGCCTTTCCTCACTGTGGGGGTGGGTTCGGCGGCCGGGGCTGCCTTGGGGGTTGTCTTCCCCCTCTTCTCGCCCCCTCCTCCTTAACCCCGCCCGACCTTTGAGCGAGCAACTTCGCGAGTGATAAGCTCGCCGCTCGTCGGCGGAACTCGGCGTAGGAGGTGGGGTAGTTTTTGGTCATGTGCCGGAACATGTGGGACTCCGGTCTTAGGCCAGCCCGAGGGGCTGCGTGTAGGCCGGAGCTCGTCTCCGACCGGCTCCCGGTGAGAGGACCTCGTCCGAGCGGTCGAGGTAGGCCTCATCGCTCTCCTCCTTCCCGCTTGATTCCCATCAGTCTCTGCCCGGTTCTCGGCTCTCAGGAATCTTGGAGGCGAAGTAGGTGGTGAACTTTCGCCCGATTCATGAAGGTGCTGATCGAGCGGGCGGGAGAGAGACATACCACTTATGGGCGAGTTCGCCCAAGGTTAGCGGAAATTGGCGGCATTTGGTCGCATCGGAAGCTCCCCGCCGACCATGTAAATGTTGTATTAACTGAAAGTGAGTCTTTGGTCCGTCTTTCCCTCATAAACGGGAATTTGAGGGAGGATCTTGGCCGAACCGGTGCCTGCTCGACCTCCATAGAGAGAGGCTCATTCGCCGCGCTCGCTTTGGCTGCCCATCGCGGCCCCAAGCGGGATTCCATTTCGCCGATCTTCCTCTCGCATGGCGGCGAGGAGAGCATCGCGAGAGTCCGGTTCCGGATTGGGAGCGGAGTGCTCTAGAGAGGCCGGGCCCAACCTATCCTTGGCCGACACTCTCACAGGCTCGCGCTCCAGAGGCGCGGCCCAGGTGCGGGGGCTCTGTCGGCGGGGCTGCGGTCCTCGGCCGCTCGCCGTGCCGGGGTGCTCCCGTCCCTAGACTCCATTTCGAACTCGACCCGAAATCCACTGCCGAGATGACCCAAGTCGTTCGAAGACAGGTTCTAGACCCACAGGCTGATCGCCCCGGCTAGGAGATCCAGTCCGTCCCGAGCTCGTTGGGCCTTCTTCTTCTTTTTCCTTACTCTTCCGGGGAGCAGAGGACCAGGGTTGGCCATGGTGAGCTCACGGCCTCGAGCTTGAAGAAGCTTGATGGCCGTCAGATCTGCTCGGGGTTTGGTACTCCGAAGTGGAATGGGAACCAGACTCCCGCGCTGCCTCGTGGGGTGAAATCACCCCGAGGTCGTTTCACCTTCATGAACGTGCATGGTGTCCATGCCAAGAAGCAACGGGGTGGGATTTTCCCCACCGAACGGCGTTTCCAGCTTTCGTCATCTTCCAAATGGAGTAGGATCTTCTCTGGAAGGGAAAGGTAAGGAACAAAAGTGATTTAAGTGAGATTTTGGTTTGAAGAACAGTGAGTGTTCTTCAAAATTTTTCCAAAGAACTTTCTTGTGGAAACGGAGGTTCGAAGCCCTCCTTCTAGCGCCAATTGTTGTTAACCGAAATATTTGTGAGTGATTAATGTGGCTTTTGATCGGTTAAAACAATATTGATTGGAGTATTTATTATGATAAACACCCAAGAACAATCATTAGAAATGATGAGCAAAGGATGGATGCTTCAGATCCGTTTATTGTGCCTTATAGGTCTTATTTATACATGGGTTTGGTTGCCTTTTTGGCAGTCCAAAGGTACAATAAAGTACAAATCAACATAAATGCTGTACCATCTTTTTTAATTGAGATGTACTCGCTCTCACGCAGGCAGGCGGCTAGCCACTCACATCCTCGCTGTGTCCCTTGGCAGGGGATCTTCCGATGGCCGAGGGATATTCTTGCCTTTCTGGTATAAGTTGACCTTAAATGGAGTCGGATATCTTGTACTTGATACCATTTCGGTGCGTGGCGTGGATGACAAGGCTTCGCCTTGCGAGCTTGGGTGGCGGGGTCCTCGCCGTGCCCGCCATTCGGTGTTGTGACCGCGACTTTGTCGCTCGAAGGGTTGTTCGGCTCGCTCGCAGACGGCAAGCCCGCCTCGGCCAAAGGGCGGGATCCTCGGCGGGAGTGGCCGGAGGGTCCGGCCTACCCGGCCGAGTTTGCTTGTATGACCCCGGCGAGCCGATCTCCTAACGTGCCGAGCTCACTCGGACGGGCTGAGCTCTCCCGGGACGTGGCCGAAGTCGGTCCGTCACGACCGGCGGGTCGACCTGGAGGGCCGAAATCTTCTGGCCGCGCCCGAGCTTAACTGCCAGGCCCAGCCGCCGCCATCGGGCCTAGGGCGAATAAATCGTCACACAACACCAAGTTTTTCTCCCGGGATTGAATTTAACCATCCTTGTGTCATCACTTCTATATTTGCGGATGATCGGTCTTCTTAGTGGCCTTTTAGGTTCTTTAACATGTGGATCTGCTCATGATTGATTCTTGAATGTGGTGGAGGGTGGGTGGTGTACTATTCACATATGGGAGTCGCCAATTCATTCTTTCCTCTAAGCTTCGTAGCTTGAAGATGAAGTTTAAGACTCTCAACAAAAATCGTTCAGCCATATCCATGAGCTTACCAAAGCAAGTGTCGACAGGTTGACTGGTTTGCAAGCTAGGCTGCTGCATGGTTCGGGTCCGAGATGAATATAGTGGAACTTAATGATTTAAAGTAAGAGTTGGGTGGTCAAAGAAGGTGGAGAAGTCTTATCTCGAGCCAAGTGTCGAAGAGTAAATATATCTTTAACCAAAACACCAATTCTAAATACTTCTACCCTTCGATAAGGAAGAACAAGAAGCGAGAACTATATTTTCCATGTTATGATCGTTGATGGGCCGACCAGATCCGAGGGTGGGATTGCGGACCACCTTGTGAGATACTTCACTAATAAACTCGGGGTTGGTTCGAGGGGTTTTGGCGTGACGAATGGGATTCTCGACAAGTCTCTCACCCTCTGCGGTGCCCCATTCCGGGACTTGGGTTCGGTTCGCCGCAGATGACGCTTCTCTAGTCTACAATTCGGACAACATTATTTCATTTTTGTTGTGGAACGCAATGTGATTTACGCGATATTACGAATGTTGAAGTGACAAAATTGAGCAGCATGCGAAGTCACATTGCGTTCCTCAACAAGAACGCAATAATGTTGTCCAGAGCAAATTAGACCATGTAATGGTGAATGCGATTGGAGAGAAAATGGGTGGGATATCTACACCAATTTTTTCTCCCGGATTAATTTGACCATGCTTGTGTCTTCACTTCTATATTTCTTGATTATCAGCCTTCTAAGCGGTCTTTTAGGTTCTTTTACATGTGGTGCTCATGATAGATTCTTGAATGTGGTGGAGGGTGGTTGGTGTACGATTCACATATGAGACTTGCCAATTCATTCTTTCATCTAAGCTTCGTAGCTTGAAGAAGAAGCTTAACACTCTCAACAAAAAAATTATTTAGTCGTTTCGTGATCTTACCAAAGCAAGTGTCAACAAGTTGATTGGTTTGCAAGCTAAAGCTGTTGGATGGTTACGGATCCGAGGTGAATATGGTGGAACTTAATGATTTAAAGCAAGAGTTGGGTGGTTAAAGAAGGTGGAGAAGTCTTATCTTAACCAAGTGTCGAAGAGTAAATATATCCTTAACCAAGACACCAATTCTAAATATTTCTACTCTTTGATAAGGAAGAACAAGAAGCGGATCCATATTTCCCATGTTATGACCTTGATTGGTGACTAGATCCGAGGGTGGGATTGCGGACCACCTTGTGAGATACTTCACTAATATGCTCAAGGTTGGATCGAGTGGTGTTGGCGTGACGAATGAGATTCTTGACGGGTCTCTCACTTTCTACGGTGCCTCATTCCAGGGGACTTGGGCTCGGTCCGCGGCCCGATGACACTTCTCCAGTCAACAATTTGGACAACATTATTTCAATTTATTTGTGGAACGCAATGTGATTTTGCCTAGTGCTCGGAATGTCAAAGTGAAGAAATTCGAGCACCGTGCGTAAATCACATTGCGTTCCATAACAAGAACGCAATAATGTTGTCCAAAGTGTAAATTAGGCCATGTTCGTGAATGCTGATTGGAGAGAAAATGGGTGGGATATCTCGCACCAATTTTTGTCTCTCGGGATTGAATCTGACCATGCTTGTGTCATCATTTCTATATTTGCTGATGATCAGCCTGCTAAGCGGCCTTTTAGGTTCTTTAACATGTGGACAACTCATGATAGATTCTTGAATGTGGTGGAGGATGGTTGGTGTACGATTCACGTATGGGACTCGCCAATTCATTCTTTCATCTAAGTTTCGTAGCGTGAAGAAGAAGCTTAAGACTCTTATCAAAATATCGTTCAATCATATCGTGTGCTTACCAAATCAAGTGTCGACGGTTTGGTGGTTTGCAAGCTATCTTCTGGATGGTTAAGTCCTGAGGTGAATATGGTGGTACTTAATGATTTAAAGCAAGAGTTGGGTGGATAAAGATGGTGGAGAAGTCTTAAGCGAGCCTAGTGTAGAAGAGTAAATATATCCTTAACCAAGACATCAATTCTAAATATTTTTTCTTTTTGATATGGAAGAACAAGAAGCGGAACCATATTTCCCATGTTATGACGTTGATGGGCCGACTAGATCGAGGGTGGGATTGCGAACCACCTTGTGAGATACTTCACTAATATTATCGGGGTTGGTTCGAGTGGTGTTGGCGTGACGAATGGGATTCTCGATTCGAGACTTTTCTACCCTCCCATGATGGTGATGAGTTAATTAAAAGTGTCTCTATTGATGAAATTAAAGCCGATGTTTGGTGCATTGGAGATGATAAAGCTCCTAGATCCGATGATACTCTGCTGTTTTTTTCAAGAATAGTTGTAGTATTGTGAAAGAGGACCTGATTGAAGCGGTGAAAGAATTCTTTGGGAATGGCCAGTTGCTTCATCAATCGAATTGTACTTTCTTGAACCTTATTCCTAAGAAGGCTCATGACCCCATGTTGAAGAATTCGAGACCAACGATGCAGTGCCAATCAGCGGTAATTCCAGCTCAATAGTGTATATTTAAGTTGTTACGCTTAAAAAGCTCGTAGTTGGACTTTGGGTTGGGCCAGCCGGTCCACCTTTCGGTGTGCATCGGCTGTCTCATCCCTTCTATCAGCGATGCGCTCCCGGTCTTAATCGGGTCGTGGCCGTGCCTCCGATTACTTTGAAGAAATTAGAGTGCTCAAAGCAAGCCTACACTGGATACATAAGCATGGATAATATTATAGGATTTTGATCCTATTACGTTGGCCTTCGTGATCGTGAGTAATGATTAACGAGAGCGATCGGGGGCATTCGTATTTCTAGTTAGAGGTGAAATTCTTGAATTTATGAAAGACGAACAATCTGCGAAAGCATTTGCTAAGGATGTTTTCATTAATCATGAACGAAAGTTGGGCGCTTAAAGACGATCGAGATAATGTCCTAGTCTCACATATATGATGCCGACCGGGGATCGGCGGATGTTGCTTAAAGGATTCCACCGACACCTTATGAGAAATCAAAGTCTTTGGGTTCCGGGCGCAAGGCTGAAACTTAAAGGATTTGATGGTAAGGCACCACCAGGAGTGGAGCTGTGGATTTAATTTGACTCAACACGGGAAAACTTACCAAGTCCGGACATAGTAAAGATTGACAGATCGAGAGCTCTTTCACGATTCTATGGGTGGTGGTGGTGTATGGCCGTTCTTAGTTGGTGGAGCGATTTGTGTGGTTAATTGTTAATGAACGAGACCTCGGTCCGCTAACTAGCTAAGCGGAGGTATCCCTCCGCGGCCAGCCTTCTTAGAGGGACTACGACCTTTTAGGCCGTGGAAATTTGAGGCAATAATAGGTCTATGATGCCCTTAGATGTTATTAATTTGCCGCAGCGTGCTACACCGATGTATTCAACGAGTTTATAACCTTGGTCGACAGGGCACCGGTAATTTTTTAAATTTCATCGTGATGGAGAAATATCATTGCAATTGTTGGTCTTCAATGAGGAATTTCTAGTAAGCGTGAGTCATCACCGAGTTGACTACGTTCTTGCCCTTTGTACACACCGCCGGGTGTACCTACCGATTGAATGATCTCGGTGAAGTGTTCGAGATCGAAGCGATGTGGCCGGTTTATCGCCCGCGACGTGGCGAAGTCCACCGAACCTTATCATTTAGATGAAAGAGAAGTCATAACAAGGTTTTCGTAGGTGAACTCGCGGGATCGTCCAAAACCTGCAAAGCGGACCGCGAACCCATTCCGAACAACCCCGGGCACGGAGGGTGGGCAACCTCCCATCGTGGCCCCAATCTCGCCACCGCGTGCACCCGCATCACGTCGACAAGGCTAACAAACTCGGGCGCAAAATACGTCAAAGAATACACAACATAGCGCTCCCTCCTCCACGCCCGTCTCGCAAGGCGGTGGGGAGCCGTGGACATCTAACGAATTTCCAAATGACACTCGGCAATCGATATCTTAGCTCTCGCATCGATGAAGAAAGTAGCAAAGTACGATGCTTGGTGTGAATTGCGAGAATCCCGTTAATCAAGTCTTTGAATGCAAGTTGCGCCAAAGTCATTATGCCCAGGCACATTTGCACTGGCATGGCGTGCCCTCTCTCCCGCGGGTTGGGGCAGATTGACCTCACATGCGCGATTGCACGCCGCGGGCAGGTCCAAATGCCAATCCATCGTTGGCGCGCATCGCGACCAATATTGGTTGATAATTCAGCTCACGTGTTGTCGCGTCACCGCCGGGTCCGAAAATGATTACGAAACCCAACGGCGTGAGCACGCATCGTGCTCACGACCACCACCCCAAGTCAAAGCGGGATCACCCAATGAGTTTAAGCATACCAATAAGCGGAGAAAAAGAAACTTACAAGGATTCCCTTAGTAATGGCGAGCGGATCGGGAATAGCCCCAACTTAAGAATTGGGCGGCCCCACCGTCCGAATTGTAGTTTGGAAAAACGTCCTCGGTGGCGGACCGAGCCTAAGTCCCTTGGAATGGGGCACCGCAAATGATGAGACCCGTCGTGCTCGTACCCTATTGCACCACGAGGCGCTGTCGACGAGTCGGGTTGTTTGGGAATACAGCCCCAATCGGGCAAGAAATTTTGTCCAAGGCTATATACGGGCGAGATGGATAGCGAATAAATACTACGAGGGAAAGATAAAAAGGACTTTGAAAAGAGAGTCAAAGAGTGCTTGAAATTGTCGGGAGGGAAGCGGATGGGGGCGGCAATGAGTCCCGGTCGAGATATGGAATGGTGAGAGCCGATCCACCGATCGACTTAGGGCGCGGACCAGCGCAGATTGATGCGGTGCTCAAAGCTCGGTCGGTAGATATGCCCGTTGACGGCGCGTTGCCCCGATCTAGGCGGACAGCGCGCGCCTCATGCGTGCTCCCGGCACTAGCCTGTGGGCTCCCCATTCGACCCGTCTTGAAATAAGGATCAAGGAGTCGACATGTGTGCGAGTCAACAGGCGAGTAAACCCATAAGGCGCAAGGAGCCGACCGACGCGATCCCCCGAGGGTGCATCGCCGATCAACCTTGATCTTTTGAGAAGGGTTTGAGTGAGCATACCTGTCGGGACCCAATAGATGGTGAACTATGTCCGAAGGCGGGGCGAATCCAGAGGAAACTCGGTGGAGGCCCACGCGATACCGACGCAAATCGCTCGTCGACTTGGATATAGGGGCGAAAGACTAATCGAACCGTCTAGTAGCCGGTTCCCTCAGATAGCTGGAGCTCGAGTGCGAGTTCTATTGGATAAAGCCAATGATTAAAGGCATCGGGCGCAATGCCCTCGACCTATTCTCAAATTTTAAATAGGTAGGACGGTACGGCTGCTCCATTGAGCTGCGCCGGAGAATCGTGAGCTACAAATGGGTCATTTTTGGTAAGCGGGCAATGCGGGATGAATCGAAGCCAGGTTATGGTGCCCAATCACACGCTAAACTAGATTCTACAAAGGGTGTTGGTCGATTAAGATAGTAGGACGGTGGTCATGGAAGTTGAAATCGCTAAGAAGTGTGTAACAACTCACTGCCGAATCAACTAGCCCCGAAAATGGAGTGTTGAAGCTTCCGACCTATACCTGGCCGTCGGGGCAAGGGCCGTGCCCGATGATTAAGAGGGCGCAACGATCATAAAACCACGGGCGCAAGCTCGGGCGGCGCGCCGCCGATGCGGATCTTGGTGGTAGTAGCAAATATTCAAATGAGAACTTTGAAGACCGAAAAGGGAAAGGTTCCATGTGAACAACAATTGCACATGGGTTAGTCGGTCCTAAGGGTAGGGGGAAGCTGTGACAGACAGCGCGTTCGGCACGTGCTCCAAAAGGGAATCGGGTTAAAATTCCCAAACCTGGACGCGGTGGTTGACGGCAATGTTAGGAGTCCGGAGATGTCGGCGGGGCCTCGGGAAGAGTTTTCTTTTCTGTTTAACAGTCCGCCCACCCTAGAAATGGCTCAACCGAGGTAGGGTCTAGCGATTGGAAGAGCATCGCACGTCGCGTGGTATCCGGTGCGCCCGCGGCCATTGAAAATTTGGAGGGCTAAGTGCCGTCCGTGCTGGCCGTACTCATAACCGCATCAAGTCTCCAAGGTCAACCTCCGGTCGATGGAACAATGTAGGCAAAGAAAGTCCGCAAAATGGATTCGTAACCTTGGAAGAAGGATTGACTCGAGGGCCGGGATCGGGATCCAACCCCTGAACCCCGGCCGGCACGCGACGACCTGCGCTCGGTAATAAGAATGTTGTAAATATTAGAGTGTGTCAATTAGTATATCTATTGTATTTATACATGATCCTAATATATATGGTAGTTATAGACTATACCATTTTACTAGGAAGTCTTCTTTGTATATCTTTGACAATTTCAATAGAAGGAGGCGACAAATTAAATTCTTTCAGCTGTATATTTTGCCATTTTAGTATTCTTTTGTTAATATGGTGATTTTTTTTTTTTTTTTTTTTACTTTGGTCTACTATTTTGGGTGTTTCCTTGTGCTAATTTTTGGATTTATTCCATTAAACCTCAAGTCAGGTTGTGGCTTCCCGTTAAACTGGGTCATGATTTATTTTTCCTTTTTCCTTGTCAATAATATTACACATATTTAAAAGCCAATGCATTATAAATATATTCCATGAAAGCATTCTCTTGTTAAAAGCGTTATATGTATCCACATGTTAATTTATAACATATATTCGATTGCACTAATAGAATACTAAAGAACAAGTGATACTTGAATAATCTAAATACAAGCCTTAATAAAGTATACATTAATTTAAGATAGTGCATTTTGTAGTTGCAAAATATACAGAGTATCACATATTGATTCAAAGAGATATTGAATCGTTATATTTTGGCTAGGAATTCAAAATTTTCTTGGTTGTTGGCGAAAATTTCAGCTTTTAGCATGATACTATAGTGGCTTGATTGATTTGGCCTCCTATTTTGATTTTTGCCATTGTATTTTCTAGTATTAAAATGAATTATTGAGTGGCTTCTCCATAATTTACATGTGAAAAGTACCTTTTCTTTAGCAAATTGTTGGTACTGTTAATTTTGTTGGTACAGAATTGATAAAAGAACATGCTTCGAATCTGTTCAATGGTGTTTCTTTTACATTAAAATGTGGTAAGTATTCTGTTTTGATGCATTTTGGTAAAATATAAGTACAATATTTTCAAATGTTCATTATATGAAGGAAAAATTACACATTCTTTTTCAATTTCTTTTCAAACATTTGTCCTTTTTTTTTTTTTTTTTTTTTTTTGCTCAGAAAAAATGTAAAAGAATTGTTGGGATACAAGGCATACACCACCCCCACATTAATACCAAACCATCAGTACACACTATTCTACTTCATTACCAGAACCAAAACAACAAAAACCAAAGCCAAACAACATAGACTCTATCCAATTTCCATTATAGATTCACGACTTATTACTCTCCACACTCCTACATGGATCTCACACCTTTGTCAATTAAAGTACCAATAATTTAAAATATGCACATATTTAAATCACATTAATGACAAAATGATACGATCAAGATTTTGTACCTCCTGCCGCATTATAGTCTCTCTTTCCACCAAAGATAGGCAAAACATCCATATATAAAATAAATAGGCAATGTTCTAACAATTGTGATCACATCTAAGAAAGCTTTATGTGGCAAAGCCACATTCTTTTATTTCAAAATTTTTCTTCTCTCATTCATTTAAGTTTTAAAAATTGATCTCAAACATTTATTTTATAACTTATAATCTCGACCATTCATCGTATTTCACATTTTCTATAAATTTCTAATTAATTTCTTATTTGTTTCTCAATACAAACCCTAAATTTCTTCTTTCTTTCTTTTTTTTTTCTTTTCACGCTGATTTTTTTCAAATTATAGGATGATTGTTTTGCACATATTTTTATGATGATAATTCCACTATCTAATTATTAACAACTAATTGATTTTTTTTTCATATTTGTAAATTACAAATCCTAAATTTCATCCTCACTCTTTCTTTTCTTTTTCATGCTGCCATCTAATTACGAATTTTTTATTTTTTTATTTTTTTTTTTGCAGATTATAGGATAATTATTTTGCACATATTTATGATGATGATTCAACCATTTATGTGTTTTTTTCTTTTGATTTGCAGATTACAAACACTATATTTCTTCTTCTTCTCTCGAGCTCTTTCTCTCTTTTTACGTAGTAATCTATTACTATTTTTTTTTTTTTTTTTTTGCATTATAGGATGATTGTTTTGCACATATTTATGATGATGATTCAACCATTTAATTATTAGCAATATATTTTTAAAATTTGCGATTATTGGATTATTAAAATATATCAAGATTCGCCGCTTGATTATGTAGAATTAATTTGGTTGTTTTTTTTTCAAATTATAGAATGATTGCTTTGTATATATTCATGAAGATTTATTCATCGGTTGATCTTTATCTGTATTCTTCCTCATCAATTTCAAAGTCATGTTGTTGATAAATATAAGATATGCAAATATTGATGAAGGTTCATTCATCAATATTCATGTAATATTCTTCTCTTAAATCAAAATTTTAGTTTACGCATTTATTATTTTTTTTTTTTGTCTACCGTTCATCAAAATGGATTCATTCATATTAAAGAAATTTGATTGAACATTTTTAGAGATAATGAATTCTTTCAGTAATGGAGATTTCATTTTGCATTTGTTTATATATTAATTTGATTGAGTTTTTGAGTGAGATTTTAATTTGTTATTGGATCAATTTTTTTTTAAACTTATAGTTTTGTTATATGATTTTTTTACGGGGACAGTTTTGTTATATGATTAATCAATGTGTTTATTGAATTATTTTGAATAATTGTAAAAACTTGAATTATAAATATTGACAATATAATTAATGTATTTATAAATATTTGCAATACAATTCAATGTTATAATATAATTTATTCAAAATCTTCAAAAAAGTTTTATTTGTTTATCTCATTATATGAAATCTAAATTTAAAATTTTAAATTTGAAATCATCCTAAAATTTGTAATCAAATTATAAAGTTTGAAATTTGAAATCATCCTAAATTTTGTAATCAAATTGTAGTAATTAGATTTACTATAACTACTAATTAATTCAATTGACTACAAATTCAATTTACTATACTTACTAACTAATTACATATCCTTTACAAATCAATTATATATACATTTTTATATTCTACATATTTTATATCATACTTCTTTTAGATTATGATCGAGGTCTCGTGTTAATCGAAACTATCGAAAAAATGAAAATATGTTGTATATATTTAATTGCGTAATCATCTCTCAATCTGTTGTATTTATGTTAATTATTTCTATATATTTTTAATTGTATATATCCAATTTGTTTAAAAGAATATTATAACTCATATTTACAAGGTAATAAAATAATGAAAAAAATTAAATATGATTTTATTTCAAACCCGCGAAACTCACGGGTCATATACTAGTTAGAAAATAAAGAAAATGACTGGATTATTCTCGATGCATTAAATAACACGACCATTCTTACCAACGCTCTCCCAACTCAACTTCAATCCTCCATTATTTATTTGTTTATTTGATCACGAACATGTTCTCTTGTGTTCCTTGAGCGTGAACTGAAGAAAGGAATCCGTCCGCAAGAACTTCGCAAACGATTCATTTTGCGTACCATTTTGCGTACTATCCGTTAGATGCAGCCAGTATCGCAACAAACGAGAATCCCACAATATTCGCCCTTCAAGTTGGTCCCATCAATAACGATGACTGGTCTTTCGTATCTAACAAACCAGAAATGGATGCCTCCAATACAAAAAAACATATTTAAATGTGTTATTATCATCCACATGTAAAGCCGCATAAGACCCAAATTGGCGAGCTTCAAGTGGTAGAGATATCCGTGCAACTTCTTGAATGCCGCAAAGACTGATCTATATAGTATAGACAAAACATGCATTTTGGTGACTCGTGCATGATTGTAATTCGGTGTGAGTCCATAATCTTTAAACCCTTCATTTTGTATCATTGCAGGGGTTATTTGCAGAGTTGTACCCGCATATTTCTTTGCAAATAATTTTTCAAGAAATTTTGACTTAATGGACTTGGGAGTTTTCGTGTCCGGATCAAGGACACATGTATGTGGGATGGTTAATTTCACGACTCGCCACACATCATGCTTAGCTATTGCATGAAAATCGAAATCGCAAGAATCGTGTTTGCACTTCAAGTACCACCTCGTCGTATCTGAACGTTTGACTCGAAACTCTACCTTATTTACCAAATGGTATTGAGAAACAGCTTCCACCATTTCGCTTACTTGAGAATGATTTGTTTGGAGATAATAGCTCGATCAAGAGTATAGAAGAAGATGTTGTTCCGCATTTATCGGGACTTTCACACGGAACCTGCAAAATATGACATGCATTTTCTCTTATAGACTCTTCATGAGACATATATGCAGTATATGCCTGCTCGTGCCATGGTTCCTCCTCATCTACCGATTCATCTTCCTCATCCGAACTAGGGTCCCCAAAATTATACCCGAATTCGGTTTCATCATCCAAACCACCAAGATGATCATCAAAAAGTGGGCTAATCGAGCCCACGTGCGAGGCACCGTACTAGGACCAAAGATCACGTACATGAGTACTCCGAGGGTACACGAGTACTCTGGGGACGCTCACCATTGATTTTTTTTTCAGTGAAACATAAACTACGAGATCTTCATCCTTGTACTTATTCAAAAATCGTGCAACATCATTATACGTATTTAGCTTCCACTTAATGATGTGGCCCCTCGACTCACTAAGAGCTACAACCTCGATAGCTCCATTCGTGCATATCTGCTTGCACTAAACCGTGTATACTTTCTAAAAGTTCACTATAGCTAATTGGTGGGTAAATCGAAACTAGAATGTACTCTTGTTCTCCATTAGTATATCGCAAACCTTCCCAATAACCTCCGTGGTAAATCATAAAAATCTTGAATTATCGTCCATCTACATAATTAATAAATACTAAATTAACTCTAAAATTTGATATAATGGCTAAATTAAAATTTTAAAATAATTATTTTAAGCAATTATAAATCGTAAAAATAACTATATTACTTAAAACAACTACATTAACCACCATTTATAAGTCATAAAATAATTTTAAAATTTTTTAAATAATTTATAAGTCCTACATATAAGATCATTCATAACTTCTAATATTATTCAATAATATCAAAATAAATAATAATAGATAGAAAGTAGAAAAATTATCTTGTTCTTCTTTCTTCAAACTACAAGTAAGAGAAAAAGAAAGAGAAAAATTTGGAGAATGAAGTGAATAAACGATACATTTTTTCAAAAGGGAAGTGAATAAATTATCTTGATGAAAGAATACGTTTTAAATGAATTCAAATTTTTTTAAAAATAGATTTCCCACTTTATGTGACATAAAGTTGGGAATCATGCAAAGAGGGAATCAATTTCTGATATACATTGGGGAATGGGGAGGGGCTTGGGAGAGGGACGTGGGGAATGAAGAGGGGGCGTGGGGAAGGGGGAGGAGAATGGGGAGGTGGAGGGGGACGTGGGCTGGGGCAGTTTTGGGGGTGGGATAGGGGTGGGTAAAAAATATTTTTTTAAAGTAGGTAAAAAATATTTTTGTTTTAGTAGGTGGGTAGAAATTTTTTTTTTTTTTTTTTTTTATGGCATTGGGTAAAATCAAGTTTTTCTCTATAATAAAACAAACCAAAATAGAAAAAAGTGTGTCTACATGTGAACCAAGTTTCACGATGAAATTTGATCCATATTGAAAAAATAGATTAATTTACTTTTCAGTTATCTCAAATAATATCTTTTAGTAATATAGGTAATACTCTTCCGTTATCATGATCGATACTCTTTAATAATATAGGTAATACTCTTCATTTATCACGATTGATACTCTTTAGCAATATAAGACATACTCTTCATTATCACGATTGAAACATTTTAGTAATTTAGGTAATACCGTTCAATTATTACAACTGATTAAGTTTCACCGTGAACCCTTATTCACCATCTTACTTTGGTAATAGAAAAATAGGTAACTATCCAGATGGAGGGAGTGCATTTTTGTAGATAAATGAAGCATGAGATTAAAAAAAAAAAAAAAAAGGCAACAAATATAAGGATGATTGTCATCATTTAACAGAAAATACATGTTGATATGATCGATTCAACAAAAGCCCAAATTCAGCACTGAGCATGACCACCACAAGTCATCATTCTTTAATTACACCAAATGTCCACATGAATTTATTAATACAAATTGCTTCAAACTGAAAGAAACAATTAGTCGTATGCGGTTTAGCCGGCAGCAACTTGTTTATATATTGATTTCATTTTTCTCGAGTAGATATTGCATGATACCGTTTCACATGTTAATTTATGCTACTTAAGAAGATCTTTCTTACCATTTTTCTCTGATAATGACCCAATTAGTCGTTGAGGTCAAATCGTTGATGATGTTCTTGAATTGACAGAATGTGTCATTCTCATGGCAGAAACATCAAAGAGAAGAGACACCAAGCTTTAAACTATTGCTGGAAAAGAGCATCAAAGAAGGCGAAAAAGTCTAATTTGGTAACTTGTGTTTGTCCAAGCATCTCATAATATATTATCAGGGTCAACAAGACTTTTTCAGAAATAAGAAAATTAATCCCCATGCTTTTGTTGTTTTCCAAGATATTTAAATTTCCTACTTATTAGCATGCTACAGTTTCATTTGAATTACTTTCGATCTGGAAATGGGGGTTTTGATTTTCTCTTTCGTTGTGATTTGGGTGCTTGGAACTGTGGCTGCACAAACAACTGATCCCATTGAAGGTGTTTGTTATAATGTCTCAATGAATTCATATATAGTTTAACAAATTTATTTTTGTGCAAATGTTGCTGAACTCTCTTTTGGCAATCAGTGGATGCTTTGAACAAGATAATTGATCATTGGAATCTAAGGAGGAAGCTGAATTTAACGGCTGATCCCTGCATCAAAAATGCTACTTGGGCTTCTGAAACTGCTAACCCAAGAATTGCTTGTGACTGTTCAATAACTGTTTGCCACATAACACACTTGTTAGTTACTTCAATAATTTTGTACACCTTTAAATTTATTTGAAACTAATAAGAGTAGTTTCTTGTTATCATTTGATTCAGGAAAATATACGCTTTGGATATCTCTGGTGAAATTCCTCAACAATTGTTTTTGCTAACAGAATTGATGGACTTGTAAGTCTCTGAACTTCTTTTGAGCACTATCCACTCGTTCTTGGTTTCATTGGTTGATTTGTTCCTCTCATCATATCATGAAGGAATTTGAATCAAAATGTGCTAAACGGATCCATCCCACCAGCAATTGGGAAGCTATCCAAAATGCAATACTTGTTAGTATCATTCGAAATTTCACTACTTAATGCTATGAGATTCCAATTTTTTTTTCAAAAAAGTTAACTAAAAAAGACTTATTTCCGAAGTATTGATAAAACAGGGCTCTCGGAATCAACAATTTTTCAGGTCCAGTTCCTGCAGAACTTGGCAACCTGACCAAGCTGGTTTCCTTGTGAGAATTTAGCTAATATGATGTTGTTTCTCTAATTATTATCCATAATGTTTATTCATTGTTTTGCATAATTCAGAAGTTTTAGCTCAAACAATCTGCAAGGAAACTTGCCTCCTGAGATGAGAAACTTAACCTCGTTACAGCAGCTGTAAACTTACTTTCCTTCTTAAATCTGGAAAATTAAGTACTTTCACTTGGAAAAAGATAGCCCTGATGCATATTATGATATTTAAGCCTCTTTTGATCATGTAGGTACATCGATAGCAGTGGAGTTAGTGGACCAATTCCACAAGAGTTTTCAAATTTGAAATCTCTTCAAACTTTGTAATTCCTATGCTCTTCTTGAAATAGATAATTTGCATAAGCTTGAGATACTATGATCGCTATAGGTAAAGCGAATAGATGATATTAATGATTATATTTCAGATGGGCGTCTGATAATGGTTTCACTGGAAAGCTCCCAGAGTTCTTGGGAACTTTTACTGAACTCAAGAACCTGTATGCACAGCTTCTCTTTGGTTTATTTCCTAGCACACTGTCTTAGTTGTTTCAGAGATGTGAAAGATTTCTTGTTTATAGGAGACTGGAAGGAACGAGCCTTGAGGGCCCGATTCCTAGCAGCTTCAGCGCTCTAACTAAACTAGAAGACTTGTAAGGATTTCCAGTTAGCTACTGTTGTCCCAACATCAATACACTCGATTTGTTCTGTTCACATTGTGCTTCTCTTTGTGCCTTTCAGGAGAATTGGCGATCTTGTTGGTATAAGTGACAGTTCTCTCGATTTCTTGGAAAATTTGACTAGTCTCTCGATATTGTAAGCTCATTAATCGCTTTAAAAGAAGAAATTTCAAAGATACTCCGTTTTTCTTATACTTCCAACTGCAGATCATTGAGAAACTGTCGAATTGGTGGCCAAATCCCAGGACAAATAAGCACTTTCTCCAGCCTGAAAATCATGCAAGTATTTTCCTCTTACGTTAATTAACTGTTCTTTTCAATTTGATTTTATTTATTTCAATCGAATTTTGGGAGTTTATATCTCCTGTAATTTTTTCACCATGCCAGGGACTTGAGCTTCAACAAGTTGACAGGTCAAATACCAGCTTCATTCAAAGACTTTTCTTCATTGCAATACCTGTAAGTAAGTGAGCAGTTGCTTCTCAATAAGGACAAGAAGTTAAAAATATATGTATATGAACATTGGAGTACTTCTGAATTTCTTTCAGATATCTAGGAAGTAATAACCTGAGTGGGGACCTACATTCCGGTATTATAGCTTCAACACTCGTGGCCTTGTAAGAAATCTAACTTAAGTATAGTTATTTGTTGATGTTAGAATATGTATTAATCATCAATTTATAACTCTATAGATTCCATCTGCCTCATTTGTTAATTACGTTTAAACTTGTACAGAGACGTATCCTTCAATCCTCTAACTGGGAACGTCCCTCTAGACCGAAATCATGTATCAATGTATGCCAGCTCCATTTGTTACAATACAAACCTGTCAATTTGAGATTTTTATTAACTTTTTTGAGTTGCATCACTCTTCTTGAATGCAGAAATACAGTCGGAACTTCCATTAACGATCTCAAATTGAATAACGAGTAAGTATTTATTCTTAGCGTTCTCTACACATGGTACAAATGCTGTTGTAAAATGCTTGCGTCATTATTAACACATGTACTATTAACCAAAAATTACGATCTGGCTGTACCTATCTTCATTTACAATTTTCTCTATAATGGATGCAGTAAGTTACATTGTCTTCATGGAAATACAAAGTGCAGAGATAAATATCCATCAAGTATAGTACCCATCTACCAATTCCAAGCTCAGATTACATTAAATGTGAAATTATTTATCTATAATTTTTGTTGCAGCTTCATTTTCCATCAACAGTGGAGGCCCTGAACAAGTGTCTGCAGATGACACCAAATTCGACGACGATTCAGAAATGCTAGGAGCAGCCTCACTCTACACCAGCACTAACAATAAATGGGCAGTTAGCAGCTCTGGCATTTTCATTTCGAACCCACAAGGACCTCGATATATAGTTCAAACAGACTCTCAAATCACAACCACCTTGGATTCTGAACTGTATAAAACAGCTAGAATATCGCCTAGCTCATTGAGGTACTATGGCCTGGGCTTGGAAAATGGAGTATATGAAATCGAGCTTCACTTTGCTGAGATACAAATGGATGATAACTCTGCTGTTTCATGGAAAGGTTTGGGACGACGTTTGTTCGATGTTTACATTCAGGTACTTCAAGTTTTTATACAGTTAAACGACTAATTATCCGTAGCTTCCATATAAACTGAGTTTGTTTCCAATTTGGAAATTTCATCAAGGGGGAGAAAGTTGCAAAAGATTTCAACATTATTAAAGAAGCTAGAGGGTCAAAGAAGGCGTTGGTCAAGACATTCAAGGCGAACATAACCAACATGGTGATGGACATTCATATGTTGTGGACAGGAAAAGGGACATGCTGCATTCCATTCCAAAGCACATATGGTCCTTTAGTTTCAGCCATTCATGTTTCTCAAGGTTCTTGAGATCGTTTCGTCCCGTTTATTTTAAGGTTTGAAGGATTGTACTGATTTTGTTTTGTTGCATCATGTGCAGTGTCAGCATATGGAGATTCTTCCAAGAGTAACAGAAAGCGTATTGGAGTGATTGTGGGGGTTGTGTTTGGATGTGGAGGAGGGCTGCTGATAATTTGTTCTGTTGTGTATCTGTGGTGGAGAAAGAAAGAGCCTGAACACATGAAGATTCACTCTGAATCTTCTAGGAAAGATTAATGTTGTTTGTGTGTAATGTTTTTTTATAGGTCAAATGATGACTTGAACTCATGACCTCACGGCATAGGTAGTGGCGTTAGTATCTCCAATTTGTCATTTGTGTGTAATGTATGTCTAAAGTCTAAACTGAAGCAGAAGTGTTCACTTCACTCTGTCGTTTCTTGAGTTCTTGAATAAGGTAATAAATGTAATATATGGTTTGCTTCATGATTGCCAAGGTTTTTTTTTTTTTTTGTTCTTTTAAATTATGATTTGTTGATCTAATTTTGAGCTGAGACTAGATATTCGTGTTTGACTGTAGCCTGAAATTCAAATCGTTAGAGAGAATAAATATTGGTAAGTCTTTGTATTAGCTATTTAGCTTAGATTATATTCTATTTACGTAGATTGACATCTTTTAAATTAAATTTAAGGTTCGATGTGTTCATGTGTGTAAAGTATTATGATATTAGTTTATAAAAATAGTGGAATTATTGAATGAATGTTATGATATGAATAATGAACGTAAGGCTCCGTTTGGTAGGCTATATAAGACCCATATTATAGGGTATATTAAAAACTTTGTATTGCTTGGTAGCACATATAAATTAAATAGGATCCATATTTTTATCTTACCGACCCTATATAAACCGGTAAGTAATAGTGAGAAAACACTATTCCCTTTTACATAAATTATCCTGCACCACCCTCCTTATTAATTTATCTTGATTGAACGATTGGCATTTATTTGGACAATTATGTGTGTTATTTAGGGGTATTTATTGTAAAAGATCATGTAATATGGTGTGTCAAGCAAAGTTTAATTTATATTATGTTTTATTACTCCCTACCAAGCAAGTTTGAGATATTTATTAATTTAGTATGTATCTAATTTTATTACCTACCAAACAAAATAATAACATCAAACACTTACTAAATTTGTCTATCTCACCTCGAATAATAATATCTACCACGCGGAGCCTAATAGTATTAATAAACACATTCACACAAGAGTATGTCTTATGTACCACACTAAACGGTAATTGTTTTTAATCCCAAAAAAAAAGTGAAATAAGTCCAAATACTCATATGAGATTACAAATCTTTGTTTCTGAGGAAAAGTGAAAATCTATTATTTACCAACTTATTTATTATTAGGACTAAATTATCCTTGGTAAAATATGGATGAAACCTACCAACTTGTGTCATGCACGATGTGAATTGTTGGGTATGGGAGAAAAGGAGGAAATAAAAAACAACTTTCAATTGGTCACCCTGTCGACCAATTAATGCTACTCAAGACGCATATTTAAAAATATAATTCCCCTAAATATAAGAAAAGAAATTCATAGTGTCACAATATTTTATTTCAATTATGTTGTACCATCATAATTAAAGTAAAACTCTTTTTAAAAAAATAATAATAAGTAAAATTCTTTTAGGTAAACAACAATTGGACTTTAGTTGGTGGACTTCCTGCATTGCCTTAAACCCAAAAAGAATTAAAAAAGTTTGATGTTGATAATTAAGTGGGCCACAAGGAAAAAATGTCAATTCGGTAAAGTGTTACTTTTGGTTTTGTAGTTAGGTATTTGTATTCATCTATTTCAATTCAATATTAAGTCTTTAGACTTATAATTTTATTCTAATCGAATCATTTTCCTTGCATTCAGAAAAATTGACCTCCTACATTTTCATTTTGAAATATGAAAACATAATTATCTCCAAAGGAACCCAGTTTGCAGAAAATAGGAGTAAATAAACGTAATTGATAAATAGAAGACCCAATTTTGTACAGTTCATAGCAAGGGGTAAAAAGAAAAAAAAACTCATCTAATATTTATACATGGCTTTAATTTTTCTTACAAATGACTCTTATGTATGAAACAAATTTAAATATATTTCCGCCCGTTTTCCTATTTATTCCATGAATTTTGATTCTCTTACACGCCCTCACAGAGGGTACTATCTTTTAATTATTATTATTTGCATGCAATAGTACGTAATACTTTAAATATTAAATAATAGCATATATTAATTGTTTGTTATGTCGTCTCCACAAATTTAAAGTAGTGATATAGTACGTGACTGTAGCAATAATTAACCATCGTCTTCATGGTTGGCTTGGTGATGTATATTTGAAATTTAAGAGTATGCTCTTTTTATGTTTCGCGTTTGAAATCAAGTGTTATCAATTTCTATTCTTATGTCCGGTTAATTTTACAGAGTTCTGTTTTGATTCCAATTGGATACCCACTATTATAAGGTGAAATTGGAACCCGCAAATTAATCGATCTTTGAATTGGATATCAAATCATTAGGAAAAGAAAAAAAAACCAACAATGTAGTTCTTGATGACCTAACTCTAAATTAGTTGGAACAATTCCAAGTATTTAGACACTAGTTGACTATAAAAAGTAGTACAATTACAACCTGGAGGCAACTGGCAGTTTTGGTTAGTTTCAACCGCCCATCTTGTCCCAATATTTAATGTCGACATCAAAATAACACACCATGTCCTGGCCCAGTTCGATTCATTTGTACTTACGTATGGTTTTTCGTATTTTATTATGTTTTATTTTCAGGATTCATTTTTTCACTTTTATGTGAATTCTTCAGGAACGTAGAAATGCGTGGATAGAAATCACTAGTAACTGCAAGAAAGTTCAAACGACCAAGAAAAATAAAAATTAGCACGCATTTTCTGACACAACAATTCAAGTCATTCAAGACATGAAAAACAAAGACTTTCCTCTCCTTGGAAGACATATTCTACAGTGGAGTAATAAGGAAGTCTCATCTTTGCATGAGGAATATGAAGAGAGGGAGATGTCCTTTTATTTGGAATATTTTGGGTGGGGGTTGGGTTTTATCTATGCTACGCTACTCTGTAGGGCAGTGCCCAATAGGCTTTAAGGTGTTGTACATAGTACAACACTTTAAAGCCTGCTGAGCATGGTAAGATAGATGACAAAACTGGGGTTGTGCAACATATTTAGATGCTTCTAGAGTGTAGTCAGACAGTTAACATCAGTAAAAGCAAACAAGTTAATCATCAATAAGGGTTATTTAAATAAACAAAAGGCTT
Source organism: Paraleonurus japonicus (assembly GCA_030762865.1). Taxonomy (NCBI): domain Eukaryota; kingdom Viridiplantae; phylum Streptophyta; class Magnoliopsida; order Lamiales; family Lamiaceae; genus Paraleonurus; species Paraleonurus japonicus. Next base: position 51,262,321 of record CM061054.1, on the reverse strand, counting down.
TCCTAATGTTTGATTAGACAATGATAGGGAAAGGAAATGGATCAACTCTGACTCAGCCTACTACACATCGTACAGATAATTTTAGATAATCATTAACGCGTCATTTTTGGCATCACTTGAATATTTCAAAAGTTACTTATTGTCAACTTGATGAAAAATAAGATCTGGTTAACATGTTTAGTTTAGTCTATCAGTACGTGCATCTCTAAAATTATCAACTCACCTAATTCTGTCGTAACTTGAAAATATTGCTAATTGAACACGGCAAGCCACAATTTGATGGTAAGAGTGCAACCTACGCACACAAATGTTGGCTCGTTACAAGTCAATTGTGCGGGCCATGTTTTTATCACTGTTTGTGGCATTTAAATTAGCCAAAGTTTATCAGCAGGCACATAATTCATACACATAACTACCTAAATTGTACATTTATTTACACACAATTATTCACCATAAAAAAGAGATCAAATTAGTGTACTAAAACAAGACCCATATCAGCATAATAGGTTCAATGAACACCCAAATATATATTACAACACAGAAAGAAACACAATAAGTGGATCACAGAGCAGCCCAGCTTCAAAATCCCCCACAATCTCTAATCTCATCAGCTCAGTTTCTCTCTCTTCCTCCTCCCCATACTCATGCACAATTGCAAGTAAAGTCACATGAAAATAAATCAAAACAAAACACAATCTAATGTACAGAGAAATTTACCCGAAAAATCAGTAAGGCGTCGTATAGTAATAACCAGCAGGCGGCATTCCAAGCCCGTTCACCGGTGGCATTCCATAATATCCGCCAGCACTAATCTTGGACAAGCTCGTCTGCCCTTGCATTCCGTTTTGCGAATACTGCTGCCACACGACCTGCTCTTGCACGAGCAAGTGCTGCTTCTTCTCCATATCCGCCATCTGCACATATGAAGGAGGCGGAATGGTTAAAGACGCTGCGAATGGGTCTCCTCCGACTGTTTGGACCGTTCCGTCAGGTGCAGGGAGGGCCAAAAGCGGGTATTTTGCTCGCCCCTGGGCCTGGCAACGCCACGGAACTGGCACTGCCACCGCCTAATTGGGCCATGCTCACGTGCTGCCTAACCATTCCTTGATCATACATGCCGTTTAGCAACAATGGGTCTAATCCACCCCCATTGCAGGCTTTTGATTAGACAAATGGCTTGCAGATTCAACCAAAGCCAATTCCCAATCAGCCTTCCCACTCTCTGCAGCTGGATTTTGCCAAGCAGAAGTCACCTCCGGCTCTCCATTTGAATGGAAAGCTTCCCACGAGCCGTTTCCACCGTTTGCAACGGGACCAGCAAACAACGCTAAAGCGAACTTGTTGCCTTGATCATCAGCAGTTACTCCCTCATCCCTTAAATCCAACAAATCCCCTGTTTCTTGAACGATCGGTTTAGGAGGCTCGGGTTCAGGCGTTGGGGCAGGGATGTAATCCTCAGGAGGCGGCAACGCCTTAATTTCGTTCATATCTGGCACCGGCTCTTCCTGCTGAGGTGGTGGCAGGGCGTCAACCTTCCTCTCTGGGCTCTTCATTGCCTTAGCCCTATCTCTTACAAACTCCTCCAAAGTCTCCAACAATTTGCTAGTGATTCTCTGCACTTCTGGACACTCAGAAGCTCTTGCTACACCAATATCCTTACACCAGTTATAAAACCCCACCAACTCATCAATCTGCTTCTGCAGAGCTAGCATAAGCATCGAAAGCCTTCACACAATCTTGATACTCCATATCAAAGAATCTATCAAGAAGCACAGCCAAAATCTCACACACATCAGCATAGAGCTTGAAGCTCTCCTTAATAATGGAGTAAACAGCCACCAGAATCATCCTCTCGTTCTTCGCCAAGCCGGTGGGACGGCATGACAAAAACCGATCCAATAGTCTCTGCAAATGACCCATCTTTCCAAAAATCCTCTCAGGCTTCATATCTCTGAGAGGTGTAGCATCTTTCTTTTCCTGTGTCGACTCTCTCACATCACCAGAGGATCTTGACCTTCGCATTCCATAATTCCGTCCATCACCATAGTCATTATATTCATTATCATACCCTCGATTCGATCCAGGCGGTGATCGATAATTTTGTCTATCATCTCTACCCCCAAATCTCTCAATTTCGCCTCCATTTCCGCTCTGCTTCCGCTCATAAGCCATCATCTCAAGCCTCTGATCCAGGTACAATGCATAAGTCCTCACAAAGGCCGAATGATCCCACGAATTAGAGTGGGCTTCATCGCGAAAATCCGCCAAATTCAGCAACCTAATCCCCTTCCTAGTTGCAAACATAATTTCCTGCTGAAAAATAGCATTTCCATCATTGAGCAAACGGTGGATTAGCACCAAACACTTGAGGGCCACAATCCAATCACGAGTTTTCCCCAATCTTCTAGACACTGCAACAACACATGCGCTGACATTCCCGTGAGAAAACGAGGTCAAATGGAGAATTTCCCTTATATATTTCTCGGAAGCAGGATCGTCGTCGTGGCTAGTAGCTTTGACAATGGCAACTTCCAGCTCCGGTGCCATGTTGCTCGCAACTTTAGCAATTCCGATACTCGTTTGATCCTTCACCGCCCCGATCGCTTTGCGTATTGTGCTCGGCGCCATGGCTTGAGCTCGATCTCCGCGATATCCTACACTAAGCACATCACAACACAAATTCAACACAAAAACATACAATTATCACCAACTATTTCTCATCACACATGGCATATCCTATTTCAGCATGAAATCATAGCAAACTCGAACTCAACAAATTTACTAAACCAATACAATAGCCAAATCAAGTAAAAAATAATTCAACTCTGACCTTCAAATGGAATATCAATCGCTCTTCCACGAGAAACTATACCGTCAGACTTTTGCTCCAAAAAAATAATACAAAACCAAATCTGCGGAAATTTGAGTTGAGGTGGGAAGGATTGCAGTAGTTGCAGACAATCAGAGGGAGAATGCCCCTCTCTCTCTCTCTCTCTAGATTTGCTGCGAGCAATGGGGAAAGAAAGGAATAAAAATGTAAAAAAAAAAAAAAAAAAGAAGAAGTGGATTTAAATGGGGATTGAGATCCAGAAGAATCAGGACCGTTGAATATTTGTAGAGTGTGGGAGAGGTGGGGTTGTCGGAAAGGTATTCTCAGAATAAGCTGGTGCACAGTTGGGCATGAGTTGCCGGTGTGTCCCTCTCTCCCCTCTTTCTCTCTCTTCTTTTTTACTTATTAGTTTATAAATATATATATATATATATATATATATATATTTTGGAACATAAATAAATTACACCCGCCGTGCAGGGCGATGACTAATGACAGTGATCCAGACATTTTGGAAAGTTATCTTGTGTTTGCCCCAATTTATAAAAGGGTAAAAATATTGGGAAATATAATTATCTTAAATTTTTATAAAATTGTTATATACGAATAAGGTTTTAAATTTTTTTTTTTTTTTTTGATGCCAAAGGTTTTAAAAAATATTGGGAAATATAATTATCTTAAATCTATAAAAATTGTTATATACGAATAAGATTTTAAATAATAATCACACATGAAATGTAATGTGTATCAAATAAATTTATAATCAGTACAGTATTGGGAAATAAATTTATCATACAGTATATTCCCTGAAATAAATTTCTAAATTAATTTAATCATATTAGTTTGTATGAAAATACTAAACTATAAATATTTAAATTTTTCCATACTCGTTAGTGTTGTTTTTCCTCCTAAGTTGAGAATAAGAAAAATATTCAATTAAATTATAATTATTTAGTGAAAATAATTGATATTCCCTTGTCTCATACTCGTTGTGACATTTACTATTTAAAGACAAGTTTTAATATAAGAGTTGTTTAATAATATGAGTTGTTTTTTGTGGGATAGTGTAGTTTTTTCAACTTTAATTTGTTTAATAGTATTAAATTTGGTTAGTGTAGAAAAATTAGTGGCATGTGATGTAATATTAATAATATTATTGTGTTTGAGGGGATGGATAAAAGCGAAAAAGTTGTTTTATTATCATTTAAAAATGATGCAACGAGTACAAGACGGACTTTTTGACAAATGTCACAACGAGTATGGGATGGAGGGAGTATTATTTAATACTCACTCCGTTCAAAAAAATTAATCTTCTTTTTATGGCACATGTTTTAATGAATATTAATAGTTTTTGCATAAAGTAGAAATGTGTGGTAGATATGTGGTGTGATATATAATTATTACTAAAAATAAATTTTCTAAACAGACCAAAAAAATAAAAATAATTTTTTTAAACGAAGAAAGTAAAATATTTGAGTTATACGGTATAACTGATGTAGAAGCTGGCGTCGACTCTGGTACACGGCGATGATTTGGCGAAGTGGGTAAGTGGAATGCAGTGTGGAAATTGGAGGCTCCCCAAAAATAAAGGACTATCTTTGGAGGATTTGTAGAGGAGTGCTTCCCAACAAAATCAACTTCTTCACAAAGAAAGTAATGGTCCACTTGGCATACTTTTTTAGTTGTAATTATGCGCTGGTCTTGCAGCTTCCATCGAAGCAGAAATATTGCATGCAGATTCAACCTGCTCACGAAGCTAAGCAAGACATAATTAGCTAAAAGATTTGGTCTCATTCTTTGAAATCTGGAACCAAAGAAACTTAAAGTTATGAGATAACAAAGCTTGAATCTCCAAGACAGGTTAGTCGATGGTTTTAGAGAGGACTTCGATCAAGTGCACAATAGGAAGAATGCTCAATTGAGCAGCAAAAGTGTGCAGCATGGCACAAACCACCGATGGATCTTTGATGACACAAATGAAATAGGCCTTGGCATGGTTTTGCACGATGGAAAAGGGAAATTTGTGACAGCTCGAACCATTATCATCGCAGGGTGTATGAGTGCATATACTGGCGAAGCAATGGACTCCGTAGAAGCTTCATAGGTCAATAGAGTTATAATTGAAGCGTGGTGATGCTATAAAGTCAAGTGATAGTAACACATTGTCTTTTGGGGATTATATTGACAAGTGTCTAACAAATTTTTTTCCGAAAAAATTGTAATAATAATGTTTTAATCCCATTACCTCATACATTTCCATCAATTTTTTTAGAATTTTTATCGGTACAAGTCCCGAAAGATATGTTAATTATCAATCCGGGGCCTGAAAGATAAAATTTATCAATTCGGGACCTGAAAGATGTTTATATTAAGAGATTTTATCAATTTGGGACCTGAAAGATAGGACAATTATCAATTCGGGCCTTAATTCCAGTCTGGATTGATAAAATCTCTTAATATAAACATCTTTCGCGTCCCGGATTGATAAATTTTATCTTTCAGGTCCCAATTGATAATTAATATATCTTTCGTGACTTTGACTGATAAAAATCCTTTTTTTATCGGATTCCCATAAAAATCTTTTTGAAGCATGATTGTGTGCAATAATCATCTTGCCCAAATTTATTTACTCGTTCCGTTAGTGGGCTGGGCTATTTTCAGTTTGGGCCCATACAAAAGCTACTGGGCACATTAAGGAATGGCACTCACTGCGACCATGTGCTTTGAGAGTTGGTAATTCAAGTCCATAGAGTAAAGCCCGCCCGCAAGATTAGGATCAGCGAATATCTTTATGATAAACAGCTCAATTATACACTGAAACTTTTCATGTATCATGATGTGTAATTTCAGTGGATTTATCAATTATTTTCACCCAACACTTACACATACTTACACTGAATAGATACAAAATAATTTTTCAATTGTAATAATTTAGTGTAAATAATTTATAATTATTTAAAAATACATTTGAATTACACATTTACATGGTACACAAAAAAATTACTATTATATAATTTTTTAAAAATTCTCCTAATGACGTATACAATATTTGAAGTGTTGATGTAGATGCATCGATCCCATAAATAAAAATCAGTTTATATAAGTCAACGTGAGTGTCGTTATTTACATTTAATGAAGTTGTTTTAGGTTTTAATAAAATGTGTTATAGGCTTATAGCTTAATCTGCCTATTTTCTAAAAATTCTAATTATCAATAAATTTGAACTTTGTTAATTTGATTGACTTGGTAGGTAATTATAGAAAATTCAAGTTCCCTATATTTTAGGGTAATTAAGTCCCAGTAAACAATTTTTTATCAGGATACTCTCTTACTTATTATAATTTTTTTTTAAAAAAATAAGACTAAAAAAATAGAAAATAAACTTTTAAACAAAAAAAAAGAAGACAATGTAGTTGGAAAATAGGCAACCATAATAAATGAATACACGATGCCAGGTGTCCAACTGATTGTAGTTTTTTTTAGAAACAAGTGATTGTAGTTTTGTTTAAATAGAAATTATAGAAAAATATATAATGATTGGACAAATCAATGACCTTAGAAAAATAAAACTAGATAAAAAAATTAGAGGAATAATAAAAGATGTATTTTAATTTTGTAAATATTTAAATATTGCAAGGAAAAATAAGTGATTTCAAATTTTTTATCATAGTTATAGAAAAATCGTGTCTAATAAATGGGCAAGAGATTTGAAATTAAAAAAAAATGATTGAGCATGATGTAAACAAACACACTCCAAAAATAGAAAAGGAAAAGGCAAGACCAAAATGAATGGTGGATAAAAAAAGCTCGGGTTTGTCCCGCCTCTTTGCTTTATTTTGCTTTCACTAGTATATTCGTCTACATATAATATATTATTACAAAAAGAAAATCAATCTTTAAAAATAACCTCGTCGGTCATATTTAACAAGTTGTGCAACGAACTAGGAGAAAACTTTCTCGCAAACAAAAAGGGTCGTGTCGTTTCCTCACAGACGAATTTGAGCCGTTTGATTGATCATCACCATATCTGGGCCTAGCTTTTCTAAGGGTCCAGATCAACTCCGGGCCCACTTCACCAGGCTCGTACATACGCGGGTGACCCTCATGGCCGCCATTCCAATCCACGTGTGTGAGGGTGCACGGTATGCAGCCGCGCGGGTCCACCATGCTCATCAGCGTAGGGAAATATTGCTCCTCGGGGTAACACGCGTAAAAGCAAGGTAGCTTGAACTTTGACCATAGCCACGTGTCACGCACAATAATCCTTGCATGCTTGCGCTTTACCACCCAAAATTGCGACCCGATCCGGAAATCACTATACTCGACCTCGGGTAACATCGCGTATTCGCCACGCGCCGCCCATCTTCTGTACGCGTCGGGCTCGTTTTCGAGAATCTCGATGAAGCTTCTCCGCGATCTTATCAGGGTTCTATACGTGTAACTGAAGGAATGTAATGGTATACACGACGGAGATAGAAGGGCGAACATCGAGTTCGACTCGTCGTGTAAGAGCGCGTGGGCGAGCAACCTACGCGCCGCCGCGGTGAGCGTAGGGGTGTGCCGACGGGTGGGCTTCGACGGGATGACCCGATGAGCAAACACGCCGCGGAAAACCTCCGAGGCGTTCACGGTCGGGTCGACATGCACGTATATGTTGTACGAATTCGCGGCGGCGCGTGAGAAGAAGAGCTCCCATAGCGGCGCGAATGGGAGTGAGGAAGTGGTTAAGAACATGAAAGCTAGTTTCTTTCTGGGTTTCGGAGTCGGGTCGACCCGGGAAGCGAGCTTGAATAGCGATTTTTCGTCATCTTCATCTTCAATTGAAGTGGCCGCCGGCGGAGTGGTGGCGTTAGCGGTGTTTTGTTTCTTGATTGACGGTTCAACTAGTGTTTTTCTTGGAGGTGATAAAATGATATCCGGATATTTGTTAGTTAATTTGGGAAGGGAAGTAATGATAGGGAGTGAGGCGGTGGTGATGGTGGTGGTGGTGGTGGTGGTGCAGGTGGCGGTGCCGGTGGGGGAGGTGGGGGTAGTGAAGGTGAAGATGACGGCGAGTGGGAGGCAGAGAAGAATGGCACAAAGAAGAGAAAGTGGATTGAGAGGAAACATGGTTTCTAGAAGGGGTTAGAGATTTGGTAAAGTGATTTAGTACTTTTATATGTGATGGAAAAGAGTGAAAGAGGTAAGAAAAGTTAATTGTAATGAAAATTATGACATTTGCCTTTATTAAGTAGATAAGTATTCTAAAGTATTAAAGTTGTATTGATACGTTCCCTTCTATGGCCTCATACTAATGTAGAAATACAATACTTTTATGGTTTTTTTCAAGAAAACAAAATGCATATGTAAAATATGTATTGCATCATCGGATGTATCTTTCAATTTTTTTTTATTTAAAAAAAAAAAAGTCTTCAATGTAGATGAGGTGTTCCCAAAATTTGTAAACAGTTTAAAATTATCTCCTCTAAACAAAAGTGATTTAATTAGTGTGTCCCGTATGTTTGATTTAGTTTTAATCTGGTTTACTCAACCATCCACCCCTATAAATATATAAAAGATAGTACAATATATCATCACAAACTTTATACATAAAGTTAAATTTAATCCTATTTAAAGTTTAAAATAAATACACGCCGTAAATATTATTAGGATCTTTCAAATTTCAAAATTTATAAAATCTCAAATTAAACTTACCTAAAATGTTAAACGAAATCATTTCAAGTTGACTTTTAAAAACCAGGCTTAGTAGAGTATATGCAATAATTCATAATTCTTTTATTAATAAATTAATTATTTAGTAAATACTTTTAGCTTTAATATATGATAGAAAAATGCTCCATATCATTTTCAACCCTGCCTATAATTAATTGTAGCTTCTAAGAGTGATATTACATCATTAGATTAACTATTAATCCTACGCGATAAGATAATTTATTTGATGATAAGAAACATATGTATATGTATTAATTATAATAAAATTAATGAAAATAGAAAAGTATGTCCAAGTCGCATATATAGGTGTGAAGGGACAAATGGCTTACATGCAAAAAAAGAATGGCCATGGGAGCAGCATTATTACCAATAAGAGGTGGAAACATTTATATTGTGTGGGGTCACGGCCTCTGTTATATTTTAATTTCCCGCTTTCGGTATGTGACGCGACTTTGCGGGTAACTCGTGACAATAGACGAGAAAAGCGTTTTTCACAAAATTAAGGGTGCGTCGTTTCGCAATCACTTTTGCAAATAAAAAATCCGTTGAACCAAAAGTGAAAGTAATGACTAACATTTCTTGTCAAATTAACCGAGTCACCGACTGATTCTCTGAATTGGATTATCTCTATGATGAAAGATTGGATACAAGATCTATAGTCTAAGACCGCAGGTGACTAAGGACCATATCCTTGTATTGTCAAAAAAGAAAAAAGACTAACATTTCGGGATGGGTATTAATGTGACATAAATATGTTCTGGGCCGATCTAGCCAGGAATGAGATTAGAAGGCCAAAGAGTAAGCGAAGGCCAAATAAGAGGCCTAGATGAAGAAAAAGATAATAGAGCCCATAAAGAAGCACCATGTGAGATATACAAAATCAAGCCCATACGAGTATATTGGGCTGTTTCCGATAAGATAAAGCGGTTGAGATAATATCTAAGATAAATCTTAAGAAAATAGCTAGAACCTTCTAAAATAGGAGGTTAGTTGGATATAAGTGTTGAACAGGTCGAGACAGAGCGGATTAACGTGTGAAGAATATTCTAGAAGCGGGGATTCTCTCGAGAATGGAAATGGGACGTGAAAGAAAGACGGAAAGTGGGAGGAACACGATGGAGAGTGGGAGAACTCCATCGAAGGGTGGCATAAATCTGTTCTTTCTCGGGTATTATTTATAGGCAATCAATATAACCATTGAAGGTACGAATTCACTTATCTACTTATCACACTTTGAGCACGTTAAACTATCTCCATTAATACTCACTCGGCTAGTTCATATTAGCTCCCGTGAGGTCCCTAACTAGGTATTTAGGGCCCTCCTTTTACACTCTTTCCGATCATTGGCTTGAGGCGTTGGAGTCCCTACGCCGGGGACCTCTTCGGCGTGTTTTGCAGTGTATCCTGAGCTCGGGTATGTGTGTGGATCTAAGGTTCTAAGTTCGTGTTCAAGGTGTGGTTCCACGAATCTCAAGTACGAGGTTCGATTCTTGTTAGCATAACATTATTGTACGCATCGGGTATATATAATTTTTTTATATAAATCGGTATCCTACCCAAAAATCGATTAATTCGGGATCAATTACATCGTCCACTAGCGGGGACCCGGTACCCCAATTAAAGCCAAAGTAAAGCTCTATATGGATTGACTCATCCAATTGATTTGAATTTGAGACCTATAAATGATCACACTTCTAAATCTCAAGCTCTCACCACTAGATCAACCCCCGAGTTCGGGTATATATAATACTCCATTCATTAAAACAAATTAGTCGTGTTTTTAGTATATCTAAAGAATTTAGTATTATTTCAAATAAGTTATACAATACTTTATCTTATCATTTAAATATTATTGTAATTACTTAAATTTTCATTGATTTTATTTATAAATAACCATTTTATTCATAATTGGATCCACACAATATCTCATCATATCTTTCAACATATCTACTTTACCCATAAACTACTACTCCCTTCATCACAATAAGTTATGCACACTTTCCTTTTCGGTTCGTCCCAACAAATTATGCACACTCCTAAAATAGAAACATCACACAATATTAATACCTTCACAATATCATTTAAATTTAAAAATGTCACTCTTATTCTACACTACTTTATTCTCTCTCCTACTTTATTCCATTAAATCACCCAAAATACTCTTACATTTAATTTTCTCTCTCTCACACCCTTTATTATCATAAAAGCCAACAAAATTAATTTTTTTATTTTTTGTGTCTCAAAGTGCATATCTTTTTGGGACACACTTTTTTTTTTTGGAGACGGAGGGAATATTACTTTTTAAAATTTGTAAAAAAAAAAAAAAGACTAAATTTATTGGAGGAAGAGAGTATATATTATTCCATTTGGCTCATAAAAATGGCACAAAAATGACTGGCTCCATTTTTAGTGCAGGTTGGAATCAAAAGTCGTTAAGGTGTTAAACAATTATTGAATAATATTCTTTCCGTCCATCAAATTTATGCTCACTTGTCTTATTGATTCGTCCATCAAATTTGTGCTCATTCATTTTTAAAACAATTATCATTAATTTTACACTCACAATCAATTATTTTATTAAAAAATAGACTTTATAATACCCTTATTTTATCTACTTTATACAATAAACAAATATTTTTTAAAAAATCTTGTGTAATGCTGTATAAGCATAACTTTCATGCAGAGAGGGGTACTAGATTATTAAAATTCAATACATAATCAGATTCTAAGCATCTATCATCCGGACAAATTGAACCACCCAATTTATTAAAAGATCATATTATGCTTTTGTTGTTTTCTTAAAGAGTCTTAATATAAAGTTAAAAGTCTGACGCGATTTTTATAAAATCTAATTTTAATAACTTATCTGTACTTGAATTTTTTTATTCATAATAATATTTGAAACGTCGGAATAAAATGATATTTTCTTAAAAGAAAAGATGTCAGTAATAATATTTTTAGTTAAATTAATCAAATTTACAAGAATTTGTTGCATAAGAACCTTAATTGAAAGTAAGTAGGGCTGCTGGTTGCATTTTAAAAACTAATTGGGCCGAGCCCACGCCATAGTTTTGAAAACATGGGCCGTCTGTGCTTGATTTATATAGTATATATATATTTTTATCAATCAAACTCATTACATTTATAAATCTTTTTTACTCTATTTTTCATTGATGGCAATTCAACTAATCATAAGTTTAAGATTAGAGAGAACTCATCTTTATGTTGATCAAGATTGGCCTTTTTATGCGGTTGAACTTTTTGGAGAAGTGACTTAGGTACCCACCCTCTCGCAAGGGCGATCCGATTGGCTAGTTGTTATGTTCAACGTAGATTAAGGGTTCCGATATTAGCAATTCAATTTTTTTCCCACTTTTCGTATTTTACTATTTATATCATTAAAATATGTAAGTAGGGCATATACAAATTGTTAATTATCTTTTACTATCCACACATCATAATCCAAACTGTAAGACACAAAATAAAATGCTGAAAGTGATGCAGGTGATAAAATTCACCTGATTAGGAGAGTTAGATGTAGATTTTGAGTGCCAAATCGGACAAAGTTATAAGTAGGTACAATAAACTCATTTAGGAACCATTTTATTATGAAACACAAGAACATGATGTTTCTCCTTTATACAATCTAAGTAGAGATAATATTTTTATGGAGCATAGCTTAGGGGTTAGTAAAATGAGGATCGTAAGTTTTTTTTGGCAATTTAAAAATAATAACTTTTAAAAGTCGCAAATTGAGACTAAATCAACCTACATCGGGCTAATTGGCCCAATTTGAGTTGAATTTGGTCTCGATTAAATGACTTTTAAAAGTTACTATCCTTAAATTATCACCAAAAAGTAACTATCCTCATATTGGGACACCCCTAAATTACAGTCCTAAAAATTACTCCCGAATCTAGCACATGTTGTAATAAACTACACTAGTTGATTCTCATATACTCAAGTCATTATTCAGAAAACGGGGAAGAAGACGAAGTAGTTAGAGAAGAAAGAGGAGAAGATGTTAAGGAAGAAACATGAGAACTTAAATAGCTGTAGTTGAACTCTATCTGCAGCCGATGATGAAGGGCGTAGTAAGAAACCTTGCTCTTCTTCTTCTCCTCATCCTCCTTCAGTTCTTTCAACGGTATAGCCGCCAAAAATCTCTTAATAAATTCTCTACAACATTCCTTCCCCCTACATAGTACCTCTTCCTCTGCCACCTCCTCTGTTTTAGTCCCACAAAGTTTCTTCATCACAGCCGTATCATCAAACCTCAAAACGTAGGCTTGATTGCACCCCTCGTAGAGCCTCTCCCCCAAGGTGTCAATGATGTAATAAGCATTCGTCTCAGCTTTCAACACGAAGAAGTGATCATTCCAGCTCACAATGTACACTCCAACGTTGCTGCTTATTTCGTCCCATATGTCGTCGAAGGACATGGCGCCGTTCAAGGCCTCGAACGCCTCTGCACCGAAGAATCCGACGAAGGAGTTGCTGTGGGATATCGAGACGGGTCGAATGTTTGCTTGTATGATAGTTTCGAGATCGAAATGTTTATTGGGAAAAAGTGTCACATAGGCGTCGTCTTGGCATAGTTTTCTCCATTCGGACGAGCCCTGCATTATGAGGTTGTCGAATTCAAACCGGTTAGGCGTGGTGTTGCTGTTGGAATGGAGCCAGTGGGATATCACGGCCACTAACGCCGTGCAGGCGCTTTCTCCGGCAGCTTTGTCGCTACGTTGGTCGAATGAAGCGAGGAAAACTGATGCTGTCAGCTTTGCTTCCCCATCTCTACTTGTTAGCTCCTTTTCTTGCCACGTGTCTTCTTGGTTCTCTGCTTTTGGACAAGGCTCTTCTTGCTGAAACCAAACCATCATTCTTACATTAACGATTCACTACCTTCTTCTAATTATTACCAAGTTATTTTTTAAAGACTATGACCAGTAAACAATAATTCACATTTAATCGATTAAGGGTGCGACTACTTACGCCCGAGATTTTTTTTTTTCAATGTATTTACATACATGTAACACATTTTATTATCATATATCATGTTATTAATTTTTAAGAATCATAACTTAGGGGTTGATAAAATTAGACAACAACTTTTAAAACTGCGAATTTTAGTCATATCAACCTAAATCAATCCGAATCATACCCAAATTTAGTGTGAATTCATGTCAAATCAGGCCAATCAGCCCTTATTCAATTTAGTCCGATATTGCCTCAATTTATAACTTTTAAAAGTTATTGTCGCTTAAAATATCAGCATTGATCTTATTTTGCCACCTCCCAAATTACTGTTCTTAAAAGTAATTATTCTCTCCTTTACCACTAAACAGAGCTATAAAATATATGTGTTTAGTGAAATTTCATGTATCAATTACCGCGCTAATCGACTTAAAACATGCATAGGAACATCGTTCTTACAACTTAAAGAAACGAGCTCAAATGTGACATTTATGCAAATTCCAAATCAAATCAATCACATTGCACAAGTCAAATGATTTAGTTAGAAAATGTCAAAGGGCAATCCCCATGTGCCTTTCTAGCCCATTGAAATAGACATGACTAGAAAGTGATATATAATGCAGATTAATAACTACAACTAATCTATTCAAATCTTTACCAAGTCTTATTATTATTTTAATTTATTCAAAACAACTGCTTATATCAAAATCTTAATCTATTAATCTAATAGACAACCATTTCAAAGTCGAAGCATTAAAAAAGAAAAAAAAAAACAATTAGATATATAATACAATATAGAATGATTTACCTGTAGTGCACGGTTGCTGAACGAGTCCGTTGAAGGCGACTCAGTGAGTTGAACCTTGACGTCGTCAATGCAACTACTTTCTGGTTTCTCTTCTTTGGTCTTTGCTCGTTTGATACTAAGGCGCCTACTCGTCCACGAGAACCATGTTTCTTTCTTGTCTGAATCGAGCACAGCTCCTGGTGACCTTGACCTGGTCGACAGCCGCATTCCTGCTGCATCTTTGGTCTGAAACGAGTTCAACTCACCCGAGTCATCCAAACTCACCTCCTCTAGACTCAGTGATCTTCTTCTTGATTTCACATTCTTTTTATACTCGTTGGCTTCGAGTCCAGTGATAGCAACCGAGTCGCGGGCTTCAACAAAGTTGAGTAACACCTGAAAATTAATTTAAATACATTTTTAAATAATATTAATTATATTATTGAATAATTATATTTATTTATTTTTAAAATAGTATCTGATGGACAATTAAAACTGTTCAATATAAATAACTATAACTATTCCGTAAAAAAACTGATAATAATATTTAAAAATACATCTAGATTGACAAAATTTTATTTAATATAATCAACACATTGAAATTGATAAATTTTATATAGTGTTGATACATCATATCGACTAAGGTAGGGGACTCGACTATAAACCAACACATGCATAGTTGAATAAATGGAGTTGAAACTAGCATATTGTATTCATTATTTGTTTCTAATGAAAATTAACTCAAGCTATGATTAGCTGTTACAATAGGAGAATAGGTTTGCATTCATCTTATTTTTGACCTTATATATATATCAGAAGTGATCAACAACTATCAAAATTAATTAAAACTATGTATTGATAATAAAGTCCTCAACTACTTCGTTTACTTAACACAAAATTACCTAGACTTAATTAACTAAGTAAAACTAGTTATAGTGTAATTGATACTGCTTTTAAAGAAGTGGTTATAATTAACTTTGTTGGAAAATCAAAACTAGGTAGTAGGTACAGTTTGAAAATAAAGTTGTGTAGGCCAAAATTTTAGAAAATAGAAGTATTTTTTAACAAGTTATTAGAAGACCCATTAAGAGTGGACTATCAGGTTAATTAGAATTGTAAATAAAGTTGTATATATTAGAAAAAGCGCGCACACAAAAAGAACAAAATATATATATATATATATATATATATATATATATATATATATATATATATATATATATATAGTTAAGCTGCAAGTAAAATTGGTTTCTTCTCAAAATCAACTTAAAAGAAATTAATTTAATCACTTAAAATAGTTTGCAACACACTAAAATCACTTTTGGTTAAAGAATACATAATTTTAAGTTTTTGAATTTTATTTGCAAACAATGCAAAATAAAACACTTCAATAATACGATGCCATAAATTCATATAGCTAGAATTCTTATAAAAATAACGATAAAATTAAATTAAATCATGCTAATATGTATTCATACTTAATTATTTTAATATTTTTTTACTATATATAACTTGCATATCTTTTAGTATTTTCTGAACGCATGTGAATAAGTCAATTTAGATAATCTTACAAACCAAGGAAAATCTCTATAATATATAATATCTCCATCCCATAAAAGTTTTCACGCTTTCCTTTTTCGTTTGTCCCATTATAAATTTCACACCCTTAAAAAGAAAACCCTTTATAAACTCAACCCTCACAATTTTTACTAATTTACACAAATGTCATTACTTTTACTCTCACATACACAAAACTCAATAAAATTTTTTTATTTTATACATAAAAACTTACAAAATTATCCCTCAAAACCTCAATCATTACTATTTTTTCTTAAAGTGTGTCCTCCTACATATGAAAGTTTTTCCGGGAGAAAGGGAGTATAATGAAATCAAATACTCCCACAATATTTTACACCATTTAATTTACAATTTATTTACTTTTTATGTATCATTTTTTTAAAGCACATGCAAAAATTTAATTAACCCAATTCTATGGAGAAAGTATTTTTTAGCAAAATTAAGAGGTTGAAATTACCGTGAGTGTAACGTCTCTTGCAAATCCATCAATCTGCAAATTGAGATGAAGCTTCTCTTCAACTGAAGAATTTTCTATTTTCCAAGCAATTTCTGATATATTCATTGAAACTCGACCAATCACCGCCATTTTAGCCTTTGAATCCCCTATTCCACAATATTCAATTTTAATCAACTTGAAAATGTAATTAAAATAATCATTTTTCTTTTTTCGAAATTTAATTTAATCAATCTTACATATACAACGTTGAAGGAGATTTCCCAAGCTCCGAGCTTCGAATCATGATGATTCGAACCAACAGAAAAACAACACGTGTTCTCGAACCACTGATCGTCGTCCCACTGGATAATTCCCCGTCCGTTCTTCAGAACCTTCTGGAAATTCGAAAATTCCTTTTTCGGCTTCGATTGAAATGGCGCCATTAACGGAAAAACTTCGGCTCGCCTTTCCATTTAATTCCGATCGCCATAAATTTCTCCGACATCGGAGATTCGCCATCTCCACCATCTTCTTCTGGCAATCCCTCGATCTTCATTGGCTTCACCGCCACCTGGAACTTCCGCGTCGCGGCAGCCGCCGCCGCCGTCCACGGCGACCACTTTTTCATCTTCACTGCCATCTGTATTTTAATAATTTGATTTCGATGAAATATTTTTAGAAAGGGAAGGAGAGAAAATGTTTTTATTAAGGGGAAGGGGACATTACGAAGAAACAGAGAAGCAGAGCCGTTACAGGCGATTGTAAATTGTTTGAACTAATCGGGTGTCGCCACGTGACGCTGTTGTACCTTTAAACAAGTAGGGTATGACGTGTCGTGTAAATATTGGCTGGTTATCGAGGTACAGGTGTACTTGGTGTGTAGAGATTATCTGAATCGTGAGTGGGCCTATAAAGTGGAGACACGTAGACGCGGGAAGGTATTTCCGCACGTGGGGAACGCGTGAAATTAGAGGAATCCTACGAGGAGTAGTGATCGGAATAGATAGATGTGCTACTTGTTAATTTCTTTGTAGAAATACAGTTGATATACGTATTCCTGCGGAGAGAAGAAGGTTTCTTAATAAGTAGGAGAAATAGAAAATGATTTTCTTTATTTGAAGTTGAACTCTTCTCAATAACATTGTTCTCTCTGTATTCATATTCATGAGTTATATAAAAATATATTCTCTCAATTCTATAACAGTTTATATACTTTTTTACTAGCACATCCTACAAAAAATCATATACCATGTAAAGTAGATTTTTCATTCATAATATTTATATATTTACATAAAATAATATTTTTTTAATTCATATATACACTCAGTCCAATTAATTTCTTTATTTTATTAATAAAAATTTATTAAATTATTTCTCAATATTTCATTCATTGCATTTTTTTCTTACACTTTGTGCTAAAGATTCTCCCAAGAATTTTCTAGGATGAAGGGTGTATGAATTTGAATTAGGAATTTCAAACTCATACGTTTTTTAAATTGACAAGGAATTAGGAATATTTAGGAGCATTTCCCAGTTTCAATTTAGATAGTCAAACTTCATTTTTGTAATAGAATATAAATAATTTGTATTGGAATCAATACTACGTATGTGTATATATTGTATTTTTGTCTAATTAGTTCGTATAAAAAAATCATAAGATTACAGATTGATTTAGAGGCCGAAACTCCCAATAAAAACTTTGTTAAGGAACCCTCACTAAAAAAATATAAGTATATATTATACTTTTGTATATAATACATAAATAATACTTCTTTGTCTCATAAAGATAGATCTATAGTTATTTCCACATATATTAATAAACGAAAGTTATTATTGTTAATAAATTAAAATTTTATATTTATTTTTTTATTTTAATTTTATGTAATTACCTAGATATTGATTTGATAAATAAAAAAATAAAAAGATGCATTGATGTGTTCTCGTCGGCACCTAAAATAAATTAATACTACCTTAATAGATCCACAATATGTAGGATAAGTAAAGATCAATCCTACGAGGAATAGTGAATTTAATTTGAATAATTTGTGTATGAAAGCAATAAAATAAAAATGGGTGGTTTGGATTGTTGGATCTATAACTACTAGAATGCAATAAAATAAAAAGAAAACAATAAATAAAGTAGATCTAGTTCTCGGATAGTTTCTCCCTAAATGATTTTCCACTCAAAAAAAGTGTCTCGATAATCTCGACTCTATTCGAATCTTGCCACGAACCCGGTGGAATGATCAAACTAGCTTGAATTGCTTCTTAAATTCAATTAATTAGAAAGTATGACCCGTAATTAAACTATTCTAATGAAAAGCCCAAAACATGTATTCAAGATTTAATTTAACATTAACGCACCAAAACATCGGGACAAACTAGACTACGAAAGCGAAACATTCAAATCACATAACCTAAACTTCGTTATAAAAAAAAAAAAAAAAGATATAAAAAAAAATTACAGACCGGGCCTTCAATCTCCAAAATAAATCTCGAAGAAATAATCTAATCTCCAAGAATATATCAAAAGTTGTCCAAATCTCCCATAAGGAGATATATAAAAAATTAGACCAGGTCAATAGATATAAAAAAGTCACGGGCCTCAAATAATGAGCCTGATCCAAACTCCACTAAATACTCCAAAATGACCTAAAATTCAAGAAAACTAAAATATCATAGTGATTGAAGGTCAAATAATTATA
The DNA here is from genome assembly GCA_030762865.1 of Paraleonurus japonicus. Classification (NCBI taxonomy): domain Eukaryota; kingdom Viridiplantae; phylum Streptophyta; class Magnoliopsida; order Lamiales; family Lamiaceae; genus Paraleonurus; species Paraleonurus japonicus. The sequence goes on along the minus strand of CM061054.1, from coordinate 51,243,299 downwards.
AGTAAAAAATATAAAAGTGCAGCTAGATATTGATCGCAAAATAATCATTTTAAGCACACAATTATGCACAAATTTTCACTTATCATTCATTAAATATGGGTAAAAATATAAATAAAAAATAAATTATACATTAAATATAGTAATTAATATATCTTTGTGGGACGAGTGAAAATAAAAATTAAGCTCATATTTATGCGATGTGAGTAATATTCATTCATGCCCTATAGAATGAGATTATTACTCAAGAGCTTTGGTTAGTTTATAAAATTTTCAAAATTGATAACTCTTATATTTATCATGTGAACCATGCAATTTACGTGCATTTTCAATTATATTACAATAATTTTTATTGAATATATAAATGTTTTCAATTGTATTATTTAATAAAATTAATCGATACTATTTAAAAATATACTTAATTTACACAGTGCCGGTGATGCACAAGAGTCCTATCCTTCAAATTTTTATTCTAACATGGTAAAAGGCCCCTGTTCATTCATTAGCATTCAATCTTGTACGCTTAACTTATTTTATTTAATTAAATTATTCAAATTTGGGAACTTGAATTATTCAAAAAGTAGATAAAGACAACTATTCTATATTCTTTATGCACTTATGCTAGTGGGCTAGTGGCCCATAAGTTTATCATTTACACTGGGCTTTTCTCAAGAGAGGCCCACGGTTCTAACCCCTGATTCTCTTCTGCTCCGTACGGTAAAAGTAAAAGCAACGGTAAATAGGAGTATTTCAAGGCCAGGTTATTTGCACCCCTATCTTGAGTATGTACACCCATAAATTATATTTTTCAATTATGTAAAAATACAATATTTTCATTTTTCAATTTAAACAAATATAATTTATTTATACACTAACCAATTGACAGCGAGTCACTACCAAATTAACCTTTGAGACAAATTATACATGTGACATATTTCATTACTCTATTTTTATTTCAATTTAACTTTAATAACATTATAATAAAATATAATTTATTGGATAGAAGATAAAGTAATATTTTTAAATTTAATTTATATTTAATTCACTTATTCGGTTATGTAGTACGTTTTAGTACAATGTCAATTTGATTTTAGGTACGGTTAATTGAATAATATCCAATTTATTTTTAAAAAAATAATAAACGATTTTATTCGGTTCGATTAAAGTAAAAAAATCAACGAATGTTTTCGATTTTTCTTCATGTGGATTTCGGTATGAACTTAGTAATCTTCAAACTCTGTAAACAGTCTTAGATTTAAGTGCAAATTAAAATGTTAACATAGTCATACATTCTTGAAGAAAAAGATTTAAGTTTCTAATATAAAATTCACTATTTCCTAAAGCTGGATTGACAAACGGTTTAATCAAGTTAAACCGGGAACCGACCATGACATCGATCTAATTGCCTTTATTTCGAAAAAAATCGGGCATTACATGAAAAATCGATCAATCGTAAAATCGATTGAACCATTTTTTTCCTAAAATTGATTGAACCATTATTGTAATTTTCCCTAAATTTATTAAACAAGTCTATCAATTTTCAAAATTAGGTGATGTCTATTTATTTTTAGTAATATTTATTACTCCACATTGATGTATTTTTATGAATCTATTGTATTTATTTTAATATAAAACTTAATAATTACAAGTTAAATTTTTTTATGTACATATTTATTTTTAATGTCACATAAATAATATAAAAGAAATAGACAAAAACCGATTGGACCCGTTTAATTATTATAAATACACTAATAAAATTTCATCATCAGTTTTATTTTATTTTTAATATAAGGCAATAAACAATTATTTAAAGGATATTTGAGATATGATTTAAGTTCAAATTATGTACAGTAGATATTTCCATGTCGGTGTCCTGCCCTTCTATATTTTTCATTTATTTTAAACACAAAACAAAAATAAATATTGAATAAACAATTATATATAAGATAATGTATTTAATGAAAATAGTAAGCGCCATCAACAATCGCTCATCAGCTACTGAAAAATGAGGAGCTCCACCGCCACCGCCACCGCCGTCGATCCGGCGTTGCTCGGCTCAACGGCCTCCTTTTCCGACGTCAGAGTGCTCAAAATTTCAGTCAAAAACTTACCGGTAGTCAAATTCGCCGGGAAAAGTCGCACGGTAGCCTGTGCAACTTCTCCTCCTTCGTTTGGGAGGCGAGCGCTTATGTACATGGCGACGTCGTCGTTTCTCATGCCTCGTTCCAGTTTGGCATCTGCTACTGAGTAAGGCTGAAGCTTAATGTTGTTCATTTGCTTTTTTCGTTATATATGTTGCTCGATTTATTTTCACTAGGATGATTAACATTCATCGAAACTGGTGACATATTGTGAAATTGGCTATGAGCTCATTATATTTTGATCAACTTAAATGGAAATCTTGTTGATACTTGTAGTACCAACAAAAGTAATTCAATAGTGCTTTGGTACTGAAGAATCACGATAAACTTATGGTAGTTATTGTGATGGGTAATGCAATTTAATCATCTTTGCCGTTTTCTTAAATCTACCTAAGAGTGAAGCTAGAAGCTAATTACTGTTGCAATAAATTATTAGAACAGCATCCACACACATAATTTGTGAGTTATTGACGTCAAGATTTTCGGCTCCAGTGAAATTTCTTTGTTGCAAGAAGAGATTGGGAGGGTATTATCCAAGGGCAAAGCTGCTGGTTTACTTCGTTTAGTTTTCCACGATGCTGGAACTTTTGACAATGGTGATAAAACAGGTATCAAATTGGGGACTCCATCTTTTCTTCAAAAGTAGAAACTTACAAATGGGGAAGGAAAGACGAAGAAAATCTATAATGCTCAATTGTGGGAGTTACGATATGCACTGAGCATACTATCTCTTGCAGTAGAAATTCAACTTTAATTACTTAGATAGGATATCATGCTTGAAATAGTAATTTGCGTAGAGACTTATGTGTAGACAGTAGATCCTGTGTAGCCACTGTCTTAGAAAGGGTTCATGTTGTTCCCCTTCCCGTGTGGTTTCACATAAACATTTGTGGCTAATTTAGTTTCATTGTTATAGGTGGAATGAATGGATCAATAGTTCTACGAACTCGATAGACCAGAAAACACGGGCCTCAAAAAGTCATTGAAGGCAAGCTCCCCTCTGCTTCTTTATCTCTTTCCTTTTAGTCATGTTCATACACATATAAGACTTACCTATGATACTATACTTTCTAACACTTCCTATTTCCTAGTCAAATTTGAATGTCCCAATCAGCTAACTCCTGAATGGATGCATTGTTATTAGATTCTAGAGAAAGCAAAAGGTCAAGTTGATGCAGTAAAACCAGGTATTTTGGACGAAGAAACCATACAAATATAGTTATTGTAACAGCAGTCGTATATCATCTAACTCCTCGTTCTTGGTACTTGCTAGTATCCTGGGCAGATCTGATAGCCGTAGCTGGAGCAGAGGCTGTTCTAATTTGTGGAGGTCCGAAGATTACTGTTCATCTGGGAAGAATGGATGCAACGTAAATGCCTTAATTCTTGCATTTTCTTAGATAATCTATTCCAAGAATATTTATGATCTTCTAAAGAAATAAAAAGATTAGTGGATTGGTGCATTGCATTATGGGTCCTTGTACTTTTTCTATATCAGTTTCGTGTATACAAATTCTAAACTAACATTCTCCCTCCGTAATATCAGTTGAATTCACTAAGTAGTCTGGATATATCTTAAGGTCACACGCAGGTTTATCAATTTGTATATAGCGATGTATATTGATTCTTAGATAGTGCAACTGTTGCCTCACAGGGTGCCTGATCCTGAAGGGAAGCTTCCAGAAGAAACACTCGATGCCAATTCCATGAAGCAATTTTTTCAAAAGAAGGGGTTCTCGTGAGTATAGATATCCGACTTACAATTTATCTTTACCTGTGCATATCTGGCATCTCTCTCGTCTCTCTCCTGCTTTCCATGATCAGAATGCATTTCACTTTTTCTTAATTTTACAAAGAATTTCCTATTGCAGTTAAATGATGTTACTATCATCTACCTCCATTTATTCTTTTCTATTAAATTTTATCTATGTTGGAAGACACATATATCCAGTTTCTAAGTTGGCTTATTCTCTGTTGTACTGAGTTCTACATAAGACTCATTAAGCCAACTTATCACTTATGCCTATTGTTATTGTTGAATTAAATGTTCAATGGAATTCATCTACAGAGCCCAAGAGCTCGTCGCATTATCTGGAGCTCATACACTAGGAAGCAAAGGATTTGGAAATCCAACTGTCTTTGACAATTCCTACTATAAAATTCTTCTAGAGAAGCCATGGTCATCACCAGGTAATTAAGCATGTTCTTTCTTTGACATCTTGTTTTACTTGCTTTTCACTTTCCCTCGTACATGTAGGTGGCATGTCTAGCATGGTTGGCCTTCCTTCGGACAGGGCACTTGTTGAGGATGATGAATGCATTAGGTATGTCGTTCAATATTACAATTTTGCCTTTCGATTAATCTTGCTAAACTTCAGAGATTTATCAGCACCAATCTAGTAGTTGATATCTTCTGCAAAGGTTAGTTTGCTTATATGTTAACATAACACACATCATATGTATGTCGTTATCTCAATATTACAATTTTGCCTTTTTATTTTGATGAACAGGTGGATCTCAAAGTATGCGAATGATCAAAACCTATTTTTCGAAGATTTTAAGAAAGTTTATAATAAACTTGTGGATACGGGTGCACACTGGAGATCTATATGAGTCGCAAAAAGAATATTCACGCGACTATGTGAAGCTCGAGTCGAGAAACCTAACTGTCTCGAACTTCACACATGAGAAGTCGTATTTTTATTCTGAAATGTCTATATCTCATTTCATTCTAGGGGTATATTTATTTCAATTTCTAATGTGTTTGTATTAAGCCATACCACAATTTACAAGATCTATCCATGTAGCAGGGTAGCATCAATTAATGTGTATCTTTCATGTCCTCACACACATAAACTCAACATTGTGTTTAGTGATTTTCAATCATTTATAAGAAAAGTATTATCATAATGTCATTAAATAAACCATTTAAAAGAACTAAAGAGGTGGGGAGGGGGGACCTTGATGGCTTGATATAATCCTTAATTTTAGTATTTTATTTCTTTCCCTTTCAAAATTTATTGGGACAAAAAAATATTCTCGAGTATCTTTCAATCTCATTCCAGATAAAAAGATGCACTTCTGTGTATCTGCAACATTATTCCACAGACAAGTTGTTATTTTTTATGGATTTTCAAGGCCATCATGCAGGTATTAAAAAAAAAAAAAAAACATTCTTTATATTATTTTAAATGAAACACCATTTAAAAAATAAATTCAACGTGCCTTGTATATATTATTCCACCGTGAGCCTTTTTTAAAGAATTGATTGCTCAATGAATTTAGTACGAGTTCAACGCATTGGTTGTGTCATTTTTTTAACACAATACACATATCTTGTAATTAAATTTAACACAAGAAATTAAATTTAGTCTTCATATCAAAATCAATTATTCTACTTAATAATTAAAAATACAACAATGCATATAAAAGTCCATGACAACATCCATTTATTTATATATATTATCCATACAATAATATAAGTTTTACTATATTTATTTTTCAATTACATAAATAACTATAAGATTTTTATCGATACAAGTCCCGAAAAATATGTTAATCATCAATTCGGACCTTGAAAGATAAAATTTATCAATCAGGACACGAAATATATTTATATTAAGAGATTTTATCAATTCGGAACTTGAAAAATAGGACAATTATCAATTCAGATCTTAATTTCAGGTCTGAATTGATAAAATCTCTTATTATAAATATCTTTTAGGTCCGAATTGATAAATTTATCTTTCAAATCCCAAATTGATAATTAATATATATTTAGCGACTTGTACCGATAAAAACCTATTATCTTGTTATCTATGATGAACGTCTCTCACCAAATAGTTAGCTCGTAACTACACCAACTTCTGTTTGTTTGGTGATAAATTTAGAAATTATACATCGTGGCCATGAATTTAATAGAAGCTTAATTGTCGAACTTTTCGTATATGATTTTATTATAAATTTTCAAATAACGGTTTTAGATTTTCCGGCAAAATAAGAGATAGAAAATCAAAACATTCATATTTTGTAAACAAAGTCTTGTCTGAACCTGAATATGAGGGTATTAATTATTTTTATTAAAAGGTATTGATGGTTTTATTATAAGGTACTTTCTTTATATTTTAATAATTTTTCGCTTTTCTTTTCGTATCAATTCAAAATAATTTTCACACTTAAAATGAAAAATTATTTATAACATTCACCCGATAATATTTATAAAATTACACAAAATATCATTACATTTAGGTCTACACACATATACACAATCCAATGAATTCTTTTACTTTATACATAAAAATTTACAAAATTATTCCTCAAAATTTCAATAATTATCCACCTTCCTTAAAGAGCGACTCATCTCTATTTCAAAAAAAAAAAAAAAAAAAAGAGTGACTTATCTTCTTTGAATAATATCCTCAATCTCATTTTCTCGGACATTCCATAATTCGTTCACAAATTTGAGTGTGACAGAGTATACAATGAATTCGGTTAAAAAAAAAAATACAATGAATCAGTTTAATAATAAACTCAAATATATTTTTAAATGATATTAGTTATTTTATTAAATAATATTACTACAAGTAATGAAGATCGATTATTGCAATAATCGTTGTATGATATACTGGCATGAGATAGTGAGCCGATGAGTTGCAAGTTCTTTGCACATCCTCGTTACAAGAAAACATACAAAAGGAAGTGGTAAAAGAAAAAAATTAATATTCCATATAAGTAAATGTACCATTTTCTATAAAAGGTTTTAAAGTAATTATTAATTTAATATAATATAAGATATTAATTGAAAGAAATAAGTTGTTTCGTAAACAATGTTAATGATTTATAATAAGATATTAATTGTAAACTATTTTTGTAATACAATAAAAGTATAAAAGTGAGAACCTATATTTACATTCTTTGTTACTTTCCAAATCCTTATTTATTGTGTTTTTTGTCTCTTTGCAAATATTTTAGAAATAGTTTTTGCTTAGCAGATAGCGACCTGGAGCGGAGTGGATTTGATTCATAGCGATGGCTCTAATCGAAAACCACCAAAGCCTATACACATTTCATTTGCCTCTCTCTCTCTCTCTGCTTGTGTGACACTGTCAACACTCTCTGACTATCTTCTTATTTTAACTTAGAGGTGAGAGAGATAGAGAGAGGGGCACCTCCTTCTATATCTATACCATTTTTCAATTTCAAGAAACACCAAAAAAGGAAATAAAAAATATTGCCCGAGAAAAGGGAAAAAAATCAAAATTTCAAGATCATTTCAAAGTTGAGACTACAACCTGACAAGACCGGATGAGACCCATTTCAGAATCACTCAGATCTTTCTAATCCTCGAATGATTTAATGCCCTTCAAATTGTTTTTCCTCCAAATGCTTTGAAAGGTTAGTTCTTCTACTGGTGGGAGGTTGATATTCATAGGTAGACACTGATGTGAAGGTAAAATGTGCGCCTTTGTTTGGATGTGATAATGTGTTGTTACGAAGGTGTTAATGGGTTTCTTAATCTGTATCTTTTAATGGGTAACGATGGGATCTTGTTAAGGGTAGGGGATTTTGAAGATCTGCTTTTCTGATAGTTGTCTTTTTCTCAAGGCTGTGTTGCTTAGCTCTACTTTTTGTGGAGTTCCTTTGTTTGAATCTGAAATAGTTAATTTATACTTTTGGGCACTGCTTCTGTGGTGCAATTGGCGTAAGATTTGTTTGTGGAAATGGATTTTTGGTTAAAGTGGGGGAATTGGGAATGTTGAGCCTTTTGAGCTTTAGATTCCTTAGTATCTAATGACTTTCTTTTGCATTCTTGTTGGTGAAGACGTATAATGGAATCTTGATTTATATGCAGTTTATTGTTCTTATGTCCTGTTTTTACTTATATTGCTGTGTTAACACTGCGTTGCATCGTTTTTAGATTGTACAAATTGGCCCTTTAAGCTTAAATACGTCCTCATACGAGGTTAGGTTAGATTAGATTAGATTAATGCCTATGATTCTTGATTTTGAATTAATGGAGAGCTTGTTATGCTATCTTAATTCAAATAATTACTATTTCCAATATTTTAGATTTGAAATATGATTTCTTGTTGGATAGAATGGACGTAATGGATGCTGATAATGCCATTCCCGCTTCTGGAAATGAGGATGAGTTGGAAAATAGTGTTTCTCCGAAGGTAAATGGGGCTCCCAATTGCAATGTGGTAATTGAAGGGCTTGGTGAGAGTCTTGAAGATGCTGTCAAGTTGAACGACGATGAAACCTTGAACTCTGCACCAGGAATTACAGAAAAACCTGCTTTACCACCCGAAAGCCATTCAACCAGCAAGCGCAGGGTAGAAGATTCATATTATTTATTCAGTCACATTTAGTTATTTGGGAAGTAATCTAATGGCTAATATACTTCTAGGAACTTGGAGTTAAAAATTCTGGCAATAGTAAGAATTTGAACGCGGCAAAGGGTACAGGAATGGCCAAGAACGCAAAAGCTTCGGGTCCTAGACAAGCTGTAGTGACAGGTTCTGGCAAGAGCAAAAATGCAAAAGAGGTAATAAAACCATCTGTTGCATCAAATGGCATTACTTCAGAGACTTCTGCATTCAGAACAAAAAGTAAATCATTCAATGAAAGCGGTGACGATTCAATAACAGCATACATTCAAGATAACTCCAAGGTATAAGTGTAGCACGTTGATATAATTTTCCGAAATTACATTGGCTATTGTCTCGATTTTATGAACTCCCTAACACAATCTTTTTTAACCTCAAGCAGGAGCATGGACTTCCTGATGGAACATCATCTTCGACAAATGGAGAACAGTCTGACGAACATCCGTATGTCACGATGACTAAAACAATATTGGATATTTCATTTTGAGAAAATGCAAGCATTGCCTCTAGTTAAATCTCCCGTGTTTCCATTGTTTTAAATCCTTGTTATTACGCTTGAACTGTTGAACTTTCGTTTGCTGGCTACAGGGAGAAGGCAAAGCTGAAGGCCCTTAAGAAAGGCCCTTCCAGTAAAACCGAAGAGATCTCACAGTCTTCACTGTATCCTTTTAGTGTAGTATGTTCTTATCATTTAGGTGATGTGCTTTTTGGGTTTTAAGTGACTTATAAAAATCGGTTTTTGAAATCTATGGGTTTTCTAAATCTAGGGGTTTTTAAAATCTATGTTTGTTTTTGGTTTTTGAATAGGGTATGATTTAACTTTATGATGTAAGAGTAAATAATGTTATATTATTATATTATTTGTTGAGTGTGGTTGTAAGGATTAGATAATTGAGATATAGGAGATAGAAAAAGATGAGAGAGAGGAACTTTTTTATAGGTGTGTAGTAAGTTTTTAAAACCAAATTTTTAAACCAAACTGAAATAGATTTTAATTTTTAAAAATCCAAATCCAGGTTTTTAAAACCCAAAAAGAACATACCCTTAAGTCATTGTGATATGAAGGTTGTGTTTGGTTTATCCTTAAGTAGTTTATAGAAGTCCTACTTCTGGAGATGGGAAGTCCCGTAAATCGGGTACTCTCCCTACCTATAGTTTCAGTTTCAAATGTAATGAAAGGGCTGAGAAAAGGAAAGAGGTTAGTATATTGTTCCATTTGCTGTGCCGACTGTTTGCTATGTTTTTGCATGATATGGACCTTACAGTTATGTCATTGTCTTGTTTCAACAGTTTTACACTAAACTCGAGGAAAAGATTCAGGCAAAGGAAGCAGAGAAGAACAATCTTCAGGCTAAGTCTAAGGTGTGTTCTCATATCATCTTATGGCTCTAAAATTTCAAGTGATTATATCGGGTTTATTTTTATCTGTTAATAGGAAACACAAGATGCTGAGATCAGAAAGTTCAGAAAAGTTTGGCATTCAAAGCTACGCCCATGCCAAGTTTCTATCAGGAACCAACCCCTCCAAAGGTGGAACTCAAGAAGGTAACTTCTTATTATGCTTTATGCATGATATGCAGTGCCAATCCTATGAATTTTATAATTTGAGTTGTTTTTCAATACTAGGGCCCTAAAATTCCTGTTCTTATACGAACTCAAAGACAGTATAAATTGGAATAGTATGAACATAAATGAAAATTGTAAGTACTAGATTTCTCGTAAAAAAAAGCAATAAAGGAATCTCACTTTTTCAACTATCCCCCTCCCAACATCTCAAAATTACATCTCATGCCATTATTTTACCCGCACAAACCTCAACAAAAAAACATCTACCTTAATAATAAAGTTGAAAGGACTGAAATACCCTCGCCCTTCAAAATACTAATAAACAACTCCACATTAAAACCTGTGCCAAAAGCCAATGGGACAAAGGGTAACCATCATCATTCAAGTTAGTTAAAAAAATTATAACTATCTAGTACCAAGTATAAATTATGTATGATGATATTGTTTGTAATACTTTATTTTTAAATTTGAAAAGATTCTTCAAATTATTAGAAATAGGATTATATCCTCCTTCAATTTGTTCTTTCCTCATTTGTCCAAAAGTGCTGCCTTACAAGCCAAAGTGGGCCTATACCACAAAAACTTTTCCTCTACGACAACCTTGCCAAACATATATCTATATACCATATATATTATTATAATAAAATTTGTGCCCCTTTAAATTCACTATTTTTTGGGTCTGAGTTGAATTCCAGGAATGAGCGGACCTGATGATATGGTGCAGTGTTTTTTTAGTGGATGAAAGTTGTGTTTTTACAATATATTTACAAAGTGGGATTTGTTTAGATGAAAGATTTTACTTTGTTAACTGCTGATTTTGCTTCTCTGGATTTTGAATCTTTGATACATTGGTCTACGGGTGTTCATTAGAAGTTCTTCGTAAGCATTGAACTGATGTGATGTCTATATATGAATACTTTACGGTTGATGGATTTAAAATCCGAAGTGATTTAAGTGAAAAGAATTGAAATTCCATTTGAAATCCACAATTCTCTTGTTTGGATTCGGTGTGAGTTTGTGAGAAGAATTTCAAATCCATTGCCACACAAAATAGCATTTGATAATTTATTTCTTCTCATCTCAGTTATTTAATAACAATGACAATGGGTGTGTTTTATTGCGCTTGTGCTGGTGAGTGTGTGGCTTTACAGTATGTGTATGTGTATGTGTGTGTGATTTCACCGTGTGTGGCTGTGTGTTAGATTGGTTGACTGTATACATGAAAGAGAAGAGATGGATTTAAATGATTAGATTATAGGAAAAATTCAAATCCATAAAAAATACTCATATTATACAAGTCAGTGAGATTTATCTATTTTTGGTGGTCCCCCTGAAAATCCCTCAGCAGATAACTCGAAACTGTTGTTTGTCTGGAGTTCATTATACTATCATTTTCTAGTTCGGTTATGCTGTTTCTTGATTTTTATCGTCTTCTAAGATCTGACGGTTAATGACTTCAATAAACATTAATTTGAATTTATAGTAATGGAAGTTGAATGGGTTTGATAGAAGGTTCTGGATTTAACAAAATTGAATTCTTTGTATGTAAAAAGCCTTCTCTGGATATTGTCATTTCAGTTAGACCACTCTAGTTAGATCTAAACAAAAGGAGGTTAGTTAAAAAAACGGTTGTTTCTATTTTTGGTGGTAATCCCTAAAATCCCTCAATAGATAACTCAAACCTGTTGTTTATCTCGCTTCATTGTTGTATAATTTTCTACTTCTGTTTATGCTGTTTCTTGATATTTTATCATTCCTTTACATATAGATACCTACTACTAGAGCCAAATCTCCGAAGCTTGGTCGTAAAAGGATTCACCCAAAGAAAATGGTGCACTGAATGTTCGTCCAGCTAGGTTAAGCCTTGACGAGAAAGTCTCGCAAAATAACGTAGCTGTGAAAGCACCCCATGTGAAGAAGCCACTACGGAAATCTCTTCCCAAGTTGCCGTCTGAGGACACAAACTTATCCAACGAAAAGAAAAAATCGACATCTCATAAAAAAGGAACAGCTGCATCTGATACGCAGACAGGTATAAAGAATGAATCGAGCATAGATGAGGAGCCGACCATGGAAGCTCAAGAAGAAGGGGGTTTGGCGCAGGAGGCTCAAGAAGAAGGCGTTGCACTGTGAGTAATGTGTTGAGTAGTTTTGGGTGTGTGTATATCTCTTTGTTGGAAGAAGTCGATTGTTCCAAGATTGAAGGCGTGTCGTTTGATCCATATTCAGCGAAGTTTGGTTGTTTAATATTGGTTTGCAAGCTTGCTGAGTGGTTAACTTGTTCTAATTTATGCTTGGATATATATGTACGTCGCTCTTTAACTGGAATTCTTGAGGTATGCATTGTGCCTTCAAATGGTTCTTCTTCTTCTTCATCATCATCATCATCATATTGGCTGTTTTACATTTCCAGTTGGGCTTGTATTATTGCTTTTCTTGAAATATAATTGTTGAGATGCTCTATTAGAAACGTGTTTTGGTTCAATCGTCTGTTAGTATTGGTTCAATTGTCTATTAGAAACGTGTTTTAGGTTCAGTCGTCTATTAGAAACGTTTGTTTTTGGTTCAATCGTCTATTAGAAACGTGCTTTGGTTCAATCGTTTTCTTGATTTATCAAAACGAGACTTCCTGTTTAAAATTTTAATGGTAGAAGATAAATTGGCCCCATTTTTTAATTCTCAGTGGTACATATATTAATTTATACACATTTTATGGACATGTTAAATGTATTTTAAAGTCATTATCTTATAGTGCTAAACGAACGTCAAAAATTCCTAGTTAATTATGCGTTATATAAATTAAATCTTGATCGATTGCATAGAGTAATTGGACATAAAAATAAAACGTGCTGAATTGAAACTTACAAGTTAATTTTTATTTGGAACGTAAGTAAAATGTGAAAGACTAAATATAATTTAAACATGGTGGGTGCACGTGCACATAAAATTTGGTGTTATATTTTACTCCCTCCGTCTCGAGAAAAGTTTTATATGTAAGACACTTTAAGAAAAAAGAGTAATGATTAAGATTTTGAGGAATTTTGTGAACTTTTATGTATAAAGTAAAAAAACTTTATTGGATTATATGTATGTGAGAGTAAAAAGTAATGACAATTGTGTAAATTAGTGAAAATTGTGAGAGTGGAGTTTATAGAGAATTTTCCATTTTAAGGGTATGAAATTTATCGAGGACGAACGAAAAAGAAAGTATGAAACTTTTGTGGGACGGACGAAAAAGAAAGTCGAAGCTATTATTGTGGGACGAGAGGAAGTATTACATTTGGAGCTAGTTTGGTTTGACCTATGAAGTTGTCTTGACTTTGGTAGAGCAAATAATTTTTGGGTGCGGCTAAAATCTAAATTAAATTGATATCGTGGAATTAGTATGTTTATATAATGATATAATGTAAAATAAACTGTAAAATCAGAAAACACATCAAAATTCAATAAAAAAAACACCTAAGATCATAATATAAATTTATGCTCGTAAATACCAAATTAAAAATCATCAAAAATAAAATTTCCACCTTTTCTCGGCTCTACACTATACTGCTACCACATCCAATTCTCTATTCCATTTTTTATGTCTAAATATCTAAAATTTGAATTTATTATTCTCTATTCCATTTTTATGTCTAAATATAAAAAATGACTGACCATACCTTAAATCATATTTCCCTTCAAAATCACTAAATTAAGGCTCCATAAATTCAAGAATCATATGGTAAAATAAATTGGAACGTTTCGTACGAATTTTTACCAAAAAAGCAAGACCACTTTGTGCAATTTCTTGATTTGCTTCGAACCAAAATTCTTTTGAATTATTGGAATTGGAGATGACGAAAATTGTAAATTAAAGACATGTTGATTTCCATTATCAATTTAAGAATCTTTATTGAATTGATACAAACATAGAAGCAAGAAAACAAAGTGAATTTATAGGAGAAGATTACAGGACAAGGTTGGTAGCAACAGCTGACATTCACAACAAGAGAAACCTGCAAAACTAGGGCTTTGGTAAAAATTAAAAAACAACCCTTTTCAGGATTGTCATGGCAACGCTGCCATGGCCAAAGCCCCGATAGCAAGGCGGCGAACGTCAAACTGCTAACAACCCCATTACACGAGACGCAAACCACACGACTCTAGACAAGCTTCGACCACAGCAAGACGGTGAACCGTTGCTAGGGCAGAGGCTAAAAACATCATAGGATAGGACCACCGGCACCCACAGTCAATATTCTCAGCTAAAGAACACGGCCGCCAAAAAACAGCTTCTTCTCAAAGATGCTGCAAAAACAAGCGGCCGTGTTTTGCTGGAAAAAAACTAGACTTGGGACCGAATCATAGACGACCAGTTGATGGACCCAAAAACTTTTTCTAGTAGGCTAGCTAGATAGATAGATATAATACTGCAAATTCTTGAAGATATTTCTGTTCATGAAAGTACGTCGCACCTCCACAGCTGCTCCAATAGCAGATTAATAGCCGCGTAGCTGATTCCATGGCAATTTTGGATGTTCAATCCTACCAATGTCTTACCCAGCATTTTCAAGAAAGGAAAGCTCTTGTCTGACACGAGCGAGCAACCCGAGAGAGAGAGTATCTGCAAGCTGAGGTGCTCAGCCCTAGCCAACACTGAAATGCCAGAGTCGGTTACTCCACACTGGGAAACATCGACTTCACACAAAACCGAGCAATTCCTGGCAATAGCCGTTAAGCTCACATCACTGATATTTCTGCAACCTTCCAGGCTTAGAACCTCCAGTGTTTCGCCATGAACCTTAGTAATTTCTACCACCACGTTGTCCGTTAGGTTAACACATCCGCTCAGGTTTACTTTCGCCAAACCAGCCTCCGACCTCTGAACAAGAGGAAGAACACCAGAATCCGTCGCTCCCTGAAGGCCGCTGAGGTCCACGTGGGTCAGCTTTGGGCAAAGTCTACCCAACATAGCCAAGCCCGAATCACCAAATCCTGGGCAGTTGTGGATGGTCAATGAGCGGAGAGGACGAACAAAGTGGGGCAGATGGAAATCCATAATTTACATCACAAAGCCCCATGCAGTTGGATAAAACGAGAGACTTCAATTTTCCACCACAGTTTGCAAGAATACCGAAGACACCACGTTGTGAGATCCTGTGGCTCTCGTCTAACTTGAGACTTTCGAGTGACACTGCAAATTTAGTGAATAACACCACTCCATTGTCTGATACACGTGGACATTTTTGGAGGCCAAACATCTTCAGATTCGGGCAGCCTTTCCCAATAACCTCAAGCGACGCGTCAGAAACTCCTTGGCAAGAAGTTATGGATAAAGTTTTCAGCTTTTGCAAGCCTTGACCCTTACCCATGACCCAGAAGCCTTTCTCGTTCACATTGTGAAGGGCATTGAGAGAAAGATCGGTCATCACACTCCCGTAGTGCCCGATTACAGCAAGAGACACATCACTGATGTTGAGTGCCTGAAGATTAGCTTTCATTATGATGTGCCCAGCTGAAGAAAACAGGCTCGCAATTCCCTGGTCTCCAACGAGCGGGCAGTTCTTAAGGGTAATGCAGTTCAGGTTGGAGCAGTAGCTGCCCAAAGCTTTTAAGCTCTCATTACCAATGTTTGAGCAAGATTCAAGTGTAACTGATCTCAAGTTGGGGCAGTTCATCGCAATGGCAGTTATGGCTTTATCGGTGATAGCTGGGCAACGGTAGAGCTCCAGCTTCTCAAGAGAAGGGCAACCAGTTGCAATTTCAGAGAGCCCTTCGTCACTAACAGAAGATACATTCCACAATGAAAGAGCTTTCAAAGAAGGGCAACCACGAGAGATGGCCTTGAGGCCAAGATTTGTCAACCTATTAGTTGCTGTATTTCCTCGAATAGAAAGCTTGCCCAAACCTCCACGGCTTGCAGTTCCAACAGAAATAGCAGCCAATCTTACATCAGTAGCCTTCTTCCCTTCCAAGCATCGAGAGAGATATCCCTGAGAGTCACTCCCAGTGCATTCCTCATCGACAGACTCAACAAATTCAGTCTTTTCTTTAGGCTTAGCAGACTCATCTGCCTTCAGAGAAACAGATCTGATCTCAGGCTCCACAGATTGAATGGTGGTAGTAGACGAGCAAATCTCGTCTCTGGAAATGCTGCTCAAAAGCATGAGCCAGCGTTTGGACACACAGGCACAGTTGCTCCTCTCTTGACCTCCAGGAAGCCGTCTGAAAACCTCGAAAAGGCACTCATCAGGAAGAATTTCGATTGAGGGCTGCTGTTTTGGCTCACTGACAACAAACGGAGCACTGATGCGAGATCTCTTGCGTGGAGGAAAATACACATCCACATGGCTGCCAAGAGACAAAAACGGGCTCGATTCCTTGGGTTTTGGTAAAGAAACCCCCTGTGCAAAAATCAGTAGCACCTGAAAGAAAACACATACATCAGGCCATATTCGGATCAAAGCAACTATTATATTTTTGTTATTAATATGCAAAAAGCTTATGGGCCAAATTGATTTAGTAGTGAATCACTAATTTCTGATTAGCTAACCATAATATCATCACAAAAAGGGGTTTCCAAAGCACCATAAGAACATCTAAACAAAATCTTTAACAGTTCCAACAGATAATTCAGGACATCAAATTTGGACACCTCTCGTTCATATCTCATAGGCTTTGTCTATTCTCCTCTTAAATCAATAATTAAACATTATCTACTCACGTTTTACATACTTAAATCAAGGTTCAAAGGAATTAGCTTCATACATAACCATGAAAAAGGGTCTTGAGGCTTTAAAAATCACAATTCATATGATATACTTTAACATAAAGACATAAACAAGATTGAATAAAACACATGGGTAAAATCCTAAGAATACACACACTTACACAAGATCCATGAAAGACCTAAATCAGGACACAGATACATGTTTAAATATTTGCACATGCTAAAAAACCAACGAGATCCACCAAAATAGAAACTAAACGAGCAAAATATTTCACCAAAATTAAGAGACTGAACAAAAACAACAGAGAAATACACCTAACATGAAAAAAATATAAAAATCAGACCCACGTAATTCTAATAAAAACCCAGAAAAGATCAGAACCCATACCACTGAAATCGAAGACTTTAGACATTGGAACGGCCTGAAATCCCCAAGAAAGTCAAATCCAAAGCGTGGAAGCCCAAAAACCCTCTGGCGAGAGCAAAAAGAATCAGATCAAGCGAGAAGAAAGCAATCAGAATTGGCACAAGTAAGAGTGGATGCATGAGAGGGAGAATCAAAAGCAGGGGATGGCCAAGAAACCCTATTGATAGGGCAAAAGAGGGAGGAGAGAGAGAAGAGTGTGGTTGATATCAAATAAAATGGGATTAATTTATGAATGTATTTGTACAAAGTGTGTGGGTGTGGTGAGTAATATCTTACGCATATCTTTTGTTGTCAATAGGCGGGGCCCACATTTCCAGCCTTTGTCTCTAATTTTAGTTTTATTACTATTTTAATGAGGAGAGAGAGATTACATACAATGAACCAAAGCAGTGTGAAGGGGTATTTGGTAGATTCAATGTTTCTTCTGTTCATTCATTCATGCATTATTCTGAAACGTAAAAGCACAAAACCTCACCAAATGAATCAACTTACTTTATTTTATTTATTTATTTATTTATTTATTGCTATATATATATATATATATATATATATATATATATACACTCCACTATTATCAGTTATTTCCCCGAGGTTGTACTAATTACTATTACCAACTCTGATTAAGATTCATGCACAAGCTACAAGCTTGAGGAGACCGTTTCATTAAATATGGTTAATGCAATTGTGGAAATAATTATTCCGTCTGCTTCCATAAAAGCTTTTATTAAAGGCGTACACCCAAATAAAAAAAAAAATTAATATTTGAAAATTAATTTCATAAATCTTTATCTATAGAAAAAGAAATGGGTTAAATTGTGTATATGTGTGGCCTAAAATAAGGACATTTTATGTAAATTAAAGATACTTGTGAGGGCGAATTTTATGGATGGTTTTTCATTTTAAAAATGTAGAAATTATTTTTATGGCGAACAAAAAAAAATGTGAAGGTAATTGTGTGATGGAGAAAATAGTTTTTAATTAAAATATAGTACAACTTTAATAGTAATATGCATTTTTTTAGGAAAAAAAAGTGACTTTGTTGTTCATCCAAAAAATTTATTCTTATTTCTTTTGGCACAAATTTTATTGAATATTAATAATTTACGTATAAAATAAATAGTGTGAGATATAAATATTATTAAAAATAAAATGTGAATAAATTTTTTGAATAGACAAAAAGGAAAGTTGGAATAAATTTTTCACAGAAGCAATATTTTTTATCGTCACACGGAACATATTTATGAAACAGTGTCATACAAACATTGGTAGAATAGAAAAGGAAAAGTAACCCTTGTTGGGTGGGTTTATAAATGCCTTGCTCTTATACGGAAAACATAAAGTCTTATATGCATCCAATAATTCAATTGTATTTTTTAATTGTATTCGAATGTCAATAAAAATAATTGTATTTTTAGTGAAAATAATTAATATTATTTAAAAATTCAAAAATTAAATTGCACAGATATCGGGAGACCCGGATTCGATCCCTTTTAGGAATGAATTATGGAGCTATAAGGTGGGCAGAAGAAATTCTTGAAATATATGGATATTTGGTGATCAAACTATTAACAACTAACAAACTAACATTTACCGATAAAAAAAAGTTGTACAAGATATCGAGTGCACAAGAAACTTACTAAAGTTTTCTTCCTCATTCCGAGTATTGCAATTTATTAAAAAGTTAAATTAATAAGAAAAAAAAGGGAAAATATTAAATTCATGTAATATCGAATTTTATAGTATTCGACTTGTTAAATAGGGAGTTCCTAAAATATGTACAATAATTAAATTGTATTATAGAGGTGTATGTTTGAATATATATTCAATTTAGATTCATCCCCCACTCTATCCAACATTACACTGTTATTTATACATATATAATTAAAATTAAGTATGGTATGCATATGAGTGAAAAAAGAATAAGAATTATTATTATTAAATAAAAATAAAGCAGTCAAGTTGCAAGAGGGAAAAAAAGGTGGCGGGACCAAAAACGTAACTGTAACATTATAGCATTCAATGAACAATTAAAGGAACCCCTCCTCCCCTCTCCCTATACACAGCTTTTTTTTTTTTTTTTTGATCAACCTATACACAACTTTTGGTTTGGGAAGAAACCACGTGGATTCTTTGTTTCTTCTACATAAGAAATAATATAAAAATAAGTGTACCCCTTTCAAAATTAAAAATACCATCACCTATATTTTTTTATAAAACATAAATTTTATTTTATTTTAAAAAATTATAGTACATTTTTTCTTATAGTTTTTAACTTTTAAGTCAATTAATTTACTCCCCCAACTCTAATATCATTAAAAAAATTTGATCACATCTAAAAATTCAAATTTATATAAGGATGATGAATTAATTCATTTATAATTCCCTTACAAATTTCAACTATATTCTTAAAGTTATAAGTTTATTATAAATTACACTAAGTGATAAAATATATTTAAATTATTTTAAAACAGTACCATAAATTTTTTTATTCGATTTACACTAAGTTATAAAATATACATAAATTATTCAAATTAGTACTATCAAATACTCTGTCTCTCTTACCTTTAACCTCATAATTGTATTTACATATTTTTTAAGAAAATTTGCTTTAATTTATTGGGTGGTTTAAGGGTATTTTGGGTGGATTTTTTTTTTTTTTTTTTTTTACGGGAAGAGTATTTTGGGTGGTTTAAAGTGTAATAAAGAGAATAAAGTTTAAGGGTATTTTGAGTGGTTTAATGAGATAAAGTAGGAGAGAGAATAAATTAAGGTAGAGCAAGAGTGATAATTTTGAAAATAAAATAGTATTGTGGGGATGTTTATATTGAGGGTTATTTTCTTTTAAAAAGTGTGAAGCTAATCTTGGGATGAATCGAAAAAAGTTTGAACCTAAAGTTGGGACGGAGAGTACTATCTTTTAATATTATGGTCTATTTGCTTACATTTAATTTTTGTTAATATATATATATATATATATATTAATGTTTATATTTATGCTTGCCCAAAAAAAAAAACCTGTCCACATAAAAATCAAACAAACAAAAGCATTATGCTTTATTTTTAATTATACTTCACATATTTAATTTTTTAAATTCAATATGGTTTGTCTAATATAATAAAATACATTACAAAAAAATTAGTTATTTCCACAAATAATTTAAGTTAGAGTCTTTAGTAATTAACATAAGAAAATGGATCAACAGTTGATCGGGGAATGCTACAGTGGAATATTGGGAACCTAATATTTGGTCTTACCAAATACCACACACACCTCTTTTAACACATTGCAAAATAGATATCACAATAAGTGATATATAAGTACATTTATATTTTGAGGTTAGTATGCATGTTACAGTTATTTATGGGATACTAATTAAAGTTGTTATTTGAATCAGATATATCCCTCTAATTCTCCAAGACTCACACTCAATTCGTGAAAGTTCAAACTCAGCCTTGTGCATATTAAAAACAAATCAAGTTAGAGCTAGTTAAATACTCAATTTAGTTGGCTCAAGCTCGACTCATTAGACTCCATATTTAAGAATGTGCTTGTCATTTTATTGTAAAGTGAAAATAATTAAAATAATATTTAAGCTCATTTGTGAGTTAAGTCGAACTCTATTTTCAACTCGTTAACGTACGTAATCAAGTAAACTTGACTCTACAAATACTCGGCTCAAGTTCAAACTTTATATACTTATCTCGAATAACAACACTATTGGATGTTGTTAACATGCTTAAAATAAATAAATATCTAATTAGTTGTTATAATAATAAAAAGAAAATATAAAAAACCATAAGATCACATTTCGATCCGGATACCGAAACCCCAATAAAAACCTTGTTAGGTAGAAACACTCTATAATGAAACTTTTAATTAGGGGTGGAATAGGCCGAGTCGGCGGACTTTGCATAAGAAAGTCTAGGCCTATTATATAATTTTAGGCTTGAATCGACCTATTATCTTTCATAGGCTTTTTTAAGGCTCGACCTAAGCCTCTTTAGTAAATAGGTCAGGGCTGAAAGCCTTTTAAAGGCCTATTTGTTGCAATCTTTCTATTTTTTTATTAAATTTTAGAAAATCCACACTTGTTACATTACACCGTAAACACTATAAAACTCAAAATACGAATAAAATTAACATACCAAGAATTATCAACTTACAAAAGCAATAACAAAATCTTCAAGTAGTTCAAAATTATAAATATATATTATATGCCATATATTACATATATTATTATATAATATAAATATAAATATAATATATTATACTATTATATATATAGTTAAATAGGCAATGTTAGGCTTAAAAGGCCTACGAGAAAGATTAAGTCGCCTATTTAATTAAATAGACTTCTTAATAGGCCTCGAGTCCGGCTTATTTATTAAACGAGCCGAATGAGGCTTTAATAGGTCAGCCGTAGGCCCCGTCTGTAGTCCTGGCCTATTTCCACCCTTACTTCTAATCAAGAAAAAAGGGAAAAACCTCTAAACAAAATATAGAACTCAAGAGCTCTATATACCTATCCTTAGGAGCTAAAGTAAGTCATCTCCACACATATCCGTACTTAAAATAAGTAAATGTATGAATACTAAATTTAATACCACAAGAAATAAGTGGGAGACTCAGGTTCGATTCCCTTTGGAAACGAATTGGAGTGGGAGGTATAAGGAGGCTTGGAGAATTTGGAGTGGTAAGGAGACTTGGTGTACTAATTTCTAACCACTAACAACTAACATTTACCGATAAAAAAAAAATACCACACGATTGAATGTGATGTATGTCTACCTTCAAAACACCAAAAATTATTAATCTCATGTTAAAATGCTAAAATATTAATTAGAAAAATAAGAAAATATACATTTATTAATTAGAACAATTAATTTTACTCTTTCTTTAATATGATTTTTCTAGTTTACTTATATAATATAAATTTTTAGTTTTACAGTACTCAAATCAATTAAGTATAATTTAAACATAAATTGCTAAATTACATGTGTATATTCGTGCATTAAATATTTAATTTTAAGATATTTTATAGTCTAATGATGAAGACATGAACTTGTTTAATTAATTTCATAATTTGGATTTTTTCCGTATGATCGAGGGCGATTCACCTCGCTCTTTGGGATGAATTGCGAATTTTAATTATCTCATGACTCGATTATTCACAAATAGAAATTGGCATCTATCCATGTGATATTTTTAATCATATTATGCTTCACTTATATTCTTTCATATATATATATATATATATTGATGAAATAATAATATTACACACTATAATATTAAAGAATCCGGACTACGAATGTACTTAGTTGGATTTGGGAGTCCCAATCATGCACTCCACACGCTTGTTGTGAATTTAATTAAGACATTAATTATTCATTATTAAACCATATATGACTCCACAAAGTATGGTCAAGTGGGCGATTAAGCTTAATAATGTAATCTTAATTAAAATAAGTACAACTTGTCATTGTTTAATGATGCCCATGGACCCAAAAAATCCCAAGATTGAATGAGTCGTTCAAATAAAATGTAAGTGAATTCCGCCCACTATGTAGTTAAATATAGTCATTTGGCCGCTACAATAGTTGCTCATAATTATTGAACAATACTGCAATTGATGTGTATTTTTAAATGTATATTTTTTTCATTAAAAGTAAGTTGATTATTTGAACCAAGCCTCACTAGATCATTCTGTCAGTTGAGCTATTTGAAATAGGCACTAAATCAGTATTAACTAAGTTGTTTCCATTCTATGACTCAGAAAATTCCCAAAAAAAAAAAAAAATATTCATATACATATATTCTCCACCACATACACGTATTAATAGACTCGTATAACACCAACAATATATTTCAAAACATATTTTTTAGAAAAAACATGTTAAATTTATTTCATAGTCGCCATATTACCGAATGGACAATACTATGATGTGTAATTGTGTATATTAAGTCAACCAATCAAGTTATAAGTATTTTTAAGAAACACATCAAAATAATGGAGGAATTAATAAGGTTGGATCTCATGTGTATATATATAGATTAAGCCAAGCAACAAATTATACATCTGGCTCTAAAAAAACATCATAACTCTATGAGGATACATGATCACACAAACTTATAATTAAGGGGAGCAATGATGGAAAAATCATTTTAGGGTGAGTGAAATCAAACAAGATGTACACATTCTCGTCAAAAAAAAAAAAAAAAAAAAAAACAAGATGTACACATTATAACAAAAACAATTAATAAATAGTAAATTTGCTTAATTAACACAGCATGTACGTATATACATTTTATTAAAAAAATAGAATAAATTGAACATTGCTTTCATAGAATTTACTCTTGTTCACATGGATTAATGAATTTTATTCTTCGAAAAAGGTTAGATTAATAATATATAATCCTTTATTTTTTGGTGGAAAAGGAACATTCTCTGTATATTGCACGTTAATATGCGCGCATGTTATTTCCAACTCATCTCTCATCTTGCAACTTGCATACATGCATGCATTAATATGAACCTTCCCATTAACATTATTAATTTTTTTAATTTTCTCTCTCACCCCAACAAAAGTTTTTGCAAATTGACTCATGAACAACCAGCTACACCTAATTAAGTATAACAAACAAATTAATGTTATTTGGCTTTGAATATCCACCTCAGCGCGTATCTAAAAATATTAGGTAGGAAGAAAAGAAATTTGAATATCTGAATTAATATGAAAAATAATCACATGCATGATCGTGTTCCCTTTATCCCTTCTTTAAGTTAGGTTAATTACATGTCAATCAATGGATGAAGTCGAGCTCTATTTATTAGATGTGATAATTATTTATTTGTTAAAATTTGATGGATTTTATTTTAGCAAAGGTTTCACAATCTCGATGAGTCTCATCATGAGATGACTTTATACCTATATAATCACCCTAGCTACAATTGTAAATTGTTTTATATTTTACATTGATAGTTTTTTGCACAAGATTTATTATCTTAATTTGCCTAATTTGGATTTGTATTGTTTAGTTGATAATTTCTATGCACAAGATTTATTATCGCAATTTGCCCTAATCTTTTATATATATAAAAAAAAAAAAAAGTCGATTACAAATAGGTTCAAAAAATTTTAAAATTGCAAATAGGTTCAAAAATATTTGTACAACAAAGACAAGATAAATTTGCACAAGCACAAAAATATTTGCACAATGAACCTATTTGCAATTTTGAAATACCTTTTGAACCTATTTGTAATAATTCCACAAAAATTGCCCTGTTAATTTTGATTTTGGATTGTTAAGATAGGAAAAAAATAAATAAGTTCTAAAATTAGGCTCAAATTTAAATATTTTTGTACGACTGTTCAAATATATATATTTTGCTTTTGTTTAAATTTTTTAAAATTAAACTATTTTTTAACCTATATGTAAATGACCCGTTAAGATAACACTAGCTTGATTAAAAGTTGACCACTTTTATCTTAGAGATGAGAATAAGACAGAGACGGATACTTGAAGACTCACACCCTTTGTATCACTTGAATAGATCAACAGAGCGATCTATTTTAAATTGAATTTATATTATCGTTATGATATACGTAATATATTTTAAAATATTTAACATAAACCTAAATTTTCAATTGAAAAGAAAAGTGATATTAGAAGTATATATGCATGTTTATGAATTTATTTTTACTTTTAAGATATTGATATCAATAATCTTTAGTTACAAATTACAAAATTCATATTCCATATTATGTTTTATTAATATATATTGGTTAAGGAAATTTTGCTCTCTCTCAAGTTTTCTCTTTCTAGCGGAAAAGAAAATCTCTCCCTTTTCCCTCTCTTCTCTCTCATCTTCTCTTCTCTTCTCTCTTTTTCATTTCTTCCCTCCCCTCCCCACCTCCCTTTTTCCATCAATTGTTTTTTTTTTTTTTGGACAATGAAAGAAATAACTTATACAATACAAACAAGTATAAACGCAAACAAGCTATTTCCCTAGGCTCGAACAATCGCTCCAAACCAATCGCGAGGAGTGGAGGGACCAGCGCAATCTCCGCCTTCCAAAAGAGATCTTCCGCTCTCGAGAAGAGAAACATCCAGATATCTCTCGAATCTCATTCCAAAAACAAAGACAATAGCGAAAGATCCACTAAGAGCCGAAACCCCAAAGAACAGGCCCACAAGAAACCTCCGTAAAGGAGGGAAGAACACACAAGGTGTGCATAACCGCGACAAGGCTTCACCTTTAAAAGGGAGAGGAGAACACACATGGTGTATAAACCCGCACAAAAGCGTCAAGGCTTCACCACAGAAGATGAAGCGACCCAAAACGCCGAGAAGACAAAACCAAAAAAACAAAAAAGAAGCAAAAACAGAAAACTAAACGAACAAAACAAAACAACAAAAACACAAAAACTAAAAACCAAGAAAAGAGGGTCAACAGACGATCCGCCAACAAGTGAAATCGCATACACGGCGTCGTTGGGAAAATCGTCCGTTGGCCACGAACTAAGGCGAAGAACTAACTAGTAGACGGATGCGTGAAAAAGCGGACGGTGGCGATGACGAAGGCGGCGGTGACGGAAAGCGGAGAAAGGGCAGCGGCTTTCTTCTTCGAAAATCGGGGAAGAGGAAGAGACTTAGTAATGTGTCGAGAGAAGATGAAGGGGTTGGGGTGGGGCGGTGAAGAAGCAAGAAGTTTTAGAGAGAGAGAATGCAGCAATTTAGAGAGAGAAAAATTGGTCCTTTTTCCATCAATTGTTGACCCTTCCTTTTTCTTCCCCTTCCTTCTCAATCCCCACTCCTTTCTGCCCTACTCCACCTAGCGTCGCCGCCTTCTTGCTCTACCGTCACATTAAGAGAAAGAAGAGGAAGGAAGAACAAGACCGCTTCCCCGTCCTCCGGTGCGGCTATCGCCTCCTTTGCTTTTACCGTCTTTCGGCGTTATCCGTCTTTCACACCATTAGGTCGGACTCCATAGTTGTTCGTGGGTCAACGACACGATTCCTCCAACGATGTCGTGCTTGCGGCGGCAAGTTGATGGATCGCCTCGTTGACCCCTTTTTGGTGTTTTTGTTTTCTTTGATTTTTTGTCTTTGGTGTTGTTTTATAGTTTTTTAGTTTTGTTTATTTCTTTGTTTTTTTCTTGGAGTCGTTTTTGTAGTCCTCTAGTTTTTTTCTTTGTTTTTCTACTCGGTGACTTTTTGTTGTTTCGTGTTCCGTTGGTGAAGCCTCGACGCCGTATGCGGTTTCTCTCAACTAGTGTGCCCTTCACTCCCTCATGGAGGTCTGTTTGTGGGTCCTTGACCCGGTCGGCTCTTGGTGTATCTTTGCCTTTTGTCTTTGATTTTTGGAACGAGATTGTCTCGAGGTATCTAAATTTTTCTCTTTTTGAGATCGGAGACTGGTTTTCTCATAGGTGGAGATTGCGCTAGTCTCTCCACTCCTCGTGATTGATTTGAAATGATTGTTTGAGTCAGGAAAATAGCGTAGTTGTACTTGTATTTGATCTTTTATATAAACTATTTCTTTATTTGACAAAAAAATATTGGCTTAAAAATATTTATGAAATTGAATTATTATTATTTATGTTATATATAATAATTTTATATATGATATGAAAGATTGAAAATGTTGATGGGGGCGTTGCATCAAATTGGCCGACAATTCCCATCAGAGTTTGATGGACTTTGCTCCCTTTCACAATTTCATGAATTATAGGGGCCCTTTATTTTTGAAAATGTTTCGCATTATACTCACACATACATAATAATATTTTAATAATAAAATTAATTAATTAAAGACAAGTTTTCACATTGTCAAACTAATAATAATTAATAAATTTAAAGCCGTTTACCAGGATATGTGAAAGGTAGGGGTTGAGTCAATAAATAGTAGCAGTCATAAGCGTGTATGGTATTGGTATAGTGGAATGAGACATTGACGATCAAGTCATTCTAAAATGCCATCGCATTATTTTATTTATATTATATTTTTAATTGCTGACGTCATTATCCATCACAGATCATATAATTGCTTTAATTACAAGAAATTGTCCACAATTCTTGGGACACGGAAATTAAGAAAAATTAATTTTATTGACTTTTATGAGAATAAAGTGCAAGAGAGAGAATACAATATAAGGGTATTTTGGTGATTTAATGAGATAAAGTAGGTGAGAGAATAAAATAGAGAATAGAATAAGAGTGGTATTTTTGTGATTTAAATGATATTGTGAGGGTATTAATATTTTGTGATGTTTCCATTTTAGAAGTGTGTATAAGCTTGTTGGGACAGACGAAAAGGAAAGTGTGCATAAGTTCTTGGAATGGAGGAGTACATTCTAATTTAAAATTTTGAATAATTGCAAATAAATCATCACTTATAATGGTTCATATCAGTGTATATGCTTGACCTGTTTGGATCATACCTTTACCTATATAACAAACATTTGTTGAATTCTTCTTCTAAATTTATCATGGGTCTTTCCTCTATTAAAGTATATTTGAAAACCAAATTATTTTAACTATAACTTAGCTATTTAAAACCACTTGAAAAATGTCTTCTTTGTAAGTGACAAGCTATCTAATAATAATATTATTTTATGCATGGCTATTTCTTGGTATTTTTTATTGAGATTTTAGTAGTGTGAGTTAACCAATGTTTTTCTAAATTGTGCGTGTATATTCTGGCACATAGATTGTTACTGCACATGTTGGTTAATTATTTTGGTACATTAGGTTTACTGTTAATATATGCAATGAAGGGTGTATCATACAGGACTTATATCTAAATGCGGATATTAGAGAGTGAAGTTTGTGGTTATCTTTTCTCTTTTTGAAGTGTGCAAATTATTATGAGAGTATATTATTGTCTCAATTCTTTCTTTAATCATTTAGTTTAATTTCAGTGAATTTTATTCTATATCTATATTAGATTGATTTTGATGGATTTAGGCACAATTCCTTTGAACAGCTGCTTCTATGAACCTCTTTTTAATATTATGTATCCTCAAAAAGAGGACAACGTGCAACACACGTGTTAAAATCTAGTGTGTTTAAAAGTGACGTAACTAGCCGATGTGACACACCGTTCAATCATATGATATAATTTTTTAATTCGATCTAATAAATAAATAAATAATAAAAGAATATGTTAATGATACAGATGTGTTGTTCGAAAGATTGATTTGCAACAACATTTAAAGGTGGTGATTTATTTGCAATTCTCTCAATTCTAAATTATATTGTAGAATTATATTGTAATTAAGTGAAAGATGATGATTTAATTTGAAATTAAACCTATGTATTTTCACTACGTTTATCATAATTATATTTTTTTAATAAAGCTCTATAAAATTACTATAGATTTGTCTACAAAATTATCTCACATGATATAAATACAACTTCTACTAGCTCATCTTTTATTGTCAATCTTTTTAGCTATGTACGTAATAATTGAGTTCCCCTTATTCAGACAAAATTAAATAAGCCTATAATTAATATTAAAATTGATTTGTTCCAATGCCATTGATGGTGTTTCAATAATCATCAAATAGTTGCGCATTTTTTTAAATTCAAATTTTTAATAAGGAAAATATTAATTACCGCCTGTAAGTTATTGTTTTCCTATAAAAAGATAATTTAATGTATTTTGTAATGGTGATTATTGGGAAAGAGTTATGTAACTATTTTTTATAATATTTAAGACATACGGATTATATTTTTGTAATTTAATTATAGTAGTTACTATAAATTTTATAAATTTAGGGTAAGTCTTTTATGCACGAGGTACACCGTACAATTCAACCGTATTTTAAATAATATCAATTGTTTTAACTAAACAATTGTGCAATTATTTTCACCGAATAATATCAATTACAAAACTATAACTATTTAGTACAAACAATTGTAATCGTTTATTGGAAATATGTAATACTCCCTCCGTCTCGGAAAAGCTTTCATATGTAGGAGGGCACACACTTTAAGAAAAAAGAGTAATGGTAGAAGTTTTGAAGGGTAATTTTGTAAACTTTTAGGTATAAAGTAAAAAAACTTAATTGAATTATGTGTATGTGAAAGTAAAAAGTAATGACATTTGTGTAAATTAGTGAAAATTGTGAAGGTGGAGTTTATAAAGAATTTTCCATTTTAAGGGTGTGAAACTTATAATGAGACGGACGAAAAAAGAAAGTGTGAAAACTTTTATGGGATGAATGGAGTATTATTTAAAAATAAATTTGATTTGTAAAATGTGCGCGTACAAAGATTGTCATGAAGTATATGGAAAACAAAAATTAAGCGAAAAATTGAATTTATTTCATTCATATTTTCTTAAAACAGTGTTAAACCAAAAAGTAGCTCAAATTTATTTCATTCATATTTCCTTAAAGCAGTGTTATATATTGCAAGGGTGGTTGTTTTTTTTCGACAAAATGAAAATCTATTATAAAAATTAGAGTACAAGGGGTGCTACAACCCTTATAATGGTGAAATACATTGTTGTTAAATTCGTGTCTTCTGAAAATTCTCTCATGATTTGCATAAGCGCCATTTCGTGCGTCCTCGATTTACAACCCGAGGACCTTTGAGTGCGATAGGGAGTTTGCGCTTTCGGGTATTTTTACTTCTTATTAAAAATAAAAAATTATGGTTGCATTTAATATCAATAGGGAATATCATGATCCGTGGAAATCTTGCAAATCTTCCTCAAAAAACAACATCAACCTACTTTCTTTATGCAAATAAAAAACATACAAAATTAGATACACCTTAAAAAAATATAAAAGTCGACATCTTTTAGGTGAATAGCAGATGCACGAATCTCAACCAACATTAAAAAATAAATAAGTTACCAACATTTAATACTTCCTCCATTACAATATAAATTACTCATTGCTTTTTATCACAAAAATTAAGATAATACTTCCTCCATTCCATAAATATTTACACTATTTTGTGGGCACACAAAATAAGAAAGTAGAATAATGATTTAAGTTTTGAGGGGTAATTTTGTAAATCTTTATATATAAAATAAGAAATATGTTGGATTGTGTGTATGTGTGATGCAAAAATTAATGATATTTTGTGTAATATTGTGAATAATGTGAGATTAGAGTTTATAGTGAGATTTCTAATTTTGGGTTGTACAAGTTATTTTGGGACATTTAAATAAAAAAATTTGTGCAAGTTATTATGGAATAGAGGGAGTATAATAATAAAATTGGTGCAATTGAATTATTGATGTAATGATGAGAGAAAAAAATACAAGGTTTAGACAAAATGAAAGTAATTGAGTGAAAATAAAGATAAATAACAATGAAGTTTAAAAGTATAAATTTAAAAGGTATTTAGAAAAAATAGAATGACAAACCTATACAGTGAGTGATAGGCCGATAGACCAAAATGCATCGTATGTATTTTCCGTGTTATAGCCCATCTCCAATGTACTTTTACATGTTTCAGGATGAACATAACTATTGTAATTTTCATTTATATTTTGATT
Source organism: Paraleonurus japonicus (assembly GCA_030762865.1). NCBI lineage: Eukaryota > Viridiplantae > Streptophyta > Magnoliopsida > Lamiales > Lamiaceae > Paraleonurus > Paraleonurus japonicus. Next base: position 51,212,551 of record CM061054.1, on the reverse strand, counting down.
TAATAATATTTTTTTATATATTTATTCGTGATTAGTGTTACATTTAGCACTCATCAAATATGCTTTTCCTAAAATAATAGGTGCAATCCTTTAGTTGAGAAACTCATTTCTGTTAAGATTGAGATGACGATAGGGCAGGAGTGACAACCTTTACGCAAGTTACATGGTGGAAAAAGACGACCTAATTTAAAATTAAAATTTTATTATCATAATAATAATGCATAATATATTTTTAAATATTTAACACAAAATTAAATTTCAATTAAAGTAATAAATAAATAATATTAGAAGTATGTTCATGAATTTATTTTTATCTTTAGAAACTACTGATATCAATAAGAATTTTTAGTTAAAATATCATATTTTATTTTATCAATATATATCGCCTTAAAAACTATTTATAAAATTAAATTACTATTTATGTACTATATGTATTAATAAGTAAGAAAATATATATTATATTTATGGGTTTTTTACCGTTAGGAAGGCTTCGTCCTCCCTTACGTCAGAAATTATTTGAATACCATTGGATTATCGATCTAACGTATACTATTTTTTCCAAATGATTGCACTTTACATTAGAACGTTTACCTTTGTCCATATTGTTGCAATTGCACTAAAGTAATATTAATATATATATATATAATGACAAAAATATCCTTTTAATTTAAAATTACAATCATTAAAAATATTAATTATAAAATTACACATATCTCTATTTACATTTTATATTTAAACAAAACATTAAAATTAATAAATCCTAATCAACATTTCACCCCTAAAATTTTTGGAAAAAAAAAAAAAAGGTTGATTGAGTCAAAGTATTGCATATCTATATTATATATAAAAGTGGCTTGGCTATGGGAAATATTTTTAGGCGTTTCTACCCCTATCCATTTTTTCCCCACGATTTGGCCCCATTTTTACAATTTTCAAAACTCCCAGGACTTTTGTTTTTTCGCCGTATTCTGCCCCTCCATTTTATGACCTTCGATTTCTTCTTCCTTCTTCCTCATGCGTTTCTTTCCCAATAGAGACCTTTATCCTCCCTCTCCTATTTCTTCTTTCGCAGGAGAGACCTACAACATTCTTCCTCAATTCACTTGATACATCAAGAAAATTGGTGCACCCTTCTGTCTGATTTTGGCCGATGATCTCTTAAATCTGGTTGGTAATTGTGCCGATTTAGAGATGAGGATGGAACGCTTCCTTCTTCACGCAATCGCCATCTGCGCTCCGCTGCTCCGATCGCCCCAAATATGTGAGACAAATATTATCATTACACCTCTACATATAATCTTTTTGAATCACTTCATCATTGTTGGTCTAAACTTTCCTTTTTCACCCGTTTCGGTTAGTGAAGTACAAAACCTCTTGTTCATCCAACCTTAAAGTGAAAGAAACACTACGTAAGAAATTCAAGAAATACACCATATCAGGTTTAGTCGTGCTTTCCTTCTTACTTGATAATTGCTGTTGAATTCCATGTTATTGTCTCTACCGAATAAAGGAAAATGGAAAACACGGAAATTTAGAAAACGAAATAAGCAAAAAGCAAACCGAGTCAAAGGTAGCCTTCGCCACAAGTTTAATACACTGTATGTGCTCACAAGACGGTGTAAAAATTCCAAAGGTAAAATGATTTCGTCTCTTATACGTGTAGCACCACAACGTATAAGAGCTCTCTACGAACACCCGAAGTGGAACTAAACCGAACTCTAAAAATGAAAAATTTTATGCGGTGCATATGTAGGCCTAAGGTATATTCTAAGTATGATTTTCGAAAATATGATGCAGCTTACATATAGGCACCAATCTCACGTAGAGACGTTGAGGAGATATAGGGTTGTTCCATTTCTTGACTTAAGAAACTAACCGAAAGACCGAGGCGTAGGGTTGTTCCGTTTCTTCACTTAAGAAACGAAACCGAAAGACTGAAGCGTGACTTTGACTTGCGTCCAAAAAAGGAATATTCTCGAAGGATTCGAATATTTAATTTCAAATTAATCGCAAAATTAATTCAAAATTAAATTCATACCCATTTTCGTAAGTGGGTCGACCCATTGGACCACCCGAGTTTTGGGTCTCCAAAAAGATAGGATCATCAAGAACCAAAGCTCACCAAAGCCCAATTGCCAAAATCCAAGTACAAGGCTAAGGCCTTGCCCGGTTCGGGTGGGCGACGTGCGCGCGTGTGGTGGTGTAGCATAATGGGTGCATACCGCTAGCACACTTTGATCCAACTAGTTCCTTTCCATACTTATATCATGTTCCAAATCCTTATAATTTTTCTATATGGGACAAGAGCACTTTTAGTACCTCTTTGACTTCCACTTCAATCAATCAAAATTGATCAAAAATCTCAACTTTGTGTATCAATATCTCACTCACCACAATTCAGTTTTATGAGTTTAGATACACTACGATCATCTACCCACGGAGTAGAACAACGCTATACCATTTAATTTTCATGAAATTAAATATAACCCCTTCAAAAATTGGTCAATCATGGGTGAATATTGCACCTCATGAAACCCAAATAATTCTCTTTAATTATTCTATCATTTCTCCAATAATCCCCCACATGAGTGGAATTGACACCTATAAATCATGCAGACTCACGGTTCGGTTCATATGAGACTATATTGCATAAAAAAGTAGCTTGTGGCTTTGAACTTTCCGTAGCCTGGCACCATCGAGTACACCGGTGGCTTAGTAGACACAATGCCTTGAACTAATCCGCCTTAGTGTGTACCTAGACAACGGTCTGAGACACAATATGGCCTCAACTCCGGTTTTGTTCTCACATTTTTATCCGTTTTGGCCATGAACACCCTTTGTCTTTCATAAATGTTTGGTCGAAGCGACCCTCACTTCTCATTTACATGGCGATCTCCTTTCCAAGTATCCCGTCATACTTCACCTAATCAAGGCTTTAGGAATCATTAAAGTCATAGACTTAACCTTTACCATAACTTTCACGGGTTTCAACACTTGAATTTGTGCTATCGGGAATGGTCGTGTGTTTCAAGTGTTCTCTCAACAACTTCCACAGTTTAGTTGTCCCATTGTACCAAGTTCTTGGGATCTCCAGTCATCATGGTTGGGTTACCACCTTTGATTTTTCTTTGTGGATTTTAGACCCATTCCTTCTATCACTTATTCATATGATCTCGATTTATGCTCTTCGTGAGCGGATCCGCTAGATTATCTTTTGACCTCACATAGCCAATTGATATTACTCCACTCAAGATCAATTGTCTAACAGTTATATCTGTGTCGAATATGGCCGAGACTTTCCGTTATACATGTCATTCAATGTTACGCCGATTGTAGCTTGACAACCACAAGTGTACCATTACGGTGGTACTGGTTTGGTCCAACATGGAATGTCTTCAAGGAAATTTCGTAGCCATTCAACCTCTTCATTGGCTTTATCCAGGCTATGAATTCCAATTCCATGTTGGAACAAGCTATACACGTTTATTTTGTGGATTTCCCACGACACGGTGGCACCTCCAATTGTGAACACATATCCACTTGTAGAAAATGACTCATTCGTGTCACCTATCCAGTTGACATCACTATAGCCTTCTAGTACATGACTAAAAATTTCGTGTAGTGAAGTCCAAAGTTAAGGGTGTATTTTAAATATCTTAATACCCTTCTAAAAGTCTTCCAATGCTCTTCACTTGGATTGCTCGTAAATCCGCTAGTTTATTTATCAAGCATGCAAGATCGGGACGTGTGCAATTTGTAATATGCATCACGCTTCCTATGATCCTTGCATATTCCACTTGAGCCACCGGATCTCCTCGATTCTTCTTTAAATGCACGTTGAGCTCTAAAGGAGTCTTAGCTGGAGGATCATCAAACGCATTGAACTTCTTTAATACCTTCTCAATGTAGTGAGATTGTGTCAAAGATATATCGTTTGATTTTCTTTCAATTTTGATTCCAAGAATCACATCGGCTAATCCCATATCTTTCATATCAAAGTTATGGCTCAACATTCTTTTGTGTCAACGATCATCGCACGATCACTTCCCATGATCGGCATGTCGTCAACATATAGACACACAATGACAAAACCTCATGAAGTATTTTTTCACATACACGTATTTGTCACATTCATTGATTTTGAAACCATTTGACATCATAGTATTGTCAAACTTAATGTGCCAGTTTAGGAGCTTGTTTTAGTCCATACAAAGACTTAACAAGTTTGCACACCTTTTTCTCGTTACTGGCACAATGAAACCTTCAGTTGATCCATATAGATTTCTTTCACTAATTCACCATTCAAAAAGGCGCTCTTTACGTCCATTTGATGTATTTCGAGGTCATGCACGAAGAATCGCGATAAGTACATGAATGGATGTAATTCGGTAATGGCGAATATGTGTCAAAGAAATCATATTCTTCTTGTTGTTTGAAGCCTTTAGCTACCAGACGAGCTTTGTACTTGTCCACCGAACCATCCGCTTTATACTTTCTTTTTAGAATCCACTTGTATCCTAAGGTCTTACAACCTTTAGGGAGATCAACCAACTCCCATGTATGATTCCGCATAATTGAGTCTATTTCATTTGTTGATAGTTTTTGCCGAGAGGTGCATCTGGTCTTGATAGTGCATCTTTAATGACTTTGGTTCATCTTCCAACACATAAGTGATGAAGTCTGGACCGAAATTCTTATACACTTTTGCTTGTTTACTTCTTCTTGGTTCTACATTTTCTTGAGTAGAAGTACCAACATTCTCTACATCCTCGTGAGGTCTGTTATTAGTCCTCACTTCTTTCTTGTCTACAAGAAAAGACATTTTCAAAGAATACGACATTTCTTGATTCCATCGTAACACCTTGACATATCGTGTACTTCCAATCAAGAATCTATATGCTGCATTGTTATGTGCATACCCTATAAAGATATAATTGACCATTTTAGATCCGATTCTCATCTTCTTAGGTTCTGGCACTCCAACCTTTGCCAAACACCCGCACACTTTGAGGTATTTGTACGAAGGTTTGTGTCCTTTCCACATTTAAATACAGTGTTTGATCCTTAGTTTTATGTGGGATTTTATTCAATATGTGGTTGGTGAAAGAATAGTCTCCCCACATGTTTTGTGGTAGACTGAACTAATTGGCATTGCATTCATCATCTCTTTCAATTTTCTCGTTTCTTTCGTTTCGCAATACCATTAGATTGAGGTGAGTAAGGAGTAGTGGTTTGATGTATGATGCCCGAATCGACACATAATTGTTCAAACGGAACTACATACTCTCCACCTCTATCACTTCAATTGCTTTAATTCGAAAGTGTTCATTTGATTTTCTACTTCATTTTTATAAAGCTTAAAAGCGTCAATTGCTTCTTCTTTGCTTCTTAATAAGTAAACGTAGCAGAATCTTGTACAATCATCTATGAATGTTATGAAGTACTTCTTCACACCTCTAGTTTGCACAAATTTTAAGTCACATGCATCCGTGTGAATTAAATCTAGAGGTTCGGTGTTCCGTTCAACCGATGGAAAAAGCAATTTTGCCATTTTTGCTTCTACACAAATTTTGCTTCGTTTGTTTGAGTCAAATTTGTCAATGTTTAGTAAATTCGTAGTTACTAATCTTTTTATAGCCTTTAGATTTGCATGTCCTAATCTACAATGCCATAAATTTGAACACTTTCAACGATATTAGAAGAAGTAGTAGCATTTTTATTAATAGAAACTTCGCCTTCACGGATTACAACCATAACAATTGCAACTTTAATAATTTTCTTTTCTGTCTACCGTAATCATGTTTGGAAATGATGGAGCCGGCCCTATGGAAATTAATACCGAACCGTCTCTTCCCACCTCGTGACACTATCATGAACGATATCCCTCGCTCTTGAAAACCCTTTCTAGAACCCGAACCCTACCGGAAATCCAAACACTAACCCTACCGTGAATACGAATGCTTTCGTGTTCAAGTGCTTCCAATACCAACAATAATCCTGTTCAACCAGAAGCACCTCTGCGAATCCGTTTTCAAGTGCTCCATCTGCGATGCCTTTTGTGGCACAGACAACTCCTATGAGACCACCGATGGTTCATAGTGAGAAGCCCGATAAGTTTACGGTACTAATTTCAAAACTTGGCAACAAAACTTGGAGAGTTGCGATTGTTAGTGCCTGTCTACCGAATAAAGAAAAATGGAAAACACGGAAATCAAAATGAAATAAACGAAAAGCAAACCGAGTCGAAGGTAGCCTTACGCCCCGCAAGTTTAATATACCCTGGTATGTGCTCACGGACGATGTAAAAACCCCAAAGGTAAAATGGTTTCGTCTCTTATACGTGTAGCACCACTACGTATAAGAGCTCAAACGAACACCCGAAGTGGAACCGAACTAAACTCTAAGAATGGAAAATTTTTATGCGGTGCGTGTGCAGGCCTAAGGTATTTTCTAAGTATGATTTTCGAAAATATGATGCAGCCTAAATATAGGCACCAATCTCACGTAGGGACGTTGAGGAGATATAGGGTTGTTCCATTTCTTGACTTAAGAAATAGAACCGAAAGATTGAGACGGGGTTGTTCCATTTCTTCACTTAAGAAATGGAACCGAAAGATCGAGATGTAACTTTGACTTGCGTCCAAAGAAAGGAATATTACGGAAGGATTCAATATTTAATTTTGAAATTAATCGCAAAATTAATTCAAAATTAAATTCATTCCCATTTTTGTAAGTGGGTCGACCCATTGGACCACCCGAGTTTTGGGTCTCCAAAAAGATAGGATCACCAAGAACCAAAGCCCAATTGCCAAGATCCAAGTCCAAGGCCAAGGCCCGGCCCGGCCCGATTCGGGCGGGCGGGCGCGCGCGTGTGTGTGGTGGTGTAGCATAATGGGTGCATACCCACTAGCACACTTTGGTCCAACTAGTTCTTTTGCATACTTATATTATGTTCCAAATCCTTATAATTTTTCTACGTGGGACAAGAGCACTTTTAGTGTCTTTTTGACTTCCACTTTAATCAATCAAAATTGATCCAAAGTCTCAACTTTGTATATCAATATCTCACTCACCACAATTCGGTTTTATGGGTTTAGATACACTACGATCATCTACTCACGGAGTAGATCAACGCTATACCATTTAATTTCTATGAAATTAAATATAACCCCTTCAAATAATTGGTCAAACATTGGTGAATATTACACCTCATGAAACCCAAATAATTCTCTTTAATTATTCTATCATTTTTCCAACATTCCAATTGTATATTAAATGTTCATCACATGACAATTCGTTACGCTATCTTAATTCACTGGAGAATGGTAACCTAACCATTCTATTATCTTGCATATCTAACCATAGTATGTTATACCTCAAAGGTTAGAATAACACAAAATTAGCCATATTTGATTGACTTAAATGTTTTTGAAACGAGTATTGGGATGAGTTCAATTGGGATGTTAATTACAGAATTGATGTCTCATGATTCCGCTTCAATTCAAGATATCATACACTTCCAAAGTAAGAAGTAGTGACCTAGAAGAGTGGTGGTCCAGGTGGTTCGATGCGCCGACTTTCTTGTCGTATTCTTTATGCATTCTTGTTTGCTCCTACTATATGTGTACTTTCCTTCTCCACTATGGAATAAATGTTAACTTCTCTTTTCCCTACCGCGGGTGTATTTTGAATTTGTTTAAAGTTGCCCTGTTCCATTTGAAAGAATTTTGCGAGAATGAGTCGACCATCTGGGACATTTGCTACGGTAAATAGCAAAATAAGTATTTTCTTTACTATTTTTCTCTCTGGTAGTCATTCTCTGCAATCATCTTTTTACCTCTTGTGATAGATGTTGATGTCGCATGTGATGTTATCACATATTTTGCTACATCGTAATTTGACCCTTTCTTTCTTTATATAACTAACTTTTGTTCTCTAACAGTTCAATGTTGTAGTAGATGTTGTGACATTGCGGGTTGAAGATCTAGAACATTCTACAAGGATCTGGAATGAAGATCGAGTCAAATGTTGTCGTGGATCTTTGTAACATCAAGTGCAACATTGAGGACGGATTCGAGAATCTTCTACGAGGATCCAGATTCAAGACTAATTCCAGAGAGATTTAGAAGGACCTAGATCATGCGGTTGCGGGAGTAAAACCACGAATTCAACTATCTACATGGATGGTTAAGTGAGAGAATTAAGGGGAAGTTATTTTGGAGTCTTTCTAGATCCATCAACAAGGATCTATGGTTGAAGACCGAGGACATCTATAAATAGAAGACCGAGGACTTAATGGCAAGGAATATCCAAATATCAATTGTTGAGTGTGTTAGTGCATCCAAGAGATAAGGCCGTTATTCCCCCTTTACGTTGGTACTTGTGCATGTTACCTCGTTTACCAACATAGGTTTATTGAAGTGTCATTAAGCGTAGATGTCTTTGATACTTTGATTTACTTTTGACGGTGTAATATTTTATAATACTACACTTAGTCGTTTAAGAGTCAATAGGTGATATTGAGTCTTTATTTCCATTGTAAAGGTTACGTCTTGGAAATTCTTTACACAAACTTTTGTATCCACTCTCGAATTAGTGAAACGTTTCGCTGACAGGCATCATAGACTTTAATTAACAAGTCTATGAAAAATTTACTCCTTTGCATTGTAGTGTTAGTCTTCCGTTGTGTTTTACATTACGATATTTAGATGTTGTAGTGCATGCCATAACATTCAAGACAACATCATTACGTTTTACACTACACACACACTTTCAATAGATATTTTCTTGGTGGTTTCTTATTTAAATTTTGTTACTTATATGGCTCCGAGCATATGGGTGCAAGCGATTTTTGGATGGAATCTAACATAATATCATTTGTTGTTCCTGTTATAAGAGTTTTTGCGGCATATTCTTTATTAGAATATTTTTCATTCTTAAAATAAATACATAATTTTTGGTGTGTTTATGTGATGGCGTTGCTAATTTATGCGCTTCCTAGATCCACAATTTAATTAATCTTGAGTAACTGTTGTAGTTTTGTTAAAAATTTTGGGGGCTGTAATGATCCTAAATCTAGATTTGGTAATGAATAATCTGAATTCTATGAGGCATTTCTTGTTGTGTAGATATTACGGGTGAGTAAGTTGTGTAACGATATTAATTATATAACCACTTATACATGGATTTTTAAAGAAATATTGACAAGCAAGTGCTAGTTTCAAGAAAGCGACACATAGCTACTTACGTCCCCAACATTGAAAGTATTGTCAATATGTTAAATTCAATTACCTCTACGAGATATTACGATCCGTTTGAAATACCCTAAAAAAGTACACGTACGCGATTTCAATAAAAAATAATCTTACATATATTCGAATATTACTCCAAATATTGACCAAAAAAATAAAAGAATATTACTCCGAATAATCTTACATATATTAATAGAAAAAAATCTTATATAATCGACGCATAAATATTACTCCAAATAATATATATATCGTATATTTATAATAAATATCATATATGATTATATTAAATTTTTAATAATACTTATATTTATGGAATTATTACTAGTAGATACAATATATGTGAAAAAATTGCTAATAGGTACAATACCCAAAAATAATACTACCAACTACAAAGGGGTAATGCCAAAATACTAATATACACTTATGGTATTACCAATATTATGGTAGAAAGCGTGAGTTTTTCATTCAGAGAATAAAGCTCAATTACTTAATAAAAAAATTAAAATTCAAAAAAGAAGCTTCATTGTTGCTTCCTTGACAAGATCGAGGTCTTGACCTCACATCTCTCATTTCTCATTTAAATGTCTCTCGTGGTCTCTCTCTCTCTCATCGAAACCTAAAATCCGTCGCTGGAAGTAAAGCCGTCGGAGAGTATATGGGCTCGAGAGAGGGTGCGGCGCGAAGAGGGCCCATTGGAGGTGAAGCCACCGGAAAATCCTAGACCCGGCCAGCCCAAACCCACTGCCGACGCCTATCCTTCGCCACCCACCACCAAACCCTCCCCTCGCTATCGCTTCTCAAGAGCGGATCGACGGACTCTCTGCCACCACCACCAGCCCGGCCGTCGCAACCAAGGAAGCCGTCGCCTCAAGATCGTTGCCTCAAAATCACCGCCTAACCGGACCTCAAGATCGGGCGCCCAATAGCGGCGATGAACACCGGCTACCAGAACGGCGGCTATTCCTCGTGGCGTGGTGTCTTCTCATGAGCAGATCGACGACCCCTCCGCCACCGCCACCGCCATGAAAGAAGCGGTCGACGGTCCTTAGGAGAGCCTCACCCCTCGGAGGATTTATACGGTGAGAAGAGCGGATCGACGATCGGCCATTTGGATGGTTGCTTCAACTTCTCCTACGGGTAATCTTTGTGCATTATTTTGTCATCGCTTTTCTCTTCATTGGTGAAAATCTTGTTGATGTGATGTTTTCTTGATAATGAATTTTGTGAGGTGGGCTCTGAATGTTGATTAATTAAACGCAAATGTTTCCACGATAACTAAGACTCTTTGCGGTTTCTTAATTAATTAAACGCAAATGTTGATTTATTGTAAAAAATCTCTAATTTTTGGTATTTTCAAAGCGATTAATTTGAAACTAAGATTCTTTTGCAATTTCTTTCTAATATGGGTTTTGACTCGTGAAAAGATGAAGCAGATTTAGGTGAATTAATTTTATTTATTCGATTTTCGGTGGTAAAACCTCAAGTGAGTACCATTTGTATTTGCATATGTGCGAGATGTATTTGTACATGTGTAGTTGTATTTTGCATATGTGCGGTGTAATTGCATGTGTGAAATAATTTATGAATTAACTCGATCTTATCGGATCTTCTCTACATGCATGCATCCTAGTTTTTATAGTATGAATAATCTCTCTCTCTTTTTTCTTTAGCTTTCCCTCTCAAAATAGAGTAACTTTATTCCAAATGCTAGTTTATTTTGCTAAACTAATACTAAATACCTATATATGCGGTGTTATTGCACAACTATATTGTACATGTGCGGTGTAATTGCAGTTAAGAGACATAATTTTTTGAAGGAAGATTGAGCAAGAAGAGCATGGATTTTTTTTTTTTTTAGAATGATGTAATTTTTTTTACGTATATATAATTTTCAAATTTATCAAGAATGATGTATTATCTTTTTTTTTTAATTCTTAATTTTGAACCACCCAATTAAAATTATAAATTTTGAATTGGTAATATAAAATATGAATGAAATTACAAAAAAATAGAAAAGTTACCGTCCAAAAAATTGCATCTTTAAAGTGTCAAAAGTGATTGACAAAAAGTGGGTACATCAAAAGGGAAGAAAAGACAAAAATATGGTGCCAAAAGTAAAAGAAAAGGACAAAAATGTAGGTGACAAAAGTGGAAGAAGGGTAAATTGGTCCAACATTGATATTTTTGTAGCGGAAAGGAATTAAAAAGTTTTTGTATCTTATAGTTTTAAGAGGTCTAATTTTGTACCCCTAAGTAACTTGACCCTATATTTATACATATATTCATTTGGATGAAATAAAGTAAATTAATTGAGTCGGTCATTTTAATAATTTTACTCAATATATTAATTCTATTGTATAAGAGACTAATTATACATTGACACATAGTTATTACTAATATACAACTATATTTATATTATTGATTCCTAATCATACAAATAAATTATTTTTTCAATTCAATGACATATCATCCGAACTTACAAAAAATATACACATAAATATTTTAAACTCCATATTAATATATAATGAGATTCACTTGTTTGAAATACTCACAATTAGTATTTCATAAATATTAAACTTTCTCAACAAAATATCTAATGCATTTTTATAGGCTCGAGTTAAATAAAATATTTTCAAAACATATAAATATATATAAATTGGTTTAGTTGGTAATTATTAAAATAATTATGTGAGAGGAGTTAGACAGAATAATAAATCTACGGATTACATAATATATGTGTGATGAAAATCTATCAAAATTAGACATTATATATTAATTTTTGACATAAATAAATTATTTTAAGTAATTTTTCTTCATAATTCTTGAAAACAAGTAATTCTCCCAATAATTTATATTATTTGTTATTAACACAACTATGAAAATAAACTTTGAAGGGTTCTCAAGAAAAATAATAAACCCGTCACAACCACAACATCAATTATAAAAATAAACTTTGAAGTATTTTGAAGAGAAAATGAATAAGTCCGCCACCACCACAACACCCAACCACCCAACTGTGGATGGAAAATTATAAAACCTCCCATCTTTACTTTTTACAAGAAATCTAAGTCAACCACCGCCATAACACCCAACCGCCCAACCACCGTGGATGAGAAATTATAAAACCTCTCATCTTTACTTTTAACAAGAAATCTTCATTGGACACAAATTTCTAGAATCTTTCGGAATAGTTATGTGCATTTTTGGTAAAAGACAATTTAATTTTTTTATTAAGAATAAATAAATAAATGTCCAATCAAAATTAAATTATTTGAAGAAAAAAATCAAAATTAGATTAGATGTATTTAACATAAACAAATACAAATAGAACTGAGAGTTAAACTATAGAGTTAAAATATGTGTGATGAAAATCTATCAAAATTAGATATTATATATTAATTTTTGTCATAAATAAATCATTTTAAGTAATTTCTTTTCTAATTCTTGAAAATAAGTAATTCTCCCAATAATGATTTATATTATTTGTTAGTAACACAACTATGAAAATACACTTTCAAGGGTTACGAAGAATAAATAATAAGCCCTGTCACCGCCACAACACCAACTATGAAAATAAACTTTGAAGGGTTCTCAAGAGAAATGAATAAGTCCGCCACCACCACAACACCCAACCGCCGTGGATGGAAAATTTTAAAACCTCCCATCATGTTTATGTTCAACAAGAAATCATTGACAGATTTCCAGGAATCTAACTATAGAAAGCTAAAAAGCGACAAGTATAAAAAAATGGAGGGAGTACTCCCACATGAATTTGTTAAACATGAATTTGGGTAGAAAAGAATGAGGGCGTGTGATGTTGGACTGGTTCTTTGGATTTGTCCCACATGGATAATTAATGAGTCATGAATTAGTTAATCCCACATAGATAATTTTTTTTTTTAAATTATACAATGAGCCGTGAATTAGTTAATCCCAGTTTCATAATTATCTTTTTATAGTTAATCGCAATTTTTAAAGTGCCCTCTTTTTTTTTGTTCATGTCTTGTGATTGATCAATTTTTAAATTTATATATTGTTGCAAGAGTGACTTGTGTTTTGAATATGAATGCAAATGGGAATAGTGGATCAAATGAGAATAGTGGAAATTAATGATGTTCTTACATTGAACAAAAGTCAATCGTTAATGGTGAAGATACACAAGACTCTACAACCAATATACTTAGGATTTTACTTCCGGCGTATTTTAAGATAAAATCGATGGACTCGATTATTTTTGAAAAATTGATTGGGTGAAAGATAAAATTTGATTGGGTGAAAATTAAATTTGATGGACTTTGATTATTATTTACGGCGTATTTTAAGATAAAATTTGATTGGGTGAAGCGGTTTGCATGCTCCACTTTCTCTTTCTTTGGAAAACGTGAGAGTTTTTATTCTCAACTACCAATAATTATGTTCAATATCATTAATTAAGGGTAAATTTGACAAAAATTAATTTTCTTAATCTGCGTGTTAAGTGCTAAAACGACAAGTATAAAAATGGAGGGAGTACTATTATTTGTCGCTGACACAACTATGAAAATAAACTTTGAAGGATTCTAAAGAAAAATAATAAGTCTTCCACCGCCACAACTCCAACTATGAAAATAAACTTTAAGGGCTCAAGAGAAATAAATAACGAGAATAAGTCCGCCACCGCTACAACACCTAACCACTATGGATGGAAAATTTTAAAACCTCTATATTTACTTTCAACAAGAAATATTCATTGGACACAAATTTCTAGGAATTCGATGCGATTATGTGCATTTTTGGTAGAAGACAGTTTAATTTTTTATCAAGAATAAATAAATGTCTCAAATTTGCTATATATCCAATCAAAATTATATTATACGTAAAAAAAAAAATCAAAATTAGATTAAATGTATTTAACATAAATAAATAAAAATAGAATTGAAAGTTAAACTAGAGAGTTAAAATACTCACAATTAGTATTTCATAAATATTAAACTTTCAACAAAATATCTAATGCATTTTACAGTTTGAAGTTAAATAAAATAATTTTCAAAACATATAAATATATATAAATTAGTTTAGTTGGTAATTTTTAAAATAATTATATGAGAGGTGTTAGATAGAATAATAAATCTACGGATTACATAATATATGTGTGATGAAAATATAATAAAATTAGACATTATATATTAATTTTTGTCATAAATAAATTATTTTAAGTAATTTCTCTTCATAATTCTTGAAAATAAGTAATTCTTCCAATAATTTATATTATTTGTCGATAACACAACTATGAAAATAAACTTTGAAGTGTTACGAAGAATCTCCACCACCACAACATGAACTATGAAAATAAACTTTGGAGGATTTTGAAGAGAAAATGAATAAGCCTACCACCGCCACAACACTCAAACGCGTGAATGAGAAATTTTAAAACCTCCCATCTTTACTTTCAAAAAAATATTCATTTGACATGATTTTCGGGAATCTTTCATTACTTGATTATGTGCATTTTTGGTAAAAGACAATTTAATTTTTTATCAATAATAAATAAATAAATGTCTTAAATTTGCTATATATCCAATCAAAATTAAATTATCATCAAAAAAAAATCAAAATTAGATTAGGTGTATTTACCTAAATAAATAAAATTAGAACTGAAAGTTAAACTAAAGAGTTAAAATACTTACAATTAGTATTTCATAAATATTAAACTTTCTCAACTAAATATCTAATGCATTTTTATAGGCTTGAAGTTAAATAAAATAGTTTTCAAAACATATATATATATAAATTGATTTAGTTGGTAAGTATTAAAATAATTATATAAGATGTGTTAGATAGAATAATAAATCTACTACATAATATGTGTGATGAAAATCTATCAAAATTAGACATTATATATTAATTTTTGTCATAAATAAATTATTTTTAATAATTTCTCTTCTAATTTTTGAAAAAAATCTCCCAATAATTTATATTATTTGTCAAGAACACAACTATGAAAATAAGCTTTGAAGGGTTACGAAAGAATAAATAATAAGTCCGCCACCGCCACAACACCAACTATGAAAATAAATTTTTGAATGGTTCTAAAGAGAAAATGAATAAGCCCACCACACCCACAACACCCAACCACTGTGGATGAAAAATTTTAAAACCTCTCATCTTTACTTTCAACAAAAATCTTCATTGGACACAGATTTCCAATAATAAATAAATAAATGTCTCAAATTTGCTATATATCCAATCAAAATTAAATTATCTGTAAAAAAAAATCAAAATTAGATTAAGTGTATTTAACATAAATAAATAAAAATAGAAGTGAGAGTTAAACTAGAAAGTTGAAATACTCACAATTATTAGTTCATAAATATTAAATTTTTCAACAAAATATGTAATGCATTTATATAGGCTAAAGTTAAATAAAATAGTTTTCAAAACATATAAATATATATGAGAGGTGTTAGATTGAATAATAAATCTACGGATTACATAATATATATGTGTGATGAAAATCTATCAAAATTAGACATTATATATTAATTTTTGTCATAAATAAATTATTTTAAGTATTTTCTCTTCATAATTTTAAAAAAAAAGTAATTGTTCCAATAATTTATATTACTTATCATTAACAAAACTATGAAAATAAACTTTGAAGGGTTCTAAGAATAAATAGGTTTTGAAGAGAAAATGAATAAATCCGTCACCGCCACAACACCCAACCGCCGTGAATGAGAAGTTTTATAACCTCCCATCTTTACTTTCACCAAGAAATCTTCATTAAACACAGTTTTAAGAATCTTTTAGTGATTAGATGTATTTTTGGCAAAAGACAATTCAATTTTTTATCAATAATAGATAAATAAATGTCTCAAATTATAAATAAATAAAAATAGAAAAGTCTCTTCTCCAAAGAAACAGTAATACTAGCTCACAGTTAATTACACCACTATATTTTTGCTAATTCCTAAATTCCAAATTCATTCTCAGTTTCGTTCAACAAAATTGCGTTCTCAGTTTCTTTCAACAAAATTGCTTAACAAATGGAAAATGTCGCGCATTTTCAACCCTTCTCATAAAACTTTGAAGAACTCATCTTCAAAATTGCAGAAACCCACCCGAACAAGCCCTTAAATCCCGCCACCAAAACCCTTCTCCAATGTCGCTTGAACCGGTAATCATGTGTTTGAATCTTTTTCAATCATGTGTTTGAATCTTTTTCCATTGCTGAGGTGTAGGAGGATTACTATTTGAAAAATTAATTTTTTATTTATGTTTCATGTATGGTGGATGTATTTATATCTATTCGTATATGTGCATGTGTTGATTCATAGACAGTCTTATTTTGGATTTTGGGTTGCAATTTTATTTATATTTTTAGTGAATTTAGTTTTTAATCATGTATGGTACTCAGAATCTTGTATATGTTTCTTTATGCCCATAAATCCGTATGTGTATTGAGATAAATCTTTTGCACTCTATCTTTATTTAGGATAGTTGGCAGAAATTTATCGATTAAAATTTATTTTTAAGACTTCTATACGGATAATTCGATACATTTTCGACTTGAGTTTATAGTGAGTGTCCTTTGTAGTTCAATGCATTTACTCTATTTTAGGCATTGTTTGGTAGCTATATATGATAAGGAGAATATTGTACTATCCCACCCAAACCATGTTTGTTTCTTGCCCGAATATTGTATCCTCATTTAGGATGATTATGCATTTAATCTCAAAGCTAAGATTCACAATCCCCTACATACATCTTTGTATAATGATCCTGGCTTATTCCATCCCACGTATCAAACGACCCTGTTTTCTTTGGTCTTAGTTTTTACCTTTTGCTTCCACCAATTTCAGTGTCGAAAGCTTGTTAGTATTAAGTTAATTTGGAGGCAGAAATGTCATTCAACAGGGTCTTGATAAGCTTTATACAACATTTTTCTGATGTTAGTGGTGTTTGACAATCTTTATGAAATGTGTTTCATGTTTTGTTTGTCTTCACGGTGTAACAAATTTTAGTCATTTGCCTCAGATGGTTTCAAACATAGCGCTCCCCTCTCCCTCCACGCCCCGTCCGGGCGGTTGGGGAGCCGAGGACGTCTATCGAATGTCCAAACGACTCTCGACAACTGATAATTCGGCTCTCGCATCGATGAAGAATGTAGCAAAATACGATACTTGGTGTGAATTACAGAATCCCGTAAACCATCGAGTCTTTGAATGCAAGTTGAGCCCGAAGCCATTAGGCTGAGGGCACATCTGCCTGGGCGTCACGCATCACGTCGCCCCTCTCCCCCGCGGGGTGGGGCAACGATTAACTTCCCGTGCTCGATCGCGCGCGCGACTGGCCCAAATGCGAATCCTCCGTCTGCGCGCGTAGTGGTTGATAATTCCTCTGTATCCATCTTAACGTACACATTTGTTGCTGGTGTCTTATGCATAAGTAGTCCCAGTAGTAGATCAATACTATGAGCCATAAAGCATTTTAACAATATTTTTCTAACACTAACATTTTAATCTTAATCTTGCAGATATCCTTCTAATGCATATGACTCCTGATTTTATCCAACCTGCTTTGACCCATAGTCTATATCTCCTCAAATGTTCAATATTGTGAGAATAAATCCTAAATAGCAGAAAGCTCCAAAATCTGGAACTTCCCTACCACCAATCACAATTGTGTTGCCCAACTAATTTGGGAACAAACTTAATGAAATTCCACTTGAGCTACCATTTTTAAAACCTTTTTTTTTTTTTTCTGGAGAGCCTCAACCTTATATCTGATACAGGAACAAACAAAAACTTAGCTATAACTCAATACCCAAGTCATTAATTAAACTCAGGCTTAATAGTTTTTATTGACATATTGATTAGTGTGAAAATTGCATGATTATTGTATGCTTAATCTTCTCATTTTGTTACAATTTTCATATTAATTCACATTTAATTGGCCAATTGTATTTGATTATTTAAAATGGTGTTTTAAGTTCAAAATTGTAGGTTTGAGGCGATTTTGGAGGACAATTTCAGGAAAATTAATGTCTCCAAATCAAAATAAAAATTGCATTGTTTGAAAGAGTGCTAAAAGACTGTCGTAACGCAAAAGAATCATTACAATCGGATTTCGTACGCAAAAGATATGATCGAGCGAAATTGTGGTAGGCAAATCAAGCTGATACACCCATCGAATTGGTGAGTGCACCCACACAGCAATGAGTACACCCACCTTCTTCTTCATTAGATCTACACCCTATCACACACCCCCGCAACAGCCATTCAACACAACTGATTCAACCTTCGCCGGACAACCCTTACTCGCGACCCAACCATCATCGGCGCGTAACCATTACCATCACCGCCTATCCACCGTCGGCGCGGCCATCGTCTTCACCGTCTACCTCCCAAGCTTGTTTTACGTGCGCGACCCCTAGCCGTCGTCGCCATTAATCGGCGCCACCGCAATCCTTGCCTGCAAGACACCCACCCGATCACAGAAGGCCTCGGCATCGACGCAATCCTTCCACTGTCGTGAAGCCTCCTTGCGCGATTCAACATCGTCGTCATTGCAAAAATTCCCGGCCACGATTCATCATTGCCATTCTCACTCGGGCTTCACAAACATCGACTCGGTCTTTCACCAATCTCAACGTGGTCAAGTCTAGCGGCAATGACCGAGTGGCAAACTTCCGGTGTGTAATTCACTCGGGCTTCACCATTTCCACTCGGCCGGTGCCATTCCTCCCTTGATCGAGTCGCGAGCGTAGAAGTCACAACAAGTCGAGTTTGACCGAGTCAACTCTATTTTTGCACAAAAATTGCAATTTTACCATTTTTAAGGGCTCATTTTACAATTTTAATACATGTTGCCCTAGCCCTTCACTATATATACCCTATATTTAGATTTTTAAACCATCATTATCCACCTTTTACACTTCTAAACACACATTTACACATAGTTATATTTTTCTTCATTTCCTTTCAATATTTTTGCAGCTTCAAATACATAGTTATATTTTTCTTCATTTCCTTTCAATATTTTTGCACTTTTGAAGCTGCTTTGGATTGATCAAGTTGTGAGAACATCACTAGGTGATATTTCTCTATTAAATACAAGCTTAGTTTATTAATTGATCATGTTGATCATCTCTCTCTTCTCTTATTTCTTGGATTTTTGTTTATTATAATATTTGGCTAAATTTTGTGTATTTGGGTGTTTTGATGCTTATGGGTGATTGAATATTGTAATGAATTCTTATAGATAATTTTGATTGTTGATTAATTGATTGAGTTGATGTTGTTTTGCGTTATCTATTTGCTTAATTGCTTCTAATCTCATGTCTAGTGGCTTAGTTATTGCAAGGAGACTTGTATAATTAATTTACTCATTTGGGTGGTGGATTTAATTGGGTAGATTAGAGTTAATATTGGTTTAATGCAAGGAGACTTGATTAATTCCATTAGAAATACATCAATTCCACATTAATTTCTTAGATGATGAATCGGGTAATTAGTGAAGAGGTCAAAGGAAGGAACCTTATTATCGAAGGGAGAGCACGCTAGGGAAATCTATTGACTTGTATTTCGTCCGGAAGGAAAGGGTAAGTTTGTCCTAGTCAATCTTTCGTGCTTTAATTGAAACATAATCCCTAGGCTTACCTAGTACGGTATAATGTTATTATTTAAAGATTGCTCTTATTGATTAATTGACATGAGAAATCTCATTGAATTCATTGCATATCCATTCCCCATTTGTTGATAAGCACCCGAGCACCTCCTCGTTTATTATTTGAAACTCGTTGTTTGTTCTATTTCGTTATTGTAATTGTTGCTTATTTGCTTGATTTACTTCATTCTCATCGTATGGCTCGTATTACAATCATTAGTAGACGAGTAGTTCTAGGAATATCCTCCTCTTGACTCTCGTGGATCGATAATTTAACTCGTATACTTACTAACTACCCGATCCCTTTACACTTGAAGGGTGAGTGTCGCTTTTAAGCTATCACATATAGGGACACAATAATATTAGTTGTCACTAATCATTTCAGGACAAAGGTGTTGATACATCACAACCTCTAAACATCAAATTAAATGGGAAAAATGCAAGAAAAACTTAATAAAATATGAACACTATTTCAATTTCAATAATCAACAGTTCTGGTCGTCTTTCTTCAATGAAGGGAGCGTGTTTCTCTACTAAATGTAGACCACAAACCATTAGTACAGAATGACAAAACAAAATCAAAGATTCCTAACAAATTATTACCTGTTTCTCACAAATCAGTTTCAGGTGGTAAATCTTCATTTTCAATATTCTGGGTGCCTTGGTTGGATTGCGAGGTACTCTTGCCAGAACCTTTGCACGACTCTTTCGAGCAAGAATCCAAGCATTCCAATTTAATTTAAAGCAGTCAAACCATTTATTCTCAAGTAAAATATGAATAAGAATTAAAATGAAGTACACACAAATGGACAAACAAATATGCAAGGTTACATATGTACCCACACTTTTGCATTTTTTGGGGTACTCCTCTTGAGCTACACTTTTGCGGATTAGACACGTCAAAATCTTGTGATAGCCTTACCGGGTCACGAATATCACGAAATCTCCAGTAATGTTATCAATGTCGGTAGTTCCTGAACAAACAGAGGAGTCCGCCTCCACATGTTTTGCTGCTCAGCGTATTTGCTTAACTGTATTTATGGTGTATGCTTCTGTTTGCGAAACTCACACTCTCTTTGTATAGTAGCATAAATCTTTGGCGTTGGGATCACCGGCAGAAATAAATTGAGAACATGCTCTACAAGTTGTTGTCCAATTGCTTTTGTCAAACGCTCACAAATGCATTGTGAGGAAATCTTCATAATATTAGAGTTCTTGAATTGGTATGACAATGTCGCTTGATAATTCATAATTAAATTTACCAGAACAAAATCAAAATGATTGATTTGTCTAAATTTTGTCCTCCTAATTATTATAAATTTGTATATAAGATTAAATTTATATTTTTTCAAAAATTATTCAAGGGATATTTTAGTAATTTTATTTTTTAAAAAAATTAATTATCTATTTGAATTGTGAAGCTAAATCGCTAAAGGCGATACTAAATTTCATGTCATCATATGATTGGTTTACTGACATCTGCCTTCCTAACCATAGAAATACCCTATATTTATTTATATATATATATACACATATCAAAATTTTAATAATATTAAAAAAATTAAAGTGGGAACAACAAGGACTTGAGCAATTACGGCTTGGGTGGGACGACACAAACAACAGGAGTTGGAAAAAGGCGGGCTAGGTCAAATTTGTCATTCCCACACTAAAGATAAAATCCAGTTAAAAGTAATTTGGCAGGCAGTATCCACAAATCATGCATGCATACGGCTGAAATGACTGAAAGAGAGAGAGAGGGAGGGAGGGAGGGGGAGGGGGAGGGAGAGAGAGAGAGAGAGAGAGAGAGAGAGAGAGAGGACATTTTTGTTGCAGTTGAACAAGAAGGCAAAGTGAAACATGCTAATTACAAATTCATCATATGTAGAAACATTGAAATAATGAAACAGGGTCATTGCTTCTGTTTAAGGAACACGTAGAGAAAACCAGCTTAATGCATCTACGCCGCCATGTACATTTGCGTCCTCTTACTCCTCAATCGTAAAGGCCATCCTGCTCCCACACATCAACCAGAAAATCCACCATTTCCTGTACATCAAACCCGTAAAAACAACAGAACAAAGAGAATATAATAAAGTTTTCAATGTAGTAAACTAACCGCCAATGGGACGGGTTGTGGGAAAGCTTTGTTGGTCCCTAGCAAACTATCATAACTTGCATCCCAACTGCAAAACCATATTAATATCGAATTCACTCAACGAAAAGAAGATCATTCAAACAGCTGAAATTAAGAAGTGGGAAATATATACGATGTGTCCAGTTTGCTATATGAACATGAGAAACAATAGGTGTGACCTCAATTTAGGTTCTTGCGTTTGTCCAGCCTTTTGAGATCCTTTATTTCCAACCCATTGCTGCCTTGTCTGATTCCAAAGTAGAAATCCTTCAACAGGAAATGGAAAGAAGTGAAGTTTGATAAGAGGAACCTATTAGTTTTAGAAAGAGATGCATATGGCAATGCTATGTAATATATTTTTTCCTCAAATCTCATGTTTGTAAATGCACCTGAATCATCACAAAAAGTATTTCGCAAATAGTGAGTTTGGAATAAAAATAAAAATCCCGTGTTAAGAAGTTTGGATTTAAACAGGTTTATAGTTAGAGTGCACGTTATGACCAATAATAGTTATGAAACCTCATAAACCAAGTAAAATAACAACAGCTGTGATGTCAGGATCCAAGGCGATACAGCATGTTTCAACATTATATAAACAAAAAAAAAAAAATGCATAGTTGACGAATGAATGCACTTACCATGATTAACATATTCAGAAGAGTTGCTTGTGCCACCGATACTGCTGTGTGTATCGAGGGTTTGGTTCGAAGTGCTGATTGATGACATGCTTCTGTGGGATGGAAAGGCACTATTATCCATATCACCTGAACTGGGGCTCCAAAAGTCCTCTGTTAAACTATGTTTATTTATACGTTGGCCTTGAATTTTGAGCCCCTTCGATGGCTCATCCACGGAAATCACAAGCGGAGGCTTGGTACAACATCCAAGGCAACCTCTGCTCTGTAACAAATTAGGTTTGTCACCAGACAAATGATTAGTGTATCAGTGGAAGCTATTAAGATATAAGATATCACACTGAAGAGGTTTCCAAAATACATAATTGGCATTACTCAATAAGACCAACAGATCTTGAAGAGCTTTAATGATTCAAGTTCATTTTAGGACATGAATGTTAAACATATGTAGAATAATAAAACTGTGTTTGAGATCAAGCACTTGACTGCAAATTGATTTCCAAGATTTAAAATGACTGCAGATCCACATGCATATAAAACAAAGACGTTTCACGCTTAAAGGAACTTCAGGAGGTGGAGGGGTCAAGTAAAGGATGCACTGCTCAATAAACCATCTCCAGTAGTTTAAAACGATACCTATAATTGGATAAGCACGAGCGGAAGATGTTACGAACTTGGTATTGCTTCAGTACCATTAGGCAAAAGTGAAATCGGATGACAATTGCCAGATTGACCATAAAGTGTGGTAATTGATCATTTATCCACAATAATAAGATTTCAATATCCAGAAACTAAGAAATAAGCACTCTAGTTCTGCATGTGAAAATTAAAACTCCAACATCCAGAAACCAGAAGCAAAGCAGTCAAATCGTTAAGCTCAATCAGGTAAATCAAATATTCAAGGCGGAATTCATAAAAAGTTCGAAGCAAATGGAAATCTCAATATCCAGAAAGCATAATAAGCATGTGAATTGACCAATCAGAGCAAGTTAGTCAAATAGCATGTCGAAAACTCATGATACTCTTACATGAAATATATCTCTGCATATATCCTTAAACCTTTGCATAATCAGCCAAAGGGATATTTGAAAGTACTTCCCAAAACAATCCAGGAGGTCTTCTATCTGTATAAACAACCAGCATGTATTGTACATATCTGCTAATATTTTCACTCCTTTTCTTTTCACAAGTACCTCATGATGCTATTGCCAATCAACACATTTACATAGGGAATCTGTTAACTACTCAAACAAACTCCTTACCCCACCTAGAAAAGCATGATTTGAAAGAAAGAGAAATAATGAACTTTCTGTTTGCACACACTATTGTTGCTTGCTTAAAGGACAAGCAAAATAAAGATTCCAAACCACATAATGACATAAAGAAGAATAAACTAAAGTTTAGAGACAAATTCTTAGTCTTAACTAATATAATTCACCCAAATCGCAAGGAAAGTAGTTTTAAATCCAATGTTCCCTTGGAATCAAGAAAGCCTGAATGTTCTTTTGATAGTCCTCTAATGTAGGGGAAGAGACTCGTTAAACCCCTCCACCACCCGTAAAAATATGGTACAAAATATTCCAAACACAATACATATCCCACATATCACAATTGAATTCATTGATTTTTACTAACCAAACACCCCCACCTAAGATACCTGCTCTATAATTAGTACTTCGTCTAAGTATATAGCCGTGATGAGTGAAGACACACAGAAACGCCCATATGGAGGGACAAAAGTGTGAAGCTCTAGGTTGTTTTACTTAGTTTTTGAGCTTCAATAAAATAAAATGAGATCCCAAAAAGAAAAAAGAAACCCTCACTTTTGCAACTGTCCACCAAATTTAATTAAAGGAACACAATAATCAGCTAAATAAATCATTCCATCATTAGAACTGAACTTAGTCTATTTACTTGAACAAATGGATTATCACACGCACGCACACCGCATACACAAAGAGAGGGAAAAGAGCTGACCCCATGCATGCAATCAACTGAGAAATCCAAGCAGGAACTGATCTACACCAATATTTCATTCACAGATGATACTACTGACACTAATTCTCTCAAGAAAATCATTCCTATTTCGAAGCCCAGATCTAATTACCCATAGAAAGAGATGGCGCACCAATCTGCGAAGGGAAACAAACAAAAACCAAGAACTAATTAATCAAACAGAAGCATAAAGAGAGTAAACAAACTAATCAAGAACCTAAATAACTTTGATCTAACTAATTTTATCATTCACCAACCGTTTGATGAGGTGGTTGATTCTCGAATAGTAGCAGAAAAATGTCGACTGTGTGAGAGAGAGAGAGAGAGAGAGAGAGGAGGAACAGAGTGGGGAATGCAGAGTATGGGGTGTATGCGGCCCACTTGTTCTCGGCGTGAAATTACTTGACTGCCCTCTGGGTGTTGACTTTTAATTATTGAATTGTTTGGGTCCAAATCCAATATGATTGCACTTTTTATTTTTTAGAGCCAGTTGTTTGCACCTCTAGGATAAATCTATACACCCACTAAATATTTTGGTAACAAATATTTATTTTTATTTGCCATAAAAATAAGTTTGATCTTTTATTTCTTTGTGTGAATAAATTTAATAATTGAGAGCTAGGGCCAAAACATCAAAGAATAAAATTCAATCAAGAATAAAAAGGAGTAAATTGTAAAAGGGCTCAGGTTACTCACACCACCATATTTGTTAAAAACACCACCCCAAATTTTCATTTTTTAAGTAAGCACATAAAATGTCAACACTACCCCTCTCTCAATTTTTCTACTACATATATTAATAAATACACCACCTCAATATCATAAACAGAAGAACATGTGCACTGCATATTCTACATTTTCTGCCCCTGGTTCTCCAAAAATGTGTCATATGTTCGAATTTTTTTACGAAAAATAAACAAAATTTCGTTTTCTTTTCCATTTCGGACATTTGTATAGTTTTCGAATTTTTTTCAAAATATGAACAACATTTCGGTTTTTTTTTCCTAAACATATGTTCAAATTTTTCTTCCAAAAATATTGAACTAGTTCGAAAATTTAGTTTGAAAATATTCATTTTGTTCGCAAATTTAGTTCGAAAATATTCATTTTGTTCAAAAATAATCAAAATTGTTCAAAAATTTCGTATTCGCTTTCAACATATGTTCGAATTCTTTTCCAAAATATTTAATTTGTTCGAATATTTATTCCGGAAATATACATTTTGTTCGAAAAAATAATCGAAATTGTTCAAAATTTCGATTTTTTTCCGAACATATGTTCGAATTTTTTTCGAAAATGTTGAATTTGTTCGAATATTTTGTCCGAAAATATTCATTTTATTCGGAAAAAAATCGAAATTGTGCAAAAAAATCGGCAAATCGATGTCGAAATTGAAAAAATTCACAATTTGGCCAAACAACAAAACCATAAAAAAGGAGAAAGAAAGTAAGATCTTCAAACTGAAAAAGAAACATAGCAGATTTCAAACATGGGTCTTCAATGCACAACCCGAGATTGGAAGAAGGGGCGATGCGAAGTTGAGATTGCATTTCAATACTCCGATTAGGGATTCGGCGGCGGGCTGGGAAAGAGGTTGCGGCGTTGGAAGTGGTGGTGGAGCACGACTTGTTCTTGGATATGACGACGACGATGATCATTGCGATGCCGGCAGAGTGATTGTGAAGACGAAGTAAAGACGATGAAAGGGGATATGGCATCAAAGGACATTCTCTCGGAGCGTTGATTTGCTAAACTTCCATGGATACCGAAAAGAAACAAGGAAGGAGAAAAAATGAAAGAAAACTTGCGGCGGTGGAGGCGTGAATTAGGGAGGAAGAAAACCCTAGTTGTGTATTTATTAATATTACTCCTTTGCAAAATTAATAAGGGTAAAATAGGTAATTTAAACATGGTGTGTTTACCAAATAATTAAAATAGGATGGTGTCTTCATCTAAGTGGTGTCTTTAACAAATATGGTGGTGTCAATAACCTGGGCCTTGTAAAAGTATGTCTAGTCTATGGGCCTATGCCATGTATTAATTTAGAGCCCATTATTCCAAAGGACCCTAATATCTACACCTCCATTTTTATTAGATTCACCCCTATCTACAACAATTTTTAGCTTAATGTACTTTTAAACATTGCTATAAAGTGGGTTTTTTTATCGGGCAAAGAATGACTCGAATCTATGATCTTTTGGGTCATAGGCAGTGGAGCTCTAACCACTTGAGTTATACCATTTCGTCAACTATAAAGTGGGTGTATTTAATAAAAGTGGAGGTGTAGATAGCAAGAGCATATTCCAAATCCCAGCTAAAATAGGACTATGTCCAACTTCATGTGGGCTTGGTCCCAGTTCAAAAATATATATTCTTTGTTTTTATTTAGACTTTATTTTCAAATATTACAAACAACTTTCAATTTATTTATTTTTAAAGCTATCTTTTTAAAAAAAAAAAAGGTAATTCTAAAAATTATTTTGTAGAATTTGAAAACACAATTTTTTTTTATACACAATCTTAATCATAAGAGAATGAATTTTTAATATTTGATTTAACATTTGAATTCGTATATCAAGATTTGTAATTACATTTTATTAAAGGCAAAGTCTCACCGAACAAAGGTTCATGACGAAACTTGATCCATTTACTAAACAAGATTCGCTTGTCATGACTAAAGAGTATTATCTATATTACTTAAGAGAATTAGTCGTGATAACTAAAGAGTATGCACTATATTATTAAAGGATACCAGTCATAATAATCAAGGATGTTACTTATATTATCAAAGGTATCGGTCGTGATAATCAAGGGTATAAGTCATATGACCTACATTACAACACAAGACAATATTACAAAGAGTAGTAGTCATGATAATCAAGGGTATCACCTACATAACTAAATAGTATTAGTCGGGGATAATTGAAGGTAAATTGAATATATTTTTTAATGTGGATTAAGTTTCACCGTGAAACTTAGTTGATAGGAGACATACTCTTTATTAAATATGACCCCAAAGAAAAATATTCATTTAAACTCATATATTTGTCGATACAAATATGATATTATTATGACAAAAATGTATATGAGATGGTTAAATATACTAGACGGATGTCAATCACATATATATTTTAATATATGGGCATAAGACTATATCCAAAATATATTTTTAAATAAAGTGAGATTTAAATATTGGAATTGTATTTTACACATGAGGACGTTTACACAAAACTACTTATTTTACATTTCTAATCATAATGGTAGAATACATATAAATAGAGCAGGTGTTTCCTTTTAATAATTTGGCCCAGATTAATGCCGACAAATACACATGGAAATCAGCTGTCAATGCTCACTAATTAGAATTGAAGTGGAAAGAGAAGACGTACGATGTAATATACATGTATTAATCATAAAAATATTAAAATAGACAACTCTAAAAATAGTGATCATAAGTTATTTCCTCAAAAGAATAAAAACACATATTCTTTGTCAATTAAAAGTGTGTTTATTTATTTTATTTATCCGTTCATGTTCACCAAAACTATGTTCATGTCCTTTATTTATTTATTTATTTTTTTGATCGATAAAAATTTATTTCAATGAGGTATAAGGTATACCTCTCATAAAACAAAATTACAAGTAAATAGAAAAATCACAACATCAAGAGAATTATATCAATAGACAACTCCTAGGATTCACCAACCAATCATAAAAACAAATATCCCGCTTAATTCAATTTTTCGCCGAGAACTCCAAATACGTGTTTTAAGCTCCTCCATTAACCTGTTCATGCCCTTTGTTATAAATTATTTTATTATCATCATTCAACCATCATTTAATTACTTAAATTGTCATTGATTTTACATTTATAAACAATCATTTTATTTTAAATGGACCCCACAATACTATTTTTTTATAAAAATTTATGTACAACCAAGGTTCAAAATATTGGTATCGGTAAAAATATCGGTACCTTAAATTTACGAAAATATCGGTGGAAATGTCGATGTCGAATATCGGTATCGGTAAAAATTAAAATTGATGGAAATTTTAATAAAATGATGAAAATTTTATATGAAACTTTAGAGAATGTTCCTACTAACTTTAATACATAAATTAATCATACATTCACAACAAATTGAATTATTTGTGATAAATATATCAACAACAAAATACATAAGCGATCTAGAGAGATATAATAATTGTTTATATTTAGTTAATACAAGATAACTAATACCATAATAATGACCTATGAGGCTCAAATGTAAAAGAAGAAATTGATACCAACTTAAAATTGCATAATTTTGTCCTTGCTCATCAGTTCACCTTTATTCTACTACCATTTGAGTATTAGTTGATTCTCATTTTAAAAAATTCAAAAAAACAAAAATACTGTTATTTTATTGCCGACAACCGATATTTTTACCGATATTTATCCGATATTTTCGACATCTTGGAAAATTTTAATTGGAGTCAACCGACACCGATATCGACAAGGTTTGAAATGTCGCTGATATCGCCGACATTTCGCCGAAATTTCGGTTTTCCGGTGTCCGACACGGATACGCACCGGAAAATATTTTTTTACGGAATGTCGGTAAAAATATCGGTAAATATCGGTATCGATATCGGTGTCGGTTGACTCAGTTAAAATTTTCCAAAATGTCGAAAATATCGGTAAAAATATCGGTTGTCGCAATAAAATATCGGTATTTTTGTTTTTGAATTTTTTAAAATGAGAATCAACTAATACTCAAATGGTAGTAGAATAAATGTGAATCGATGAGCAAGGACAAAATTATGCAATTTTAAGTTGGTATCAATTTCTTCTTTTACATTTGAGCCTCATAGGTCATTATTATGGTATTAGTTATCTTGTATTAACTAAGTATAAACAATTATTGTATCTCTCTAGACTCGCTTATGTATTTTGTTGATATATTTGTCACAAATAATTCAATTTGTTGTGAATGTATGATTAATTTATGTATTAAAGTTAGTAGGAACATTCTCTAAAGTTTCATATAAAATTTTCATCATTTTATTAAAATTTCCATCAATTTTTTAATTTTTACCGATACCGATATTCGACATCGATATTTCCACCGATATTTCAGTAAATTTAAGGTACCGATATTTTTACCGATACCGATATTTTCAACCTTGTGTACAACTCTTTGATCATAGTTTTTGTGGACGATACGTCATATTTGATTTAGACCTTTCCAATTGTAGATTTGTTAAGAATAATTATTCTTAATCACATATGCATGTACATCATATATCATTATTTATGGCGAAAACTTCTAAGCAACTGATGCACCGTGCAACTATACAATTTTGAATCAATTTAATAAAAGTTTGACTCCTTCACTATAAAACTGAAATATATAAAAAGAGGTATCAATTCATGTGAAATAATATATTAGTTCATACAACGAAAACGAAAGTATTAGTTGTATTTTGTAGGTTAAACACTATTAGTAATTTTTTATTAAATAATTAATATTCACATTAACTAATATTTTTTCGTCAACTTTTTATTATGGCTCACAAAATAATATAACAAATAATTTGGTAGATTTATTTTTCTCAAATTTGCACTCGTAAAATGGTGTAATTGGTTTGTCGAAGTATCAATTCCAAATTTGTTTATACATATACATCTTATATATCTATATCTATACATATATATTATTAAATATTATACTAAAAATAGAAATTAAAATTGTTAACTTATGTTGGTTATAAGTGCACCAATGATGGCTTTTACAATATTAGGGACGGAAATAATCAAAAGAAAGAGCAAGAAAACAACAAAAGAAAAAGGAAATTACAAATAGTAATACTTCTTCAACTAAAAAGTATTAGAACTTTCTTGATCACGACCAAGCTTCAACGACCGCAACAACAACGAACTTAAGCAACACGAACAATGAGGTAAGTCGAGTCAAGGAAATGATCCTTTGCCCGCAAAACAAATACGTCCCCGGCTAGTGCTCACGGTTCGACGTAATGTTTTCAAAGGTGAACGACTTTCGCCTCGTATTCAAGTAGCACCACTTGAAAACGAGCTCCAACGAACTAAAGAACGTGCAAACTGGACTGTATAATAAAATGTATGCAGAAAAATGGACGTAAAATGCAAAAATTTTGACGTGGGTGTATATGCTAAAACAAGGGTGCGTTTGCCGTGGTGCATGCAGATGAGAATGCATCCTATTTATAGACAGACACCCGAGATCTTGAAGAGCCAAGAGACCCGGATTTAAGGCAATCAATGCTCAATCCAAGTGAGATTCTGCTTTTGGTAATGTTCCAAATTGCTACACATTTGACTATTGAACGCCACTTAACTGGACATCCGTCTGCCCGCATTCATTTCCTCGACTTTTGAATTCAAATTCAAACCAAATTCAGACTCACATGAAATTCAGATGAAATTCAACCTTTGGGCCTCGACTTGGATAGGGCCTGCAATTTTCGGCTCCAAAATTATACATCCACCACCCCAAGCCCAAGTACACCAAAAGTTCATCCAAAATCCAAGATCCAAGGACACGGGCTCGCACGGCCGGATCGGGCGGCACGCGCCGCTGCGTGGCCCATTTATGTATGCATAGTCCACTTTTAATTTGAATTATTTTAATCACTTCTTACATATAAGAGGTGAATTACCTCCCACATTAACCCATGTGGGACAATTAACACTTAAGTTAATGTAGCACATTTAATACTTAAGTGTAATACCTTAACATCTCAACATGTATATCAATTTCTCACTCACCGAAATTCGGTTTTAAGAAATTAATTATACTATCAATATAATCTCGTTTAATTTCCCAGAAATTAAACCTCAAATTATTTTAATTAAATAATCAAATAAATTAATTAAAATAATTAAACCTAATTTCTCCAACAACTTATAAACTTTTACTAATATTAAAATTAATTTCTCAAGTCAGTATTTGATTCGTTTTCCATTAAAAAAAAAAAAGTTCATTGTCCATATTTGATTTAGGTTTTTATAAAAAAATTGAAAATTTATATATATATATATATTTTTTTAAAGAATTGAAAATATATTTTTAAGAACCTGGAAATTATGATTTCTTTTTATTGTGTTGAACAAGTTGTATCAACAGATTATTATTTGGATTGATGTTGATTTTTTTTTTTTAATGATTTGATATTCAGTTTAAGCATCAACTATTTTAGTAAACCAATCTCATTATCAAAGCTTTGTATGGATATGAGGATTTCAAATTTAAATATACTCTTAAATTTAAAATTTATACTGAAGATGGGGGTTGGGATTCACGATGTTCATCTTTATTTCGAAGACGATAATATGTTGAACAATAATAATTGCAAGTCCTCCTAAGAATTCATTACACCAATAAAACAAATAAATTAAATACAATAAGACTAAATGTTTATTAACTAAAATTTTATATAAATATTTCATATTTACAAATTATAATTTATGATTGATTACATGATTAGGGGTTGGTGTGTAAAAGTTGAATGTGCAGATTTTGTGAAAATCAATTTTACTATACATCTGTTTTTAATTAATATTTTCTGATAAAATAATTAATAATATCAAGCTTTGCTCTCGCTTTAAATGGGGCCCCCGCTAGTGGACGGTGGGTTTGGTCCCCTGATTAGTCGGTCTCCTTGGGGATACCGAGTTATCAAAAAAATAGATATTTTAATAAATAACTAATATTATTAAAAATACACCCAAAATGTTAATAGCACTATAAAATTAGTTCATACATGCAGACTTTATCAATCTTAATTCACTGGGGTGGTGAAATTAACAATTCCCGAATCGAATTATATACAGAAAAATCCATATTTTTATATTGTTTGATTATATTGAGCATTAAAAATTTCATTCTAAACAACATGCATTCTAATTAATAATTAATTTGATTTAATTTAATTTAAAATAAGAAAAATTGTTGTCAGATCAATCCCATCGAGCTCTATATCATATTAAATTGAACAAAGTGGTCGAGTGTAGTAGATTTTCATTAAAAGCTATATTAATTGGACAAGTATCTACCAAAATGTTCACCCCATCATCAAATTGTCTCATATGCATTGTACATTTGTACCATACCATTCAAGTAGAAAAACCAGTAATATAGAAGTTTTAATAAAAAACACCAAGAAAAAAAGAAAGAAAATAAACACAACTACTAGTAAATTACACAAATCTAAAATTCATGTCACTAAAGTTACCTTTCCTAAAAATAAAAATGGGACATTACAATTTAGCTATATAGTGTGTATAAGAACCACAAGTCAAAGTTAGGTGTATAAAAGTCTAATTTCACCAAACGTACATATCTTAATTGCCTCTCTGCCTGGGAATAAAATGCAACCAAAAACTGCATTTAGTTGGGAAGTAACAAGAGATAGATAGGTACAAAAATGACACCCAATATTTTACAATTTAATTTTTTAGAAATAAGGAGTAAAATAATTTAGAGAATTAAAAGTTCAATCTTAGCCATCTCCACTTACAAAAGTTCTTTTTTTTTTTTTCAAAGGTTTAATATTTTTTTCAACTCTAAAAATGTGGTTCTTTTCTTTTATCTCCCTGTACCATTTTTAATTAATTTTGTACCACTATATATCTATTATGTATCACTTTTATATCTATTATGTATCACTTTTTAATTAACCTAGTACTGCCATTATTTTATTCCCGTATCACTATTTAATTAACCTCGTACCACCATATATTTTCAGTTCGTACTTCCTTTTAATTACAATAAATCACCATATATTCATCATATATATATATATACCACCTTTATTTAATGTATCACCATATATTCATGAACCTGTACCACCATTGATTTAACATCTACCACCATTTTGCATGGGCATGCTCTGGTCTTATCTACCCTATAGCTTTTGAGTTTGAATTATTACAGAAGAAGAATGTCAGGCTTATAAACTAGTCATTACCAAAATTAATATGAGATTAATCAGATTGATCCACTTTGAGATTGCTTTGATAATGAGGGCTTATTAATACGACTGATTTTGATATATCCAAAATTTCATCAAATGTCAGATTAGCACAGACTAATTTCGACATTAATCCTCTAGATCTGACTTTTGACTAGTCAAATCCAAACGTAATAAAATATAATTTAATATGTCCGTCTTTCTTTTAGTCCGTCTAATTTTACTATACACATATTAAAAATAAAATAAAATATTTTATTTTCATCATTCAAACATCACTTTAATTACTTAAATTGTCATTAACTTTGTTCATAAACAATCATTTTATTAATAAATAGATCCCACAACACCACATAATACCCTTCAACATATATTTTATACATAAATTATTAATAATTTTTTAAATCCGTATAAAACTTTTTGGACATATTAAAATTTGGACGAAGGGAGTAATAAAAGGATGTGCAAATAATGCCAAAATGTCGCACATCAATTATTTCAAATTCGACAATCTATACACATATAAAAACAAACCTTAAACTTTATGTGATAAAGTGAAATCCTTCTATTCCTATTCATTTTAATTTTAAAATATGATCTCAACCGTCTATTTTTATTTTCTAATCTCAACCGTTGAATTTATTATATCTTCTCCATAAATTTCTATTATCTCTTTATTTTCATTGTAAACCTAAAGTTATTTTGCTTTTCTCTATGTTTTTATTATGTTTTTCTTCCTTTCAGATTAAAGCTTTACTAATTAATATTGTTGAAAAAGCATTTGTCACTCATCCATGTTGTATCTCTCAATTTCTTAATATATGATCTAATCTTGAGTTCTTTTATTTTCATGTTTATTGTTGAAATTTGAAAATACATTCATCACTCATCCACGTTAAATCTTTTATATTCCTTGGTATATGATCTAATATTTCGTTTTTCTTCAATGTTGAAGCTTTGCAGGTATTCAAATAAAAATCATTCTTCTCTTCGTCGAGTGATATATATTAAGCGCTTGACAAATTCTTATATGAAATATTTCATGGATCTACAATCCGTGAAATAATCCATTTAATGAAATTTACGGATTCTAGGCGGGTTGGATCGGGTCCAGTGCATATTTCCAAAAAAACTCGTGCAAGGACAACAAAAATAAAATTCGTTTCACATGCTCCCGTGGGTGTTACTATTATATTAAACATGTGTTCATCAGAATGACAAATTTGTGTTACTATAAAATAAATAATACATATTTTGCCTAAAATAATCGCTCAAATGTAAAAGAAAAAAATAGTCAAATAGATCTCTAATCTTATATGTCCTGGATCAAATAGGTTTAAAATCTTCGACAACTTTATTTTCATTAATAGAGTGTGATTTTATTAAGATGTGGCTTATTTGATCTCAACATTAAAGAAAAATGGTTTAAATGTGTTAAGAAAAAGTTCATGGGTCTATTTGATCCCCACATAAAAGATTTGGGGTAAATATGTGTTACTATAAGAGCCAATATGTGTATTAAACTCACGCAAAGGTAAAATATAAAATTTTACTCTCGATTATGTTACTATAAGGTTAAACACGTGTTACCGTATGAAGAAAAATGTGTTACTATATGAACAAAATCAGTACAACACATGGTCAAATATTATATTTTTTAAGGACTAGTAACACGTACTTACCTTTATAGCAACACATGTTTGACCTTATGGTAACTCATGTTTGATCTTATATTAACACATTTGTAATTAAAGATTTTATTGTTGTCCTTGCACAAGTTTTCTTTTAAAAAAATATGTTACTATATGAACACAAACGTGTTACTTTATGGAGAAATGTGTGTTACTATATGAATAAATCGAAACAATAAGCCATATTAATTCTAGTTTAAGCAGAAATGTAAATTTATCATCAAAAGTTCTCATAGACTTTGTATTCAATATTGTTTAAGTTTTCTCCACTAATGTTTTCACCAATTGGATTATCCAACACCTAATTATCGGCAATTTTTAAAAAAATCATCCATGTCTTCTCATTTTTTTCTATTTTTTGTTGCTTTCTCCTCAATTTGATCTCTTGGTTGAATTCAGCTTGTTGTTTTCGCCGGATTTCGCTATTTTTATCGCCTCCCGATTGCCGCCGTCTCGCGATGTTGGTTGTCGTCGCTATTTCGACCTAATTCGCGCAAAATATTTATTTTAAGTTTTTAACCCGAAGAAGAGAAAGGGGGAAGAAGAAGAAGAAGTTGCATGTTTTTATTTTGATCCGTTTTTTAAGAAGACACGCTGATTTTAAAACTTACCTTGTTTAATTAATATTTCATTCTATAATATTTTAGACAACACCTTCCCCTAACCGCTTAATTCTTTCATGATTCACGTACATTTGGATTTTTGTTTGTGTAGTTATGTTTTTTTGCAAATTATATCTTTCCAAATATATTAATTAATTCATATGAAAGAAGAATAATTGAACAGTTTGTGAGGCAATAGTCTTGCGAAGAATACAATCCTGATTTAGTTTCAATTTGAAGGATATTTCATTTATATCATTAGATCATCAAAACAAAAATTGTTTTGTTTTGGTATTTTTTAATTAAGATTGTCTCATTGTTCAGGGGTATTTGCAAAAGATTCTATAATCAGAAAAGCAATTTTCATTTTTAAAGTGATAAAAACCCTAAAATAATTTAACAAAAAATATACTCTATTAGTTGGTCATTTGATACTTTTGCTAGCTTCCAATAGCTTTCGGACTATTTTTACAAATACTTATCTTTTTACTATTAAACAATCATTTTCACAATAAATTAAAATGGTGTTTGCAAACGAGATTGCACCTCGAAAATCACTTTTCTATTTAAAGAAAAGCGTATGGAAATTTTATAAGAATGCTTTTGTTGGACTATATATATATATATATATATATATATATATATATATATATATATATATATATATTGTGAAAATTGATTGTAATTTTTAAAAATATAGATATTTTTTCAAATAAACTATAATATAAATGGTATCTGAAATTTCGGTACAACCGATATATAGGTATTAAAAGGTATATATCGAAATTATGGTACGGTATACAATAATTTCTGTATATTGTATCGGTTCATCCCTGATTGTATTGTACCATATATTATACATGTGGTACAATATCTAAAGCACTGGAGAAAATCTGGAGTTAATTGAATAGGAGTTGTTATCAATATGAGAATAGTTTGGTGAAAGCTTTTATTGCACCCACGTAAGAAAGTAGCTCTCTGCTTTTTATTCACACAACTTTGTCATCTTACCACCGACAACCGCCATTAAATCACCTCTTCATATACACTTATATTCTCAGCAGAATTACTCAGTTTTTGCACATTCATGCAATTTCACCTGTGAAAGAGAATCATCATCATGGTACAATCGAACAAGTTCAGAGGTGTCAGGCAACGCCAGTGGGGCTCCTGGGTGTCAGAAATCCGCCACCCTTTATTGTATGATGAGAGATATTTCTATTGCATATATACTTATGATTTCACCTACCATTTTCCAGTTTTGTTCAAATGTACTTACTGCAATTATAGGTTATATTAAAGACATCATTTTAAACTTTTTTGTATTGTACCAGAAAGAAGAGGATATGGCTTGGGACATTTGAGACAGCAGAAGCAGCAGCAAAGGCATATGATCAAGCAGCTATAATAATGAGTGGACATAATGCAAAGACCAACTTCCCGGTCACCGAAGACAGCGCGGAAGACCCGACCCGGAATGCAGACTCGCTTCTACGTCCCTCCCGACACTTTCCGACATCCTAGGAGCGAAGCTCAAGAAATGCTGCAAGAATCCGGCTCCTTCAATCACATGTTTAAGGCTCGATAATGACAATTCTAACCTAGGAGTGTGGCAGAAACGAGCCGGGAGGCACTCCGGCTCGCACTGGGTCATGAAAGTCGAGCTCAAGAAAGACGGGGCCTCTCCGTCCCCGTCCCTGTCATCAGAAGCCGACGAAGTTGTCAACCCGATGGACGA
Source organism: Paraleonurus japonicus (assembly GCA_030762865.1). Classification (NCBI taxonomy): domain Eukaryota; kingdom Viridiplantae; phylum Streptophyta; class Magnoliopsida; order Lamiales; family Lamiaceae; genus Paraleonurus; species Paraleonurus japonicus. The sequence continues at coordinate 51,174,864 of CM061054.1, read as the reverse complement.
GGAGAACAGAGTAGCTCTTCAAATGGTTGAAGAGCTACTCTATTGGAATGGTTCATCATCCTCTGTTCCTAATGAGGAAAATGGAGGTGAAGGGTTCAATTGTAATTTCAGAACCTAATCAGATATCAGAGGGCACCATCTCATAGAATGGAGGTGAAGGGTTCAATTGTAATTTCAGAAACTGATCAGATATCATATATCATCTACTCAACAACATTGCCAGAAATTCGCCACACTGTCATTAGCTGGAATAGGTTTACTTCACCAAGGTCCTACACCTTACTTATAACCAATTGTGTACAGCTAAAATCTACTGCAATAAGACAATGTATAAATTCTTACATATATACTTCTATGTACTTCAGGCATTAGTAATAACAATTGAAGATTTGCATGGTGTTACATAATTTTTTTCCAGTTATTGCAACAGTTCCTGGTAAATTCTTTTCTTTTTTTTTTTTAATATGAGGTCTTTAAAAAAGCAAACAATGTGATGAAGAATGAGGTTTATTACTGAACGGTCTCCGGAAAATGCAGGAATTACTAATTCATTTACACCTTTCAAGTCAAAATATCAAATCATGAAATGTCACATTATTAGGACATTGGAAAATTTAGGACATCCATCTGTTTCAGATTATGATATTCCTGTACCATCCATGTGGTGATAAATGCCACGTGTCACACACACACACAAGACTTTGTCTTAGCTTACAACACCAAGCACGTCACTGCATAATCATGGAAAGGTTACCAAATCACCTACTTCACAAAGCCTAAAAGAATCAAATATTGTTTACTCGATTCCATATTTGAACAAGAAGAAAGAAAAAGGGCATCTCATCACATATAGATATATCTTCACATTGAACAAGGCACATGCTGTGGATGTTGCACTTTCATTGGGGGCAAATAGAGTAGACAGAAAGGACTCTTTTAAATGTCCGTTAGTACAGTTGCTGCTGATTAGCAATAAAAGTCTCAGTCCCATTTCAACTAAGATTTGACTTTTCAAAAGGCATTTCGGATTCTGAAAGAAAAAATAATCCATGTGTCCTATACTTACTGGTATATTCTTCATACATTAAACTATTGTTCACAGGCTCACAGGAATTGGTTGGTTGATCATCAATGCTGATAAGTACTAGTAAGCTACTTTAGACGGTAGATGAAAACAGATGCTTGATTGAACATAAATTTTGCACATATGAGATTATATCCAATTATGCCACCACAAGGGCTTTATATAATACTCTAACTTCATATGCCTATGTGGTACTGGTAGTCAAAGGACGCAATTCAGGGCCAGGTAAAGTAGTCGGGTTGGGTAGAGACGACCCGTTGTTTCATTGGGCCTGTAAAAGTAGAGCCCTGTGCAGCCTTACTCGGGCTCACGGGCCAACCCAACTTTTTACTTTTTACATCAACTTAATTGAAGGATGGAATCACAAAAATAAGTGTTCAAATAATAAATTAGTAGTATAATTATAGGAATGTAAGAAAGAAAGAGTTTAACCTATAAAAAAGTCCAAGGTAAAATGCAACTGTACCTAGAACCGAATTCATATAAAACAGTAAAAGTAAAGAAGATGAAACTTCTAAATGAATATCCAATAATGACAAAGGTTAAAAGCCTGTGTCAAGATGTTAACAATGCATATTTCAAACAATATATATATATATAGAAGTTCAATAGCAACTGATAAAACATTAAAAAGTTCTCCATAATAACAGCAAGTACTAAGAACTTAATGCATATAAAAACTGTAGGAATACGGGGACTTGACACGGTCCACACTGAAGAACACCATTCGGAGGAAGAACATCAACCAACAGAAGTGAGGTTCCATCCTGAAACCAATTGGTGATAGGAGCAGTGCCTCATTAGGTTTATAAGCCAGATATTCTTTCTCTGTAATAATTCTAACTCAAAAACTAATGGGTAGATAAGACCAGCATGTCCATGCAAAATGGGGTTTCTAAAAACGGCAGAGAGGCCTTGCAGCCATATGGAAAAGAAACAAGTAAATCAGAACCTGATCAGATCTTATCAGCAAGATATCTGCACAGAGAATCGATCGGTTTACTGGAGATGGCATTTTCCGTCCTTCTACGCTTTATTTTAATCCGTGCAAGATAATCGGAAGCTATCCAGGCAAAGCTTAACATAACTGCCTTCCTAGCATCATCTACCTCATGCAAATCCTTGCACTTCTTTACCCAACTTTCCTGGTATGTAACCTGGTACCAAGCTGATGCCTTCCTTTCGTACATAATGTTCTTTTCATCTTCAGAAAGCTGATCAAAGTCGGGCCCCATGCTCTCAAAAACTTTCCGATAATCCTTTCTCAGAGTGCTATAGGCATGCTTGAGCCTTTCCTTCAACTCCCCTTGTTTTTTGTTGCTAAACTTAGGCATGGACCATATATGTCCTGTAACAACCTCTTCCTCTCTGTTCACTTTGTACTGTCCTAAGAGGCCGTTCAGTTGGCCATCGTCACGAACACTTGCAGTCCCATGCATCATCGATAAAACTTGCTGAACCTGCGATCTCTAGGTCTTGATCATAGGAGATGTTTTCTGATGGATATGTAGTTTCAGGTGATGCTTCATAATCCGTCTTGTAAGCATCTCTGATTTGACGGTAAAGCTTACCCAGAATTTTACTTGATTCGTAAGATTGGAGTTCCTCCTTCCCCATAAAGTCGGGATAGAGTTTTGGTTTCAGTTCGTTGGGCAGATTCACAATCTTTCCTGTTTTAGGGAAATCAACGGCGATTGCTGCAAGCTCTGCCAGTTTGGTGCATTTCTCATCCAACGCCCGTATTCACTAATATCAGCATGAACCACATGAGCATTGCAGATAGCACCCAGACTTTCATTCACCATGTTCTTCGTAAAAACCCAATAATGTCCTGAAGAAAAGTAAATCAGTTAGTTTATTCCATAATTTAATATATCTCTATCATATTCTAAATTAAATAGTAATACTGAGGAATAGAGACTAAATATGCATCACAAAAGAGACAAACCTAAATTTTCACAGGCACAAAAAATGACCCATAAAAACAATGATCAAGTGACAAAAGCATCAAAATGATAAAAAGATAAGTATTTTACAGAAAAATTGGTTGGAAAGATTTCAAAAATAGACAAGGCAGGTGATTACCGAATGCTTCACTGGACGTGGCAGTGTGATAGGATCTGCAGGTGCATATTCCATCGGGGTCCAGCTTCTCTTGCTTGGAGGAATAAGATTGTCATCCCATGTAACAAAATACAGATCTCCATCCAGATCACTCCCAGATGCTTCGTTCGTATGAGGTCTATCTCCCTTCTGAGGGAAAACGAGACAATCATGAAGATGGTGTAACTCGGGAATATCAACTGCCTCCAAAATACGAACATCTCCAGGGTGAAGACATGGATTCTTTGCAATTGCCACAAGGCCTTTGATCACTTTCAGATTTTTCTTGGTCTCAGAAAACTGTGATCCATGCTTCACAAAACACTGTTCTAATGAAGGGTTCGATACCTGGATGAAGCATTGACCATGTTCAAGGCCACCAAACTCATCCAAGCAACCCATCAACCATCTTCCAGAAGGGACAAAGATTCGAGCTTTTTCTCTGAGGTCCACTAGCTGTGCAGCTCTGATGCTCGTCAGCATTCCTCGTAAATGGGGTTCGGTTTGTGGCCTAAATCCAGCAGCCAACATTACTGATGCTGTATTCCCTTGATCAGAACATGAAGCAGTAAGAACATCAAAAGCCATGTCAGTATCTTCGAGGATTCGATCAAGTCTTGAGACCATCAGTTCTTGCATTCTCCAGAACACATCATCCGGAACTTCTAAGGCAGAGAGAAGTGTGACAATTTGTCGATTCAGAAACCCGGGTTGGAATCTGGTCCAAGAGCAAATCTCAAGTATCGTATGATTCGAATCAAATTTCTTCATACTAGGTCTAAGATGTAAGCGGAACCCAGCAGTTTTATCGGGCCAACATGCAACGACGCCTTTGTAACCTGCATATCTGATCTGATAAGCACAGGGCGGGTTCGTGCTCAGCTTCAATTTCTCTGCAACTTCCTTTGCAAGATCATCGGATATCATACCAATTCCATCAGAGAAAACGTAACCGTTTCTCTCAACATCCTTGATTTTTGAGTAGACTTCTGATGATGGGACATCAACTGTAGCATAAGTCGAAGAGAAGCATTGCCCCATTCTAGCAGCACACTTTGCAACATTACGATTGTTGAACTTTCCCATCCAATCCTTAATGTCTTCAACCCTAACATTCTTGTCTTCAGCAACAAACCAAGCTGAACGGTCCCTTAGTTGATTTGACGAAAATGCCAAAAAAGAGTACCTACGACCACACAAATAGAACCCATTACTCAGAACATCACTTACTCGTTTGAACATGCTGGTCCTTTGTGGGTGGGAATTCGAGGAACTCTCTCTAACAATAGGATTAGCATAGTATGTAAGAGCATTCTTGTTAAGTGTTTGCATTGCTTCATCCATAAAAGTAACTCTTAGGAAACTATCAGCCATGTTCTTATAATTCCTCAGGACTCTGTTTGACAATTCCACTTCTGGTGGAAGACAGTAAGCTCTTGATGGAGTAATGACCAATCTTCTAACTTCAATAATATCATCCATCTCCCGTGGTCTCTCAAGGAGCTTAGGGTTTTTCATCAGCCATCTTTGCACAGATTCTAGCGCCTTGACTGCATCATAAGCTGGACGCTTGTAGGAACACATGTGCTTGAGTGCAGCTGTATTGAGCTCTTCTGTCTGATTTCTCAACAGATTGAAAAACCTTTCGGACATTTGATGCTGATTGATTATGCCTTGGTGCATGACAGCATTCACCAAAAACATAACATTGAAGGATATACCTTTTTTGTACTGAAAGCACAAGAATGGATCAGACATTGGCACCCCAAATTCAGGCTCATCCTTCAACTGGATTTGCTCTTTCACTTTCATATTTGCATGAAGAATTTGCACCCTACGTGATTCAAGATATTTCAAGGCCTTCTCGAGATGTGGAATGCTTCGAGGTTTAACTGAAATTCGGTAAATGTTAGATCTACCAATTGCGCCACTTGGGGTGAAATCAGTAGTACGGATCCATGGATCATCATCATCCAGCAAATCAAATGGCACTGGTTCTACAATATCATCATCAGCCGTCCTGTAGTAAAGGAAGGGCGATGATGCCAGCCTAAACATAACTATCATAGAAGAGAAGCCTTTTTGACATTTTATCTCACTGATTTCTCGGGTTAGAAACTCAATCTTGAAGTTGCAGTTTATGACCGCACATCTTGCTTCACCTTTAAAGGAGAAAACAGTCTCCTTTGTGAAATGTAGTTTGCACGACTCATTAAATGGATCGACAAGTAAATCAACACCACTTTGAGGCCCCCTCCAATGAACAACAAACTCATCTTTGCTCTTCATAACTCCAGTCTCAACTAAGACATCAGCTAGCTTATAGGGTGTTGTAGTTCTTCTCATCTCCCTCAAGCGGTGAGGATTTTGGGGTCCCAAACTAACCCTTAAAGGTTTCAGGCCAAATGCAAGCTTACCACAACTCGCTTCTTTTAATGCCTGTGTTGCTGAATCTGCAACTGCAAAATGCACAAATGCATGAGGTGCAACCTTTGCATAGTCATCCTTTCTCTGTACACTCTCGATATCAGCCTCATAATCGGGATATGACTCTGGAGGAGTTGAGGAAGTCTTCAATCGACATCTCCAGACTAGTCCAATTCTATCTTCGAAAAGTCCAAAAGCATCCTGGCAGTGATATAATTATCTAGCCCTCCAACACTAATTTGCGTGACAACCATGTCTTTATCACCCCCTCAGATCCCATTATGAAAATGTTAAGTTAAATCTGCAAAAAAATATAACATTTATTTAGAGTACATTGATGAGCTGATGAAGAATAAAAGAACATGGACAAGCGTCAAGCCATAGAGAGACAAATCTAAGCTTATGAATACTTAAGCATTAATTGCATCAGTGCCAAAGCCAAAAAATCTTCCCATGTGCCCCACTTAAAAGTATAAAAGTTTGTATTATGTTTCCTTGAGTTAACATATATTACAAATATTTCTAACAATAAACAGTTGCGTTGAGTTAATAGGATCCCAGCATCGAAAAATGAAGTTTAGGGAACCAGCAATTGCATTGAAGAGTTAAATATCAGAGAACAACGATATGAAAATCATCTGTACCCAAACACTATTATCATTCTAACTTTCAAGGAACTAAACATTTTTTTTTTTATTGTCTTGCACCAATATAATTACAAGAAACCTTCAATATAAAATAAAGTAGAGAAACACCATCGCACATTGGATCAATATAAAATTAGCATCAATCAAGAATGATCTAGAGGGCTAAGATAAGCCAAGCCTATTTGTATCTAACGAGCTCAGAACCAACTCAAGCAAACCAATCACTAAAGATTCCTATAATCAAGCGGAACAAGAAAAGAAAAGAAAAGAAAAAAGTACAATAAAGAAAAAAATGCACATAGACTGATCAACCTAAAAACATTAATTGATGAAGAGGTCAATTAAAGATTCCTTTCACATTTGGTTAGTTTTCTCATTTTCATACAAAAAGACGAAACCCCAACTCTCGTTAGAAGAATTGGCAAGGGCTTGAATCTCCCCTTCCAATAAATTCCCATCCCTAAAGAAACAACATATATAAAGAAAGACGAAACAAAACAGCCACCACTATCAATTCCATTGTTCATGACAAGATACACAGATCAAAGATAAAAAAACTAAAACAAAACAAGTAGGAAGAGATGCTAACATACATTATTTCACAATTGAATCTTATAAATGCACCAAGAATGTGTCAAGCAAAGTATAACTGCATCATCCATAAGAAAAGATTGAAGCCTCAACCATGAAAGGCATCACTTGCACAAAAAGATTGAGAATGAAGCGATTAATCAGTGCAGAGTAAGAATGAAAGAATAATTTGAAGCCAGTTACTTCTTACTTCTCACTAGTCGATCAACGAACTCGATTCTCTCTCTGGGCGAGTGGATGTGAGTGAAAGTGAAACAGAGTAAGAATGAAAAGACTAAAGTGAAGGGTCAATTTGAGTATCAAAAAGCTTTTTCTTTGTCATTTTTCTTCTTTTCCTTCTAACTTACCTGTGTGGGTTTTCTTGAGCAATCAGCAATGGAGGGGCATATTATTTACATTATACCAATAAAAGAAATTGAGGGGCCGGGGGTGGGGTGGGGGTTCACGCGGGAATGATTTTGTTCTTTTCGAAGTACGAAAGGAATGCAGAGAAGGTGTTTGATTGATTTTCGAGGTGTGTACTTATTAGTTAACTTATTACTACTACGGTTTGGAAAGCAAAATGAAAAATGTAGAATCGATTGGGTATTTGTCTTAATGACAAACGCGTTGATATTGTTGATTGAGGTTCCATATTCGAATTTACTCTACCTTAGTCTTATCTCTGAGATAGATTAAATTGGATTGTATTGTTGAGATTAATATATTTGAAATAAGAGGTGGTCTTGTGTGAAATATTTCACCGTGAAATATTAATTAAAAAGGTAAGTTTAAAAATATGCGGGTCTTCGTAATTAAGAAATGGAGTCAAAATTAAAACATGTAACTTCTTCTTTTTCCTCTTTCCTGCTTTGAGTTTTTCTTTGAAAAACAATGGCGGTGGCTATGCATGAGAAATATGATGGTAATAAAAACTAAGAATGCAGAATCGCCATCGATTAGGAGATGATTTAATGAGAATTCCGACGAAAATAACCGCAAAAATCAACGAAGACATCAAATTGAAAAGAAACACACGAGAGATACAAAAAGAAAAAGAGAAGATATGAATGAATTTTTTAAAAATTATCAAACAATTGCCACGGATCCGATCAAAACAATAACAAAGTTTATCAACAAACATCAAATTGAAGTGTTGTTGTCTGGATGCGTCTTTGTTACCGAGTTACATGTTTTTCTAAAAAAAAAAAGTGGAATTAATTTACATCTGTTGTTACTCTCTGTTTCTTATTTGTTCATATAGTAACACATATTTCTCAATAGGGTAATACGTTTGTGTTCATATAGTAACACATCTTTCACTATACAAAGAACACGTTTGTATTCATATAGTAATATATTTTTTCAAAAATATGTATTCTTGTAAGGGTAAGTATGTGTTACTAGTCCTTAAAAGGATAAAATATTTATCCATGTGTTATATTGGTTTTGTTCATTAATAACACATTTTTCTTCACACAATAACACGTGTTTGACCTAATAATAACACAACCCGAGAGTAAAAATTTATTTTTACCTTTGCCTGAGTTTAATACACATATTTGCCCTTACAATAACACATATTTACCCCAAAATCTTATACTTGGGGATCAAATAGACCCATGATTTTTCTTAACACATTAAAATTATTTCTCTTTAATATTGAGATCAAATAAGTCATCATCTTAATAAAATCACACTATTTTAATAAGAATAAAGTTGTCGAATATTAAAGACTTATTTGATTCACACATATAATTAGATTAGAGATTTATTTGACCATTTTTTCATTTTTGCATTCGAGTGATTATTTTTAGATAAATATGCAGGTTTTATTTTATAGTGACACATAATTATTGTTAAAGTAACACATGTGTAACCTAATAGTAACACACGGAGCACGCGGGGCGATTTTTTTTTACTCTTGCAAGAGTTTTTTTGGAAATATCCATTAAACCCGCCCCGCCCGGGATCCGCAAATTTCTTAATTTGGATGCGGATATGGATTATTTCACGGAACTAGGATACGTGAAATATTTCATATAAGAATTTGTCTTGAAATAAATATATGTTTGGATGGTAGGATTGTTCATTTTTTTATTTTGTAATGATAAATGTAATTTTGTATTTGGATTGATGAATTAGATAAGATTATTGGATAAATGACATAAGCGCCCTCAACAATTAAAATAAGAAATCAATATCAAATTAACGCTGCTTTTCCGATTAAAAAAAAATTAACGCTTCTTTTACATTTTAAACTCATTTTTAAGTGTCGGTGTTCATATATGAAAATAAAACTATTTTGCTCTGTCAAGTTCTTTGTAGATTTATATGAAATTGGTTATAGAAACATGGAAATATATGCACCTTTTTCTCGCTAAATCTAGGTGGGTTATTTTTATAGGAAATTAACTAGATATGTTTTTAAAAGAACTTAAAACTATGTTTGATAATTTGAATGGTTTTATGTATCCTTTTGGTTGTAGCATGGGCTAGAAATATGTGTCCCGTGTGCGAATGTGTTACAAGTCATATGACGTTATGTTCAAGAGCATTCCGCCTTTGCATCATTTGGAAAGTCAGTAGAACATGTCCATCTCAAATGGATTTTTGCAAAATACTTTGGGAAACACGTACTCTCATTTTCGGTGTAAGAAATTGAAAGCGCAATGTAAAATAGAACAACAAAATATTAGGCAAAATATAATGATAAATGTTAACAAAGGTAAAAGAAACTATTTGTGAATTTGAAATCTCACCAAAGATAATATCTCGTACAATGCTTCTTTTTTTTTTTTTGCGAGAATCATACTTAGACCCAGCCCCTTGTGCAAACCTCACTCATCGTGGATGTCATTTCACCAATCTTTACGTTAATTTTGTCACAAAATAATTTAATTGACTCGATGAAGCGTTCATCCGACGGATCGTCTACCCGTCATTTTTTAGACTTACTCTTGGTAGTGGCGAACTAGACTCGCCCGATTACCAGATTGGAACTCGTCTCGAGAGTTTTCATTGAATGGTGGAGTTTGTGGAGATTGATTAAACCCGATAGATGGTTCGGTGACTATTGTTGTTCGGGACATTTTGGATAATATCCGAAAAAGTTTGGGTATTTTCTCCATTGGCACGATCCTTTCCAAATATTTCTATTCAGTCATTGTAGAAAGGAAAAGACTTATTTTTCAGTCCATGAGCGTTTGGATCTTTACGCAAACAACATTTTGATGGAAGTATAATATTAGAAAAAGAAAATGAAAGTAAATATGTATAACGAGGTTTGACAAACAAATAGGGTAAAAAACAAATAAGTAAAATACAACATGCAAACATTTAATCCAGCAGCCAAAAATAAGGAAAAAAACTTGAGCATAATATTATATTCATATCCTATAGCCAAAAATAACTACCACTACTTACCGCCTACATTAAATAACATAAACAAAGCATATGAATTATTCAGAACTATTAGAACGTTTACCTTTATCTCGGTGGCCTCAACCATATTAGTATCACTTTGGAACCCATTACGAGTAACCATGCATCAACATCAAGCTCGAGGACGCATATTGTTTCTTCCACAAATGGATCTTTGAAATTATATTTGAATCCCCTCTTTGATCGGTACACGGAAGTGCGGTCATCATCATTGTTTCCAAGATCGTAATGTACCACGACTTAAACCCATTATCACATTTATATCCTCTAGCAACAAGTTCCTTCAATGAGTTCACCAAAACCTACTCTTCCGCAATTGTCCAACTTCTCCTAACGGTACTTGCGCCACTAGTTTTCTTGCCTCGGCCATTATTATGAGGGCCTGTTCCTTCCATGTTGTCCTAAACACTAGTCAAAACCCATATTCAATTTTATGGCGAGTCACATGACGTTATTAGAGATTATTTGAATGAACAATGAATTAAATACATAAAATGACAGTAAATTTAAAAATAATACATATATGTCATCCAAATTATCAATTCAACCTTCAAAAGAAATAGGTAAAACTAAATAGTCTTAAAGCTGAAATTGTGACATATTACAAGTGTTCAAGCATATTCCGCATACATTTGCATGGCCAAGTTGTCTCACCAACTTGTCCATGCTTGAGAAGGTTTGACTACGTCTATAAAATCATCACTAACACCTCGGTCGTCGTCCAATTCACTCTGAAATTTAGGCACATCATCTTTCATAGGATCCACGGTCATGTTAGTACGAATGAAATTGTGAAGCAAATAACAACCCAAAATAATACGATTTTGGGTCTTGATAGGTAATATGAATTACTCCTAAGAATGCCCCATCATGCTTTCAAGATTCCAAATGACCTCTCAATTACATTACGAGCCCTTGCATGCTTCAAATTAAAATACTCTTGATAGTTTTGAGGGCCATTACGTGTGGCATTCCACTCTTTCAAATGGTATCTAACCCCTCTATAGGAAGATAGAAAACTATTTCCATTTGTGTACCCACCATCAACCAAATAATAGGTACCTACAACCAATATTTGCAAATAGTTATGAATTATATCCATAATTATGAATATTTTTTAAACAAAATTATCAATTGTGAAAAAATTTATTTACCATTTGGAATTTTCAATCCATGTGTTCTAGTGATTGTATCATGCAAAACTCTACTATCACCGCAGAACCCTCCCATCCAGATAATACATATATAGTTCATGTTTAGGTCACAAACTAGGACATTAATAGAAATTTGTCCTTTACGATTTCAATACGTGGAATATCTGGAGTTGACACCGAACAGGGATATATATTCCGTCTAAAGCACCAAGACAACCCTAACATGTAGACAATTCCATTTTTTTAGTTTAATTAAAACATAATACAACTTAAACACAAACATATTATATAATTTACCTTAGCTCCATTTGGATGGAGTGGATTTGAAATCAAGAGATTTGAGGATAATATGTCATGCATTCACACAAACTAAAATGGAGAAAAGCTAAATGAATGAATTTGATTCACTCAAATATTAAGCACAAGTGGGAGAAATGAGAAGATTTCAAATGACTAGGTTTTGTTGGGTATTTGAAATCCTCTCACTTATAAGTAATATTTGTGTAAACCAAATCTATTCATTAAATTTTTCTCCATTTTGATTTGTAAATGTATGGTGTATTATCCTAAAATCCCTTGATTTCAAATGACTATATCTAAATGGAGCCTTAAAGTATTTCCATCGACTATTATTGCATGCCACAGGATGAGGTGTGACAAGGAGAACATTATGCGGCTTAAAGAGAGTGTTCAATGCAATATTAAAGTATTTACTAACTGTGAAGCCCGAACGTTTGAAACTTTTTGTTTACAATTCTATTCTTTGTGTGGTGAGACAACCTTTGTTAGTAAAATTGCTACTTGTTCGGAATTGTACATGACGGGTAGGGGAAAGACCACCTATATTTTCTAAAAGGAAACACAATCTATTGAAACAATCTCTATTCATTTGAAGATGATCTTTACATGTTTCATCGCTGAAATTAATCAAATAGTGCATGTGCTCTAACCGACGAGTGACTTTCAGCTTAAGACTATAACATCGTTTATTCCTAAGGTTTCTACGTCGACGCAACCTTAAATCACTGTAAGTCATTACCATCAGAAATGCTCTAATTTTTTTTTTTTTGATCGGTAAATGTTAGTTGTTAGTGGTTAGAAATTAGTTCACCAAGTCCCCTTACAATTCCAAATTCTCCAAGCCTCCTTATACCTCTCACTCCAATTCATTCCCAAAGGGAATCGAACCCAGATCTCCCACTTAAGTGAGGAGACCGGTGGCCAAGTGGACTAAGCCGAGTCATTCCTCTCATAATTCCAACACATTGTGAAACATATTTTTATCAATAAAATAATCAAGTTAAAATATTCAAGACAAAGAATTTCAAAGAAGATAGCATTAGCATAATCAAGTTAAATTAATGAAAATGAGGCGGTAAGTGGGAAGCATAAGAATTTCAAAGAAGATAGCATTAGCATAATCAAGTTAAATTAATGAAAATGAGGCGGTAAGTGGGAAGCATAAGAATTTCAAAGAAGATAGCATTAGCATAATATTCAAGCCAAAGAATCTACCGCCAAAATTAGTGAGAGATAGCAATTAACCTTCAAACTTATCACAAAATCCTGTAATTTGCCCTTATCACAATTTCAATGTATAGATATATAATACATGTGTTATCACAGTTTTCTTTTGTATCAAGTTTTCTTCAAGAAAGAATTTCCATGCCCCTCTCCAAATGAAATTAAAATCAATAAATAGAAGAGAAATTTTTTCATAGAGTTATCGAGCAACCACAAAAATTAGGCAACAAGAAACTCAAGATTCGACAACAAGAAACTCAGTAAATGGAACGCATGCGCTCCGGCAAAATTATAATCATTAAAAAGAAGAGAAAGATTTTCAAAGAATTATAAGAACAACTTCATTAAAATTGGGCAACAAGGTTCTCGCTAATTGTAACGCAAACTCCGGTGATATTTAAATCATTAAACAAGAGAAAGATTTACAAAGAAATGTCGAACAACTCCACCAAATTGGGCAACAAGAAACTCAACATTGAGCAACAACAATTCGTAAGTGGAAAGCAAAACTAACCTGGTTTGAATCGAGGGCGCCTTGGAGGTGACGCTGGATCGATTCGCTATTGAAGATGGAGGGAAACGTGTGGCTTATTTTGGTAGCGGTAGATGCTTTGACTCTATTTTTTCTCTCTTTTTTTTTTTTTTTTACGGATTTGTTTTTTCCTCTTTTAATATGGATAGGATGGTAATTTTGAATAAAATATTGAGGACATGATGGTAAACCCCATAGTTGGGACAACTAAGTCCCACCATCCACCAAGGACTACATTGTCCCGGTTTCAAGGGATTAAAAGCAGATTTTAGTCGGTGAGAATTTATCTTGGGCCGCAATCAAGTGAACCAAACAACATATTAGCAAAGATTAAAAAGGTAATCAAGGGCAATTCATTGATGCAAACAACCCATTATGGTAAGTGGGCAAATAATCGAGCACATACACTTCGACATCTCGATTTCAATTTTGTGTCTTTGAAATTAGACATGTTCAACGGTTGAAACCCCGGTTTCGGTTTTGGGAAATTTGAAACCGGAACCGAACCGGCGGTTTCACGGTTAAGGTTCCGGTTTGTGAACCGGTGGTTCCGGTTCGAACCACCGGTTTGGCCTATTTTTATTTTTAAATTTATTTATTTATTATGTTAGGGATTTTAATTATGTGCATTGTTATTTGTTACAACTTTGAATTAATTTTAATTTATTTTACATGGAAATTGAGTTTATTTTAACTTACAACTTAAAAATTACAATTGCAAATTAATTTTTTAAAATTAAAATATTATAATTTAAAAGTTACAAGTTACAACTTAGAGTATTTGAAATAGAAGTATAAATGAATTTATTGAAATGAAAATATTACAACTTACAAGTTACAACTTAGAATATTGAAATTGAAATTGAAATATTACAACTTACAAGTTACGAGTTTACAACTTTAAAATATTGAAATTGAAATATTACAACTTACAAGTTACAACTTAGAATATTGAAATTGAAATATTACAACTTACAACTTACAACTTTAGAATATTAAAATTAAAATATTACAACTTACAACTTATAACTTACAAGTTTTACAACTTATAATTAATTGAAATAAGGATCAATTTACAAATTAAATATAATTAAAGGGAAGAGGGAGGGATTAAAGAAATTGGACTTGAGCTTAATTTTAAGAAATTAACTTAGAAATTCTAAGTTCATAACTTAAAATTAAGTTGCCTACGTATCCAATTAGGAATCAAAGTCCACGTACTTCTCTTACCTCAAAACTTACCTTTTTGGCTTGAAATTGGACGCTCGATTCTTCAATCTTCACCGTCGGTGGATGTCCATTCTTCACTTTCTTGATCTTCTTCGAGTGCTAGTTGAGGTCTATGCTCGGCTCTTACCCAATCTTGATACATTGGTTCTCAATATTTTTCACTATCATGTTTGATTTTGTTGCATCCAATGTATAACCCCCACACTAAAAGCTTGTTCACAAGCAATGGTTGAGGCGGGACATGCAAGAATTTCCCTTGCGATCTTTGACATTATCGTAAAGCAGTTTGTTCTCCTCGACCACCACTTTAGTATGTCAATTAAGTTATCTTGCTCATCCGCTTGATACACAAAATTTATTGTCAAATAAGTTTCAAGTTCTTGACAAGGATTAGCACTAGATCTTGATTTTTTTGGGAACGAGAATTCATATAACTATTAATTCGACTAAGAATTCCACCATGACCAATATTTGTAGAAGCGAGAAGAAGATGATGATGATGATGATGATGAGCTAGATTGACCAACTTTAAGATCCAAATTAACTTGTGACCCCGCATACTCTCTAAATAAATCTTCTAAAGTATGTTTAACTCTAGGCATTATTCATTCACATTAGGACGTACATCACTAAATTGATCAAAATTCGTTATTTCACCACATGGATATAAACATTCATAATACAATTTCAACATATCTTCTAAACCTTCTAACCTAAACGTAGGATCAAAAACTTTCGCAACTAAATATAAATCGGGAATAGTAACAAAATGTTTCATCCATTTTTCCATCATAGAAAACACCGAAGTATGTAACATGGGATCATGCATATTTTCATGTAAAATTCCAACAATTCATAAACAATGATCAATAGCAAGATGAATAGAAGGTTCATAAATTTTAGACATTGCTAGAGTAGCATCATTAAAAATACCCAAAATAGCACATATCTTCACACATGGATCTCAATATTGAGGATATAAACGAAAACCTAAATTTTTTTATTAAAAAAGCACCCAAAGTTTGTTATATTCCATAGACTCCCTCAACAATTTATACGTTGAATTTCAACGAGTAGAAACATCAAGAGAAAATTTTTTTGGATGCAAATTATTAGTTCTACAAAATATTTTTCATTTTTTCACCAAACTACCACGTCTCGTCAAATAAACAATAGTATTTTTAATAGGAGCAATATGTTCCCTCAAAGCATGTAAACCATCTTGAACACATAAATTCAACATATGACACAAACATCTAACATGAAAAATCTTGTACCAAGGCACGATTGACAAACCTCTTTTAAATCTTCTATACTAACGGTATTAGCACTTGCATTATCAAAACCAATTGAAAAAAATTATTTGTCAAAGTATAAGTATAATATCATGCAATTTATCTCTAATATTAGGCGGAATGTACAATATCAAAATCTTTATAAGCAATTAATCTTTTGTATAAAGTCCAAGAATCATCAATCCAATGACAAGTAACGTCAATATAAGAATATTTTTGAAAATTATCACTCCAAATATCGGCACAAATTAAAACTTTGACACTTAGTTCGGCAAAAGAATTAACCATAACATATTTATATTCATCAACAACTTTAACAACATCACGAGTGCAAGTAGAACGTGAAACTTTTTGCACATGGTTGAAGACCAAGTTGAACTATTTGAGTAAACATAAATTATCGGGATGTCTAAAAGGAAGTGTTGAACACTAATCATTTTAGCTAAAAGTTTTCTATAAGCAATTTGATCATATTTTCATATATTAGTAGGATTAGAAGCACTTACATCACCTTAAACTCCGCCACCGAAGGACTCGGTATATCCGTGACTTGAAAGTTATGTTTGGCTCGTTGCACTTCCCCACTCGGCCGGATGTTTGGACTTTGTGTGGTCATTCAACGTTCCATAAAGACCATAATCATTACCCTTTGTGAATACATACTTCATTCCACAATAGTTGCAAATGGTTTGGAATTTATCATTCCCATTAGCATCTTTCCCCACATAATTTTTCTTAAAGTGACGAGCAAAAGTCATGGATTTCAAAACCTTTTTGATTGGTTTGAATCCGGAGTTGGAGCTTCTTACTCATCAATTTCTTCTTGAGTAGACGGGACTCATCGTGATCGACCACCTCGTGGTGGAGGAAGTGGCATTTGAGATTGAGGTTGAGGTTGAGGTTGATCATCATCGGAAAATAAATCTTCGTAACCGGGACCAAGAGTTTCGTGAATAGCATCAACATCATCTTCAAGATCGAAAATTCGAACATTTGAAGCTTGAGTAGGATAGGAGGGAGGAGTAGAGGAGGTGGAAGGAGCTTTTTACCCTTTGATGATGATGATTTCTTGCTAAACATTTTTTTTTTTTTTTTTGCTAAGAGTATAAAAATTGAGAGAGTTGAGAGAGTATAAATGTAAGTAAATAACTAATAAGAATTGAGAGAGTTGCTTGAGTGGGTTGAATTGGGGTGGTATTTATAGAAGTGTAAAAAAAAATCACCACGGCAAACTGTCAATTAACCGTTGGGTTGGCCGTTTTCGGTTCGAATCGACGGTTTGCCTTAACGGTCAACTAATATCAACCGTAGATCTCCAACGGTCATTTAATCTCGGCCGTTAGATCTCCAACGATCATATTTTCAAATTAAAAAAAAAAATAGAAAATTCGTCGAAACCGCCGGTTTGGCGGTTTGCGATTAAACCTCGAACCGAAACCGGTAAATTTTCTAATATATGTGTACCAAGGTCTTAGTCAATCTATGTGAACCATAACTCTCTGCATAAAAAATAGATAGTCACGTAGCGATCCGGGTAGCCAAGGACTAGTGCATCTGGATGGAGTGTTCTTTTGGAGGTGTGATTGAAGAATATCTTCTAAAGACACTATTAAATAAACGTGTGAATCGACTTCATAGGGAGAAATCTATTTGGTCACCAAGCCTCGCGAAAGCACTTTTAACCGAAACCAAACCTATAATCGGCGGTTGCGGTTTGATTTTTAAATCAAAAGCGCCGGTTTCAAGAATCGACGGTTCCAAACCGCCGGTTTCGGTTTTTGTCGGTTTCGATTTTTTGGGCATCTCTAGCTGAAATATTGCGGGAATTGTTTATGAATTCGTGTCACCCGAAAGCCTCTCCCTTGCATGGTGTCATTCGTGCACATCCCTCGATTTACAACTCTAACCAAGGGGTCTCTGAGTACGGTGAGAGATTTACGCCTTCGGGTATTTCCTACTTATAAAAAAATGAAAATGTAGAACATTTTGTTATGTTTTTTCAATTATTATATTTTGTACTTCTCTCACTACTTAATTTCACATTATGTTATTTAAATTCATCCCTTACTAGTTTTTTCATAATTAAAATAGTAAAAAAATAATTCAATTTTTATATTATTTCTATTTAAACATCTAAAAATTACATTACATTCATTATTTTATTATCTAATAAAGTAGAAAAAAAAATCATATTCTCTACTTTATTATTCAAAATACTAATAAATGACTCACACATTATAACACGTACTCAAATCCAATGAAAAATTAAGAGGTGGAGGAAGTATTTGTTTTCGAAGCGATGTTTATTTATTAGAAAAAAAAAAGCATGTTATTATTTGATTCGATTTTTTTAACTCTCACCTTTGAAGGTCATTCACTTTTTGTATCGTGATTTCTATTTTATTAGTTTTACAAAACTTGTATGAAATGGTCTAATTAATATATAAGACAAATTATATTTATTATATTAAATTCATTAATTCATATATATCTCAAATTAATCAATTATATTTTAAAAGAGAGTATGATTTAAATACTTTATATAATCGTCTCTTGCAAAAGTCTCTCTTTTATTTTATCATTTATCAAAATATAACTTTTCTTCGACGAAATATCCAAAATCTGAAGTAAAGTGATTAGGGTAAATAAAGTCAAAATTTTGAGAAGATTTTGGTGAAGTGGATTGTGGAGAGTACACTTTTTCTGTATTAAGGATTCAACTATTTAAATATGTTATTTTACGTATTGTAAATCTACGCCGAATAAAAAGTACAATTATTTTTATTTATTGAAAATTGTTTTGGTATATTATTCAAACAATGATCGTCGCAAATTATAGCAATCATATGTCAATTCAACAATATATAATTGTATTTTTATTAAGTTTGGATCTTCTACGTATAGAAAATCTATGATGAATACGAGGAAGTAAGATTATTTTGATCATTTTGATGGATCATTTCTTTTGTGGAGTCATATGAGAAGTATCATTTTGATTAGACAACTAATACTATTTGAGCGAAGATTGTATGATGTGGAATACGTTGTGAACCGGGTCAAAGCATTAAAGAATCGAACTTATTGTGAAAATTGGTAGTTATTCATTAAACGACTTTGACCGTTATAATTGTTATTCCCGCTGCAAGGAAGAAGGTTCATTTTGAAGCTTCGATCTAATACTAAGCAAAATCAGCGGTCAATACTTATTGGGCTTTGATCGAAACCGATGTAGATCATATAAATTCGATTTTCCCCAATTTGTCGATTACGTTATACATACATTGAGAGAGTTAGGACTCGTTTGTTTTGAGGTATTAAATTTTGAGTGATAGTGAAACATGTGATACATTTGACTTTTTATGTGTGATATGTTTTATTAAATCATACAAATCAAATGTTTGTTAATATATATTACAACATAGTTTAACATGAGTCATAATATATTCAAGTGTTTGTATTGAGAATTAATTCATGTGATAAGTTAAAATTTTACAATTATACCCCTATTTACTATTTTTTTAAATAAAAAATGGATATTTTTGTCAATTAACACGGTAATAAGTGCATGGTTATTTTAATACCTCATAAAGGGAGGGATCCATTTTCACTCAAAAATGGGAAAACATATATTATGCTTTCATATTTTTGCGGGCCATAAGTAATACAAATCAACAATAACAAACACTTGATTTTTAGGGAAAACAAACTATATCCCTAGTAATCACTCAAAACAAACATGCCCTTAGGGTTTTTAGTGTGATTAAGAATTCCAGATTTAATTCTTGATTGATGTTGGTTTTAAATTGTAATTGATCGTTTATATCTTGAAGAGGAAGTGTCACGATCCTGTGTATGTAGGTGATTTCACCTAACCACGTAAATCTTGTGTTGATTGCTGAATTTCTTGTTCTTCGTTTCTCGGTTTTGTTTTCTCGAGCTTGAATTGAAACTCATTTTTGTGAATTGGTTTAACATCTTTAATATGAAATTAAACGACTATTGTCACAAATCATAGTATCTTATGACGTTCCCACAATAGTAAAAATATTTTCTTTCATGATTGGATCTTCTACATAATAAAATCTACATTAGAATAAGTACAATTATTTTCATCTTTGAGACACACAAAGATTAGTGGGGAAAAAAATTATCTCTCTATGAGAGCCTCTCTCCTTAGGAACACCTTCTAGAAGTCTTCTAGTGTTTCACTCTTTCGAGTGTCATCTCCGGTAACCATCCGGCAACTATCCTGCTTCTCCAATTTTTTGAGTGATAGAAAGCAGTCTCTTTCTTGAGTAATCATTGCAAACCCAGGAAAAATCCACAAATTCAAACTCGTATCTTGCAATTGCATAGGAGGATTCAACACACGGAGGAAGAAATAAGTCTTGTAAAAAAGCGAGCACCTTCTAGAATTTCTTGCTCCTTAGCTATCTCGAGTGCTCCGTTTGGCGACGGTCCGATATTCTAAGGAAATCTTTATTCATTTGGTGGCGTATTAACAAAGAAATAACTATTGCAATTCTTTGGCTTTGGTTCCAGAAGATCAAAAGGTATCTTATCCTCACTTGAATCTCCCCTCTATAAATTGGAGCTTTCTTCCAACGGTAAGATACTCTTGAATCTCACTTGAATCTCCCTCTATAAATTGGAGCTTCAATTGAATTTTCCCGAGAAGAATGAGTACTACGGTTTGGAATGCATGTGGGCTCGGAGGGAAGCGTGCATTCCTTATGCTTCAAAGATCTTGTTTTTGAACTTAGACCATATATTTTGTTTGTTTTAAACTAAAGTAACTTGTAAGCGTGCGTTTCTGGTTACATGCTCTTAATTTTCATGGTGTTGTGGGAGTTGATCCCAATGGTACTAGAGGTGGTCTACTCTTATTTTTGAATAAAAATGCTGAAGTATCCCTTCGTTCTTACTCGCCTAGTCACGTTGATGTTAATGTTACGTGGAATTGTTTTAATTGGCGTTTTATTGGTGTCTATGGTCCTTCTAATTGTTGAAAGGGGGTTTTTCGGGAACTGCTTGAGAAATTACATGCTCTAAAACAAGACAATAATGAACATTGGCTCATTGGAGGAGACTTCAATGATACTTTATTTGAATCGGACAAGCGAGGAGGCTCCAGGAAAAAAGGTAGTAGGGCATGGAATTTTTATAATTGCATTCAAAAATAAGGATGAAAGACATTAAAAATGTTGGCCCAAAATGGACTCAGTGCAATGGACGTAAAGGAAATGTAAGAATAAAAGAAAAGCTTGATCGATTCATGGCCAACAAGGAGTGGTCCAACTGCTCCGCAAGCCTTGTAGAAAAATTGTGGTTTTTTTGGCTCGATCATAGAGCTATTAAACTTAATCTTAACCATAAAATTTGGGTGGCAAAGGAAACGCGAGAAAGACAGTTCATCTTTGAGAACAAATGAACCTTGGAGGAGGATTTCGCCGATAAAGTGGGTGATTTTTGGGAGTCGATGAAAAACATACAACCCCTTAATAAAAACTAACAACTTGTAGTAAGCTAATTTCAAGTTGGGCGTAACAAAGAGTGGGAACACAAAAATAAAATACGAAACTTGAAAAGGAAATTGACAATCTGTGATGAGGATAAGGAGGGGAAAGATACCATAGCGCTTCAAAGAAAGTTGGAAAAAGTGTTACTCCAAAAAGAAGCTCACCGGCAGCGTGCCAAAAACATTGGTTCAAAAATGGAGATAAGAATACCAATTTTTTTCATCGGTGTGCAAAAGGTAGGAGGGACGTAAATCAAATTGAGAGTATCATTGATGATAACGGCAATCGACCACCACAAGGGAAGACATCGGCAAATGTGTTGCTCTTTATTTTTCGGGATTATTCAAATCATCATTGTCGACACAGGAGAACATTGAGCAAGCTCTTCGGTTCGTCGAACCCAAAGTGGACGGAAATATGAGCACTTTCCTGGAGATGAAGTTCACGGCGGAAGAAGTTAAAAAAGCAATCTTTGACATCAACCCAAATAAATCGCCTGGACCAGATGGCTTCACAAAGAAATTTCTACCACAAATCCTGGAACTTTATCCAGAAAAGGTGATTGACGAGGTGCTCAAAATCTTAAATGGAGAAGCCCCTCTTAGAGACTGGAATGAGACAGTCATTACTGCGATCCCCAAAACAAAGAATGCGGACAAGGCACGTGACTACGGACCTATAAGCCTCTGTAATGTGAGTTACAAAATTGTGGCTAAGGCGATTTCGAACCGGTGGAAAAAGGTCCTTGATAAAATTATTGATGAAAACCAAAGTTTTTATTCAAGGGAGATTAATCACCGACAACATATTAATCGGTTTCGAATGTATACACTGGTTGAGGAATTCAAAAAGTAAAGTGGGATACGCTGCACTCAAATTAGACATGAGTAAAGCATATGATCGGGTGGAATGGAGATTTGTCGAAGCTACGATGCTTAAATTGTGTTTTTCGCGGAAATGGACAAATATCATCCTCCGATGTATTACTTGATCTCGTATAAGGTTAAGGTGAATGGCGTACTCACGGGAAACATAACTCCATCTAGAGGGATAAGACAAGGGGATCCCTTGTCTCCCTACATCTTTATGGTATGCACGCAAGGCTTGTCCACTTTGTTTAACGGTCTGAGTACTCTCGGAAAAATAAAAGGGGTTAAGATGGCGGTAGGGGGCCGACTATTTCACACCTGTTCTTTGTCGATGATAGTCTTGTTTTCTTCAAAGCGGACACTTCATCATGTAGGCAAGTGAAAGAATGTTTGCATAGTTATGAGAAAGCCTCCAGGCGGATGATTAACTTTGATAAGTCGGACTTTGTCCTTCAGCCCTCACATTCTTAATATAAACCAAGAGCGAGTGAAAGAGATCCTCCAAATTAAGGTCGGTAGGAGACACGAATTATACCTGGGGTGCCATCCTTCTCGCTTGAAATAAACGGGTGCAATTCGGTTACTTGAAGGATAATTTGATGAGAAAAATCGAAGCCGGAAACATAAGAAATTCTCTAAGAGTGGCAAAGAAACATTGATCAAAGCGGTGCTCCGGGCGGTTCTCATATATGCAATGTCCAGTTTTAGAGTCCCAACATCTACATGCAAAGAAATGGAGGGACTAATGGCTCGTTTACGGTGGGAGGGATCACAAAACAAAAAGGGGATCCATTGGAGAACTTGGGAGTGGCTTTGTAGGGACAAAGATAAAGGAGGCATGGGCTTTAGACAACTTTCTTCTTTCAATCGTGCTCTTCCGGCAAAGCAAATATGGAGAATGATCACGAAGCCCGATTCGCTGGTAAGCAAGGTATTTAAGGTTAGATATTTCGTAAATATGGATGTGATGAAGGCACATTTGGGCAACAACCCCTCTTTTGTTTGGAGCTCATTATGATGGGGGAGGGACCTTCTTAAAGAGGGGCTAAAATGGAGAGTTGCCAATGGAAAAGAAATTGAAGCAAATGATAGGAGCTGGTTTGCAGATTGGGAATTGCTCTTCCGTCCACTTGCAAAGTGCGAGATTAGAGGGTCGCAGAGTATATCTCACCGTAAGCACAATGGAAAGAGACAATTATCAAGCGGGATTTTCTACCATTCGAGGCGTAGGAGATCCTCTCGACTAGCATTGAAAGGGATTTAGAAAGGGACTCAAGATATCCGAAGGGAAAATACATGATTAAATCGAGGCTACTCTAGATGTGTGGAGATTAGAGAGGCAGTAAAGTCAAGCTCATGCTTCTAGTAGTTCGCCCAACTACAAAAGATGGTGGAGAGAAATCTGGTCCCTTCCGCATCCCACCAAGGATAAAGGCGTTTTGGTGGCAATTGGCATGGGATATTATACAAAATGAAAAAAACCTTGCTTGCAGGCATGTCCCTATACAACCTTGTTGTTTATTATGTGGCCATGCAGAGGCAAACTCAATTCATGCAATATTCATTTGCCTGTCACAAGAAAAGTTTGGGGGATATGGGGGTGAACATTCCAAAACCGGGAATAATAACGTTTGCATGATGGATTTCTTATCAAGGCTGGTATTGTTGAACCCCTCATTTCGTAAGGAAACCATAATGGCGGTTGCACAGGTAGTGTAGAAAAAGAGGTGTGAGATTACTCATTCGGAAGCTTCGATCGGAACAACCTCACCCATTTTAGGGGCAAAAATTTTACTTGGATGTTAGGGATGGTGGTAGACTATCGAAAGCTTGTGCTCGGATCATACGAAGGAACAAACAGCCCCTTGGAATTATTTGGCGAAAAATATTAGATCAATGGGGGATTATTTTGCTTCCTTCTCGGATGCTAGCTTTGAGTTTGAGACTGGAGGAGCAATGATTGGAGTGAATTGATACATGTTTTTAGGGCCAATTTTAGTGCAAAAAGTGAGCTAAAGTGTGATTTTTGTGCCTAAATGTGAAAAGTATCACTATTTTGCCTAAAAAGTATTACTTTGTGAGCTTTTGATGTTTTTCGCCCATTTTGCGTGTAAATCGGTGGAATTTTGCCAAACCGAGAGTACCGGTATTCTTAGAATAAAAAGACGAACATACGGGACGAAAACGGGGTCGGGCCGGAGCCCTTCTCGATAAAAATTCCCTGGTCTCGGCTGAAGTCGAGGGTGCACAGACCTCGACTCGAGGTTCATGCTGGAGGGAAACAATTTCAAAATGGCGGCGAGCTCGACTCGAGGGAGGAGCCTCGAGTCGAGGGATAGGAAAATGCGGGATCCTCGACTCGAGGGCGAAGCCTCGACTCGAGGCGAGAGATTTTTAAAGAAACGTGTTAGCGACTCTTAGGCCTCGACTCGAGGGCCTGAAGCTCGACTCGAGGAGTGCCCAAACCGAAAAATTCAGTTTTTAAGCCATTGGAAGCCAAAACGAGAGGAGAGATTCATTCTAGCGGTCTTGAGCGCTTTCTAGGAGTTTCTTTGAGCGAATTTTACATTTTGTAGCTTGAATTTACTTGTAATTGCAATAGATTGTTAGAATTGAGATAGATTCCACATTTAGATCATTAGATTAGTAGATTGATTGATTGTAATTGAAGTTTGCAGCTGAGAATTGGGAAGAATTGAAGTTGTATTGAAGCATTGTAGAAGATTAATCATTCTTATTTTTGCCTATTGAAGCTTAATTGGTGATGTTCTTACCCTTTGTTCTCTTTAATTCATTGCTTGTAGTGATTAGATTGTTAATTTATTTCTTAGATTTTCTAGCCATGGCTTTTGCTTGTAGCACCATGGGCTAATAGCTTTGTGCTTGGGATAATTGAAATTAGGGATGAAGTGATTGCCTCATGCTATGATTGTTGATAATTGTGATCAATTGAATTAGATTGCTTCCTAATTGTGATTCTTAATTGTGCTTCATGAAAAATTATCTCTTTTGATTAATGGTTAATCACCCTAGCAATAGGCGAGAGTTGAGCTAACGTGATTAGGTGTTAATCGGGTTTCAATTTTGCATGATTGTATGAATTGGGGACTTCTACATTGAGAGATGGGAAGAACTAAGAATACTCACATTAGGCATTGTGATATTAATTGAGAGATTAATTTCATGATGGTTTATGCTTTCTAATTTGATTGATTTGCATTTGGATACAATCATAGCTTGTTAATCATGGATTCTTTGATGGAGATTATCCCTTGCACCCAATTCCCCATTGATTTTAGTCTATTTGATCTTGCATTCTAGGTGTTTGATAAATTGTTTGCATAATTTTGTCATTTAATTTCTTGCATTTTATAGTGATTTAGTTCAAGAGCTTGTTGCAACTTTAGCCATTTAGAATTCTTATCCTTGTATCTCGTTTGCATACTTTCTCCCTTGGGTTCGATATTTTTGTTGATTGGTCTTAATAACTCTTACCCTATACACTCCAATCAAATGGCGCCGTTGCCGGGAGTTAGTTTTTGCGCCTATAAGTGAGATTCGAGGATTGTTTAAAGTGGCTATTTGTTGTTTTTATTTTTGTTTTTGTTGATTTTATTGGTGAGAATTTGATACTTGGATTTGTGGTATTGTAGGTGTATGCTAACAAGATCAAGTGGTGTTCCACCCTTGCCACTAAATCCGAAATCGAGGCTACGTTGAGAAGAAATCGTGTGAGAAGAAGGGAAGCTATGGAAGGAGAAGATCAAAGGCATGAGGAGAGACTAGTGGGTGATCCTCAAGAAGAGGAGGTACATGGACAAGGAGTAGGAGGAGGAGAGAATGGAGGTAATGGGAATCATTTTCATGCTCAAGTTGGCCCTTTCCCTCAAGGGATGCCACCACAAAATTACCCCTACCAAAATCCATATCCTTATCCACCTCAAGCTCATCAATATCCCTACTATCCACCTCAAGCTCATCAATATCCCTACTATCCACCTCATCCACAACAATTTCCACCATACTATCCCCATATGCCGTATAATCAAGAGCCACGATATCATGAGCCACTTCACATACCAAATGCCCAACCACAACCCGTAAATGGAATTTAATGAGGCAGTTCATCTTATGACGTCGTCACATTGTACACCTACCGATACTCCGCATTGAATCGATTTAAGGTGGAAAATTAGATACGTAGTCTAAGATCTTCTCTGCCTAGTGGTCATCTTAGGCGATGTATGCTCAAAAAAAAGTACAATTATTTTCATTTATTAAAATGCTCTAATATTATACCGATAAAAAAAAATGCTCTAATATTATGAAATTAAAACTACAACTATCACAAATCATAGTATCTTATGGCATTTCAACAATCATGGCATCTTATGGTATTTCTACAACATAAAAATATATTTTCTATTACGATTGAATTTTCTACGTATTAAAATCTACAATGGATATGAAGGATAATTATTTTAATTTATTGAAAATTGCTTTAATATAAAATTGTCATAACATCTTATGACAAGTCCACAGCATTAAAATGTATTTTCTATCACAATCAAATCCTTAGAATAGGAAAAGTGTGTTTTTCACAATCCTCACAAAAAAATCTACAAACAATGGGAAAATAATTATTTCTATTTATTGAAAGTTACTTTCATTTGAAATTAATTTATAGCTTTGTACAAATTAAATTTCACCATTCGCAAACCAAAATATTTTATGACAAATATCAAGAGATATTGACACACATTTTATGTCAAATATCAAATGGCATTGACAAGGAAAAGTTCTTGCATTATTAGGACCAAATTAAATTTGTGCAACAGCTAAATATATGCGACTTATATGTTCAGTTATTATCTTATTTCTTTGATTTTTTTTTTTCTCTTTCACACCTACTACTTTTACAAAATAAAATTGAGTAACATAGTACAACTAATACACACAAAAAGGCTTTTTAAATTAAATATAGCGGTTTTGAAAACCGATTTCAAATGTATGGTGGTTTTGAAATGTATTTCAAATATAAGGAGGGGCGCCACCAGCTACGGCGCCCCTTCACAAATCCGACAAATTAGACACCAATCTGTACATCTACCCGCAAAATTAAAAAAAAAAATTAGAGGGCGCCGTAGCCGGTGGCGCCCTTAGAACACTCCGACATAGCCTGAATAAGTTTCCATCGTTACATTAAAAAAATATATATATATACCAACCCCATGGGGCGCCAACAGCTACGGCGCCCCTTAGGGACATACTCAATTCAGGGAAGTACATGCTCAAGTCAATGAAATAATTGTATGGTCAAGCCCAAATAATTGCATGGTCAAGCCATGGAAATAATTGCATGGTCAATCACGGTTGAATAGATCAATGAATATGCATGCTCAAATCTTTTAATTCAATTCACCACTTGATATAAATAGGCATGCTTGGCTGTCAATGACGTTTGAATAGATCATGGTCAAATCAGATCACCGCACCTCTACTCTACTCTACTTAATATCAATAGGCATGGTTCACCGCACCTCTACCGAATAGGCATGTCACGGTTTTTGACCGCTTTTTAATTGTGAAATCTATTTAAGAGAGACGCGTATTGCACCATTGTAGATCGAGTAAGAAGTGAGTAAGAGCATACAAAATTTGTAAATCAAGAGAGGAAGAACGTCACTCTTCCGAGAGCACAATTTTATAAAAGTAAAGGTGACGAAAATTTTAATTTTTCGTAGTATACTTTTTTATTTTTAGTTTAGTTATACAATATATTTTATTTATAATATATGTTTTATTGTTGTAGAATTTTTTTGAGAAAGATTGGAATTATACAGAGATTGAAGAAGATTGCAATTGTTGATACTTTGAGAAGATTGCAATTCTTCATATTTTGAGGTTGATATTTATTTTTCTATCTCATAATTTATTTTGCTAAATGAAAGTCAAGCTTTCAGATCGAGTGTAGAATAACATATTCATATTTGATATTTTTGAATGAGTTTACGGTGAGTTATGAATTTTTATGTGAAACGTGTACATTTTTACGAATTTTGCAGCACACTCGTTTTCATTAAATTTTTGGTAATGATTCGTAGCTCGAATGACTTAGGTTTCTAAATGAAAGTTGTTCCCTACCGAGTGTAGAAGAACTTACTAAAATTTGGTATTTTTTATGAGTTTACAATGAGTTATGAATTTTTATATGAAACATGTACATTTTTTTACGAATTTTGCAACACACTCGTTTTCATTAAATTGTTATTTTTTTGATGAGTTTACAGTGAGTTATGAATTTGGTATTTTTTTGATGAGTTTACAGTGAGTTATGAATGTTTATGTGAAACGTGTATATTTTTTACGAATTTTGCAACACGCTCGTTTTCATTAAATTTCCGGTAACGATCCGTAGCTCGAATGACTTAGTTTTCTAAATAAAAGTTGTTTCCTACTGAGTGTAGAATAACATATTCAAATTTGGTATTTTTTTGATGAGTTTACAGTGAGTTATGAATTTTTATGTGAAACATGTACATTTTTGATGAATTTTGCAACACACTCATTTTCATTAAATTTCCGGTAACGATCCGTAGCTCGAATGACTTAGCTTTCTAAATAAAAGTTGTTTCCTACTGAGTGTAGAATAACATATTCAAATTTTGTATTTTTTTGATGAGTTTACAATGAGTTATGAATTTTTATGTGAAACATGTACATTTTTGACGAATTTTGCAACACACTCATTTTCATTAAATTTCCGATAATGATCCGTAGATCGAATGACTTAGGTTTCTAAATAAAAGTTGTTTCCTACTGAGTGTAGATTAACCTATTCAAATTTGGTATTTTTTGATGAGTTTACAATGAGTTATGAATTTTTATGTGAAATGTGTATATTTTACGAATTTTGCAACACGCTCGTTTTCATTAAATTTCCGGTAATGATCCGTAGCTCGAATGACTTAGGTTTCTAAATAAAATTTGTTTCCTACTAAGTGTAGAATAACATATTCAAATTTTGTATTTTTGATGAGTTTACAATGAGTTATGAATTTTTATGTGAAACATGTACATTTTTGACGAATTTTGCAACACACTCATTTTCATTAAATTTCCGGTAATGATCCGTAGATCGAATGACTTAGGTTTCTAAATAAAAGTTGTTTCCTACTGAGTGTAGAATAACAGATTCAAATTTGGTATTTTTTTGATGAGTTTACAGTGAGTTATGAATTTTTATGTGAAATGTGTATATTTTTTACGAATTTTGCAACACGCTCGTTTTTATTAAATTTTCGGTAATGATCCGTAGCTCGAATGACTTAGGTTTCTAAATAAAAGTTGTTTCCTACTGAGTGTAGAATAACATATTCAAATTTTGTATTTTTTGATGAGTTTACAATAAGTTATGAATTTTTATGTGAAACATGTACATTTTTACGAATTTTGCAATACACTCATTTTCATTAAATTTCCGGTAATGATCCGTAGATCGAATGACTTAGGTTTCTAAATAAAAGTTGTTTCCTACTGAGTGTAGAATAACATATTCAAATTTGGTATTTTTTTGATGAGTTTACAGTGAGTTATGATGCTTGTTTGTGTTACGATCTCTTTTATTTTTTTCATTAAAGGTATAGCAATATGAGTGATATTGGAATAATTGTACGTTGTGGGGGAATAAATGTTGGATTACAAAGAGTGGATCGTAAGATTGATTATTACGATCTACTTCGCTTGTTGTCCGAAATGACCGGATTTGAATTGAATGAGTATAACTTGAAGGTGTCTCAGAAAATATGCCGACACGTCCGATATTTATTCAATCACATGCAATCGCGACCTTTGGTTTTTTTTTTTATCCGAACGCTGGTTTTAGATCAGTTGAGTTATATGTTCAACAAGAAATGATTTTACCAACACGGTCATCGCATATTCCAATGGATAATACTTTGAACGAATATGCATCCTACATTGCGGTGAATGCGAAATGCCGCCTTTCACCCGAGGGTCTGTTGATGCGAATGATGACGATGGGTGCATGTTAAGAACTCAAGAAGTTGCATGTGACTATTTTGGCATTAATGATGGACCCAAATCTGAGCCGGATGATGATGAAGCAAATGGTGATGAAGACGATTGCACGAGGATAATAATATTGAAGATCAAGTCCATGCGAGTAGAAATATGCAACTACAACACAACACAACGTAATAAAAACCGGTATCATAAAAGATATCGAGAATCCGAGGGTGCAATCGGAAACCATCGGGTTCATCTACCCTAAACGTCCAAAAAATACACGATGTCGAGTGATTTGATCTAATTATGGCATCCTCGGCAATTTCATTGTTAAAAATTAATTACGAGCGATGCGTTTTTGATCGATCAAAAGAGACGGATCCTGAGGTCCATATAACTTTCTATACATCCTGATATTAAAACAATAAAATAAAGTTAGACTTATTAAAAATTATATATATAATGGAAAAGTATTGCAAACAATAAAATAAAGTTAGACTTATGCACATAAAAATTCATAACTCACTGTAAACTCATCAAAAAAATACCAAATTTGAATATGTTATTCTACACTCAGTAGAAAACAACTTTCATTTAGAAACCTAATTTATTCGAGCTATGGATCATTACCGAAAATTTAATGATGACGAGTGTATTGCAAAATTCGTCAAAAATGTGCACGTTTCACATAAAAATTCATAACTCACTGTAAACTCATCAAAAAAATACCAAATTTAAATATGTTATTCTACACTCAGTAGAAAATAACTTTTATTTAGAAACTTTAGTCATTCAAACCACGGATCGTTACCGGAAATTTAATGAAAACGAGCGTGTTGAAGAATTCGTAAAATGTACACATTTCACATAAAAATTCATAACTCACTGTAAACTCATCAAAAAATTTCAAAACTTGAATATGTTATTCTACACTCAGTAGGAAACAAATTTCATTTAGAAACCTAATTCATTCGAACTACGGATCATTACCGGAAATTTAATAAAAACGAGTATGTTGCAAAATTCGTAAAAATGTACACATTTCACATAAAAATTCATAACTCACTGTAAACTCGTCAAAAAATACCAAATTTGAATATGTTATTCTACACTCAGTAGGAAACAACTTTCATTTAGAAACCTAATTCATTCGAGCTATGGATCATTACCGAAAATTTAATGATGACGAGTGTGTTGCAAAATTCGTCAAAAATGTGCACGTTTCACATAAAAATTCATAACTCACTGTAAACTCATCAAAAAAATACCAAATTTGAATATGTTATTCTACACTCAGTAGAAAACAACTTTTATTTAGAAACCTTAGTCATTCAAACCACGGATCGTTACCGGAAATTTAATGAAAACGAGCGTGTTGAAAAATTCGTAAAAAATGTACACATTTCACATAAAAATTCATAACTCACTGTAAACTCATCAAAAATACAAAATTTGAATATGTTATTCTACACTCAGTAGAAAACAAATTTCATTTAGAAACCTAATTCATTCGAACTACGGATCGTTACCGGAAATTTAATAAAAACGAGTGTGTTGCAAAATTCGTAAAATGTACACATTTCACATAAAAATTCATAACTCACTGTAAACTCGTCAAAAATACCAAATTTGAATATGTTATTCTACACTCAGTAGGAAACAACTTTCATTTAGAAATCTAATTCATTCGAGCTACGGATCGTTACCGGAAATTTAATGAAAACGTGTGTATTGCAAAATTCGTAAAAATGTACACATTTCACATAAAAATTCATAACTCACTGTAATCTCATCAAAAGAATATCAAATTTGAATATGTTATTCTACACTCAGTAGGAAACAACTTTCATTTAGAAATCTAATTCATTCGAGCTACGGATCGTTACCGGAAATTTAATGAAAATGAGTGTATTGCAAAATTCGTCAAAAATGTACACATTTCACATAAAAATTCATAACTCACTGTAAACTCATCAAAAAAATATCAAATTTGAATATGTTATTCTACACTCAGTAGGAAAGAACTTTCATTTAGAAACATAATTCATTCGAGCTACGGATCGTTACCGGAAATTTAAAGAAAATGAGTGTGTTGCAAAATTCGTCAAAAATGTATACATTTCACATAAAAATTCATAACTCAATCTAAACTCATCAAAAAATACCAAATTTGAATATGTTATTCTACACTCAGTAGGGAACATCTTTTATTTAGAAACCTAAGTCATTCGAGGTACGGAAAGTTACCGGATTTTTAATAAAAACGTGTGTGTTGCAAAATTCTTAAAAATATACAAGTTTCACATAAAAATTCATAACTCACTGTAAACTCATCCAAAAAATACCAAATTTGAATATGTTATTCTACACTCAGTAGGAAACAAATTTCATTTAGAAACCAAAGTCATTCGAGCTACGGATCGTTACCGAAAATTTAATGAAAATAAGTATGTTGCAAAATTCATAAAAAATGTACACATTTCACATAAAAATTCATAACTTACTGTAAACTCATCAAAAAATACCAAATTTAAATATGTTATTCTACACTCAGTAGGAAACAACTTTCATTTAGAAACTTAAGTCATTCGAGCTACGGATCGTTACCGAAAATTTTAAGAAAACGATTGTGTTGCAAAATTCGTAAAATAGACTAACCTTGTTGATTGACGCTCCATTATCACTCAAACTACAAATATTTAATCTGCAAAAACAATTAGCATGTCAAGAAAGTAATAACCATTATAAAAAAAAAAAAAAAAAAAGGAAAATTCATAGACATGAAGAAGACTTGGCCGAAGACTTGCCGGGAGTAGTAAAAATATTGAGTTTCATGATGTAGTAAAAATGAAGATGCCCTTTATATAAATTGATTACACACCACATTTAATTCACACTTCTGTCAATTATTTCCTGACGTTAGCTTCCTTCCTGACACCTGAGCAAATTGACCATTGACCATGCAATTATTTCCATGGCTTGACCATGCCATTATTTGGGCTTGACCATGCAATTATTTCCTGACTTGAGCATGTATTTCCCTGACTTGAATGTCCCTAAGGGGCGCCGTAGCTGTTGGCGCCCCATGGGGTTGGTATATATATATATATTTTTTTAATGTAACGGTGGAAATTTATTTAGGGTATGTCGGAGTGTTCTAAGGGCGCCACCGGCTACGGCGCCCTCTAAATTTTTATTTTTTATTTTTATTTTGCGGGTAGATGTACAGATTGGTGTCGGAATTTGTCGGATTTGTGAAGGGGGCGCCGTAGCTGGTGGCGCCTCCTTATATCTGAAATTTGTTTCAAAACCACCATACATTTAAAATCGGTTTTCAAAACCGCTATATTTAATTTAAAAAGCCCAAAAAAACTAATTATATTAGAACAAATACATTTAAGTTAATTTAACACTTAAACTTATCTTTTATATATAACATTGATATATATTGATATATATATATATATATATATATATATATATATATATATATATATATATATATATATATATATATTTACGTTGATTTTGCTACTTTTACTTCACCCTTCTTTATATATGCACGGACATTGTAGATTAATGAACCCACAATAAATGCTTTATATGTTGCAATTTAACAACCGTGTTAAAAATATTCTTTGGGTTAAAAATCCAGAGAAGATAATTAATTCATTTTAACCATGGAGTATAAAATATTTAAAACGTTATATATATTGTAAAAAAAAAAACAATTTAGAACAAACTATGTATTAAATAGTAAATAAAGAAAATTAATAATAACTTGCGCCTGTAGCTCAGTGGATAGAGCGTCTGTTTCCTAAGCAGAAAGTCGTAGGTTCGACCCCTACCTGGCGCGACACATTTTGTACATTTAAATACTACTTTAATTCCATGTTCCTTGTTTTTTACACCCCCTAAATTACTTGCAACACATTTTATACATTTAAATTACTTGTTATTTTTTCCCTTAAATTATTTGCAATACATTTTATACATATACCTTAATTCCTTGTTTTTTTCCTTAAATTACTTGCAATGCATATACAAAACTTTCTATAGTTACTTGCAAATTGCAATCCATATACATCACTTTTGCCTTCCTATTTTTCCTTTAGCTTAATTTCTTGTGCAATTTCTTTTATTTTCCCTAAAATTACTTGCAATACGTATATTGTACATCACTTTTGTCTTTATTTTTCCTTATCCTAATTTCTTGCAATATATTCCAGCGGTTTTCATGTCATTCAAATGCACAACCATTACTCAACCTACAACCTTGAAGATTATTACATCATATATTCCATGAACTACCTACCTTCCACCCCCCACCCCCACCCCCTTAGAACAACTCTTTACTTAATCAGAACACAACCAACTCCTGAAATCCCATAATCTTCATCAACTCTCACCATGTCATTAATTGCAGACGCACCAGGCTTTCTCCAAGTCTTCTCCAATGGCGTAGTCAAACGGTTCGCCCCTCAAATTGTCGAATGCTCCAAAATCCCCCACAAATACAACTCCAAGGATGTAATAATCGACCCCACGAAGCCGATAACAGCTAGAATCTTCCTCCCTCACACCTCCGACGACTCACCACCACAACTCCCCTGTTCTCGTGTACTTCCATGGCGGCGGTTTCTGTATTGGCTCCACCACTTGGATAGGATACCACGTTTTTTTGGGAAACTTATCAGCCTCAGCTAAAGCCATCATCTTGTCAGTAGATTACCGCCTAGCACCAGAAAACAAGCTTCCGACAGCTTACGACGACTGTTATAATGCACTTAAATGGCTAAGTTCGAACTTGGAGTCGGAGCCTTGGCTTCACGATGCCAACCTTTCCCGTGTTTTCCTCTCTGGTGACAGTGCTGGAGGGAATATAGCTCATCAGGTTGCTGTAAAACTCATGGAGACAAGTATTTCGAATATTAGGGTTAAAGGGTTGATTCCGATTCATCCCTATTTCGGAAGTGAAATACGGACAGAACTGGAGATGGAGGAGAGCTCAAGCCATGAAGTAGCCATGAATGATATGTTCTGGAAGCTGAGCTTGCCGGAAGGATCAGACCGCAACTTTTACGGGTGTAACTTCGAGAAGGGGAGACGAAGTGGCAGCAGTTTCCGGCAGTGTTGGTGTTTGTTGCAGGGCTGGATTTCTTGAAAGAGAGAGGAGTTATGTATGAAGAATTCTTGAAAAAAGGGGGTGAAGAGAGTGAGTTTGATTGAGGCTCAAGGTGAAAAACACGTTTTTCATGTATGGGAGCCTGAATCTGAGGCAGCTGATTTGCTTCAAAAGCAGATAACTAGTTTCATGCAAAGCCTGTGATTTAGCTAAATCGAAAACCAAGCCCAACAACTAATTGCATTGTTCAAACAAACTATATTTGATAAACATGACTAATTTCAACATATTTCTGCTTTCAATGAGTCGTTCAACACAACAGATGCTTGGTTATGATCACAGCAATACCACAGTACGAAATTAAAGCAAATTATAGTTTAAAGAGTTAACAGGTTAATCAAGTCTAATTGACTAGTTTTCTCAGGGCTAAGAAGCCAGCAAGCATAAAAATCGAACAAACGGTACAGCAAACGCACATCATCAGCTATTCTACATAACTGGCTTCGATATATCTATAGAATTGAACGAAGTAGAGTTTTAAGTAGAGCATTCCAATCCTCTCCGAGCGAAAGATCATCTTGAATGCTCTTTATCTCTAAGATGGCACTGCATAAGAGAGAGGATGCTGTAAGCCAAACAAAACATACTATTCTTTTGAAACCGTAGACAAAGTGCAGATTGGCAAACATAAATAAACAAAGAAATCCAAAAAGAAAAACAATGAGAAAACAGAATTGAACAGTAAGTTGCTATTCTATTAAGTGGCACAATTAAGCATTGTAAAGTGGAGAAATGTTGACAGAGAGCGATTGAACTTGCATGCTTGATACAAATAATGATAATACTAACTCAACCCCACGGCCATAAACTACCAAAATTATCATGTGATTGCATCTACTATGACTTAAGACATATCAAGTGACTAGGATACATGATATATCACAATCAAGTGCTATAAAAACAATTAGTCGCTAATATGGAAAATTAATAATCATCACATTACATGTAGACAAGTGCAACGTTATTTGTGACCTCATGATTTTGAAATGGTGGTTCAGTTTCTTATGAAACACTAAAATGGCAAACTTGGACAGGTACAGTACAAAAAGACCAACTCACTGTAGGTGGATGTATCAATTTGCTCAGGAAGCTCTTTAATATCAACTTCAAATCTTTCCTGAACCTGCAACACATTGTTAGCACATCCCTAGAATGTTAGTAGCCACAGGTAAAATTTGCTAGACAATTAAGCATAATAATATCGTACCTGATTAAGAACATCTGAATCAGATGCAGAAGCAACAAATGTTATGGCAAGCCCTTTGGTGCCAAACCTCCCAGCTCTGCCAACCTAAAATATGAAGAGAAAATTGTTGGGGAGAGGAGTCCACATAAGTCATTCAAATCACCTACTAAGGGCTTGTAAGATTTGTGTGATGGGATTTATTGGAAGTAGGACTGCAGTTCACTCTGAATATTGTTGAACTTTGTGCCTGGTTTGTGATTAAAATTAAGTGATAGGGGATGCAATATCAATAACATGAATGGCTAGAATGTAGTTTACAATATATCCAGATTACCCTTCAGTTATTGTCCTTCACCAGGTTACCAAAAACAAACATGCCATAAATTAATTATCAAGAACATAACTAAGGAGTTTACCCTGTGCAGATAAGTATCTGCAGAATCTGGCATATCATAATTAATCACAATGTTAACTCGTTCTATGTCAATTCCTCGACCAACCAAATCTGTTGCTACCAATATCCTCTTATGCCCCTCTTTGAATCCCTTGTATCGCATTAATCTGCATTCCCAAAACATAGAGTATTTGAGACACAAAAAGAAATGGCAATTCATCTTTCTCTCATTTGAAACACATACCACAAACTATATGCTGATGAGTAGTAAATGTAATTCCCATTTAGGAAAATGCATGCATAACCAACATCCGACACATCAATACATTAACATCTGAAAGGTTCATCAAAGCATCAAAGAGACAACATAGTATTGACGTGCCTTCATAGACAATCCATATTCATTCTACTAATTAGTAGTTAATAGCAAAGCAAAATAAATGGCTTAACCAGAACATTAACATTGCACAAACCTTTCTTCTTGGGACATGCCAGAGTGAATGCAAATTGATGGAAAATTACACTCCACAAGCAACTTATTTAGTTCCGCTGCTCTATTGACACTTTTGACAAAGATGACCACTTGATTGAAATCCAAAGCATCGAGCAGATCATTTAGCTTCCGGTTTTTCTCCAGCTCACTCAATTTGATGTAGTGCTGTCATAGAATCATGTTAAGCTAAATATTACTTAAAAGACCAAACACAATACTGTGAATGTAAAATCCAACCTGAACAAGACCATGAAGGGTTAACTTGGCCTCATCATCCACGTAAATTTCCATAGGCTGAAGGGAAGAAATGTCACAGTAAAGCATATTAGGAGCCCATCCGAAGCTAAAGTATCCAGTATGAAATGAATGACGGTAAAAAGATCCAATTGATGTACTTGGCCATCTGAATCATCTCCTTGCAGGTAGTTTACCCACTCATACAGACTAAATGCCACCGCTACTCTTCAAACAACTATTCATAATCTAAAAACACAAGCTTAACTCCCAAACCTCTTGAATCTCCTACTAAAACCCAAAAAAATACAGATAGAAAAAAAAACAAAAGATAAACCCAAAACGCCAAGTGCATTTGCACCAAGAAAGAGCATTGCTTATGGAACCTGTTGACCTCCTATGCCAAACTATTGAATCTTTCAAATGAATCATCACTTGTCAGTTGCATAGATAAACACGACATGGCAAGTATACAGTGCATCAGCTGCTGCATTCTTCACCATCTGGGAAAATTGAAATATGGACTTCTAAATTCAAGGACTGGCCATAGGACATTACATCTTGCATGAATTTCTTGCAAACTGGTCGGATCTCCTTGCTGAGAGTAGCTGAAAACATCATAACTTGTTTATCATGAGGGGTCATCTTGAAAATCTGCTGCACATCCCTCCTCATATCTATCGTTTCATAAAACAAGCAGTCAGAAAACAACAGAACATATCTTTTTAGGCAAGGGAAGGGAATAGATGTTGTCATGAAAAGGCTTACCTAGAGACTCGAGCATCTTGTCACACTCATCCAGTATAAAATGCCTCACATTTCTCAGAGAGAGATCCTTGTCTCTAGCCAGAGCAAGAATTCTTCCTGGCGTTCCAACAACAATGTGAGGACATTCATTCTTCAGAAGATCTTTGTGTATTTTGATGTTGACACCACCGTAGAAAACAGCAACTTTAATATCTGTTAAATATGTACTGAACCTTTCAAATTCATGACAAATCTGCAAATGAAGAAAACATGAAGGCAGGTAAGTGTACTGCTAATCGCTTAATAAAGACTCTGTAATTTTCACCGGAAGACCACAGGGACCAATCACTTTAAGAGCGAGAAAAAAAAAAATCATAGTTGGAATACATGCCTGATAAGCTAATTCTCTTGTATGACATAGGACAAGAGCAGCAACTTGGCCTGCAACTGGTTCAATCTGCTGCAATGTTGAAAGAACAAACACAGCAGTTTTCCCCATACCAGATTTTGCTTGGCAGATGACATCCATTCCCAAAATAGCTTGAGGAATGCACTCGTGTTGAACTGACGAATAACCAAAGAAATTTGATCCAAGGAAACCTCAGTTTCAGTTTAAAAAGTTTTACCATTCAACTTCTCCAATTGATAATAATGATTTACCTGAGAAATGTAACCCAACAGTTGTAAGTCTCTGTTTATGAGTGCTAATTCATTTAAATGATATATACAGAATGAGATAAAACATTATAAAGAGACCAAGCTAGTAACACATTACACATCACAAAAATAGCTCAATGTTGATACTGATTGAATAAAGGGACAAAGAAGGTTTCATATTCAATAGGACCATCATCAAATGCATTACACTAAATAATGCACAACAAAAGACACAATCATTGCACTCACGTGACCAAGCTAGAATCAAAGATGTTCAAAACATGAAGTTATACAATTTTAAAAAGACGGAGGCTGATTCAAAAAAACCAAAGATGCATTTGTAAAAATGAGTCATGTCCAGCACAACTGCACAAAGACAACAAAAATTTCCTCACATATAAAATTGTCATGGTTACCACATGCCAACAGCATATACTACCATCATTTATTTCCGAAACTATCAATTAAAAGGTCTCATATGAAACCAAGATCACTAACACAACTTAATACAGACTACACAACTTGAAAATCATTGTACATTTAACATAACAAAAATTCTGCAATAGCATTAAATATAGCTCAGCTTTCAGAATGCAGAAAAAGCATCTTGCCTTCTGATGGATGTTCAAATCCCGAGTCCACAATAGCACGTAAAAGCTCTGGCTTCAAAAGGAAGTCTCTGAATCCTGAACTGTGGATCCCCACATAACCCCTGCACCCAAGGACAAAAACAACTTAAGTTAATCCCTTGCATAGATCAGATATAATTAAACGCTGAACCACCTCCCAAAATAAAATTCTCCAGTCCCCTCCTCGTGGTAGTAAGATCTAAGCTCAAGGATGACACACATTTGAATGAAAGAAATAAAATGACAGCTACGTAATCAAAGAGAAAACTCAACAGTTACTCACTTGACCAAAACAACAGCTTTCCATCATTAGAAGTTAATTTAAGAAGAGGGCTTTTACATTTAACAACTAAGCAAGCTAATTAAAAACGTGATCTAATACTATGCGACATGTATAAATAGAACACAGTAACCCATAAAACACGCATATGGATAAATAAAAGCAATAAACTCGAAACTCACTTCTTCACGGACTCGCCGTTAACCTTAACGCCGACTGAGTCAGGTGCTTTTTCGTCTTCTTCCTCGTAGTCGAGAAGCTCCTCTTCGTAAGCATCGTTTTCCTTCACCTCAGTCATTTCTTTTGCTACTTTGGCTGCTCGAAACAACAGATCAACAAAAACAAAAATCAATATTCCTCATTGTAGACAACAAATCTTTACGCATAACTCAATCACAAACTTTGAACAATATATGAAAGACTGTAAATCGTTACACGTGACTCAATCACACACTTGAAACGATATAAAGAAGTTGAAAACTAAAGTTTATGGCCTCGTTACCTGCTGAAGAAAATATATCCTAGGTATTCCAATTATACGCTTCGAATTTCGAAATTCTGCAGAGAAAATTGTTAGGAAAAATATATGAAACGAAAGATATTTTGTAGACGGAGCGATAGGGTTTGGGAATGGCGGAAAGCAATCGGCTTTATTAATAATGGAGTGGGTTTTCTGACCTTTTTACCCTTGGTCGACTTCGATAATAGGACAGAGCTTGTTAGTCGTCACACATGCTATAAAACGCCAAACGGTAAAGCGCTTTACTCTTATGATTATTTAGCCGCGTTCACTGGATGTTCTCAAATTAAATTGATAACATAATATTATATATATATATATATATATATTAATTTACTGTGTAAAATAATATATTTATATTATAAAATAAACATATTCAACTGATATATATATAAAAGTATGTAATAATTTTTCGTATATTTTAAAATTTTATTTTTCAATACATCAAATTGTAATATAATATTTATACTCTTATATATTATTTAAAATTGTGATATAAATAAAATTAATCATTATACTCAATATTATGATTTAAGAATTAATCACTATACTCAATATTAAGATTTAAGAGAAATCACATATTTAGAATTATATTATATAAAGTAAAATATCACATTAATTTAAAATTATATAATATCAAATTTTTATAAAGAGAACTACTTTGAGATAATATACTTACTTTAAGAGATTTATTAAATTAGTCAAATCTTCCAATATTAATCATTCCATAAGTTTTTCTTAATTTAAAAAATTTATTACTTATTGACACATCATTACATTACTCAATATTATGATGCCACATAATACAATCTATTTTAATGCATAGATATAAACTTAATGAAAAGAAGGCATATCATCAAAATGAATGAGAAGATGACAACTAAGCAAATTAAAACTCCCTATTAGTATATAGGGATGAATTGAATTAAAATTATGTATAAATTGATCAATTTATTTATTTTGACAAACATGATATATATATATATATATATATATATATTACCTTATAAAGCTAAACCTAAAAGCTCTTGTAGCAAAGCCACATCCTTCTATTTCAAAATCTCTCTCTCTTCTCATTCATTTAAGTTTTTAAAATTAAATTATTTCAAAATCCCCTCTTCTCATTCATTTAAGTTTTAAAAATTGATCTCAACCATTTATTTATAATTTTTAATCTTAACCATTAATCTCATTCCATATTATTCTATATAAATCTCTAAGCTCTAATTTGTTTCTCATTAAAAATCCTAATTTTTTTCTTCTCTCCTTTTATTTTATCATATTTATATTTTAATTCAAGAATTTCATTATTTAATAATGAATTGCTAATCTCTTTTTTTTTTTTTGATTGCGTAACATATATAACATGAGATGATCTTCATAGTATTTAATTTTTTTTTCGTTGTTTTATAATGAGTTGTTAGTCTTATTCTTTGTGTTTTTTTAATTTTATTGCGTATACAAGTTGCAGATTATAGAAAATGAAAGTATCGTCGGATGATTTTCATCGTATTGGTTTTATTAATATTTTGTTATTTTTGCAGACTTTGGATATCCGATTTGATGTTACTATACAAATAAAAGAATTTTGTATACCTTGACTAATTATGATTAGTACTACAAATAATTTCTCGTAAGTTTTTCCTTTCTTTTTGGTTAAAACTAGATTATGATTTTCTTTCTACATGTTCATATGTTCGTTTATTGAAGTTTTGATCTATATATTTTTTTATTGTAGATTGCAAACTAATGATTGATTCGATCACCGGACGATCGACAATTTAGAAGACTATGAAGAATGTTTTATTTTTATTTGTATCCATTAGAATTAAAAATTTTATTATTTTTTATAGGATTAATTAATTTATAGATTTTGTTTTGAGTGATTTTAAATTTGTGTATTGTAAATATTGATAATTATATATATCAATCACTTTATTTATTTACAAGTTTTTGGTGATATAAATCTATTTTATTTGCATTTAATTTGATATTTTACTTTTGTATATTGTTGTAAACTTCTTTTGTAATCAATTTTAAGGAATACAATTCATACAATATTCAGAAGCATGCATATATTTAATTTACGTTTAAAATTTTGAAATTTTAAATCGATTGTTCAATTTGTATTCAGATATTTGAAAAGTGTATATTTAATTTATTTGGTGATATATAGACTATATAAATATATTTAATTTATTTGGTGATATATACAAATTATATAATAGGTGCAGAAAGCAAGCATATATTTAATTTACGTTTAAAATTTTAAAATTTTAAACCGGGTTGTTCAATTTGTATTCATATATTTGAAAAGTGTATATTTAATTTATTTAATGATATATACCGTTTATATAGATATATTTAATTAATTTATTTGGTGATATATACAAATTATATAATAGTCCGCAGAAAGTAAGCGTATATTTAAATTTATTGTGTAATGTAAATATGTAAAAATAAAAATAAAATTTTTAAATATGATTTTATTTCAAACCCGCGAATTTTGCGGGCCATATACTAGTATGTATATATAACAATATTAAAATCCCATATAGGGAGTTTGCTCGAGTTTAGGTGCCGTCTTCTTATTCATTCATGATGATGTGCCATTTTTCATTTATTCTAGATGACGTGTCATGTTTTCATTAAGTGTATATTTATGTGCAATAATAAATTGTATTATGTGGCAAAATAGTATTGAGTATTGTGATGAGGTGCATTTTTTTATTTATTTAAAAATGAAAAGAATTTAATAAATTAATAAATGCCCTAAAATCAGCACAATAATTTTTATTAATAATAAATCTAATAATTAATCAAAATAACAATTTAAACTTATTTTTATTTTTTAATCCTAAAATGAGAAATAAAAACTTATATAATTTTAGATAAGATATGTTTAATATATATATATATATCATATATCGAGAATGTTATCCACAAAAGTTGGAGGTTCAACACAATAAAGAGGGTTTTGAATAGATACAAATATTCTAACAAAACGATTAGCCAAAATATTGGCATTTCTAAAGCAGCTTATAATATAGTTTTACAAGTCATTGACATAAAAGCACTCTACTATTTTGACATCCTCCTTTATTTTGGTGTGTCTCGGTAGAGTGATAATATTCAACGAAAACTCAATTTTCAACGCACTTGTCGATCCACCTTTTCTACGTAGCCAATATCTCATTTATAAACAAAAAAAAATTGATTCCACAAGGCAAATCGAAGAATTATATATGGAGGTTCTCTACAAAGGTGAAAAACAAAGACTCTCAACTCGGGAGAGGAGATTTAGAAGCTTTCAACTCAGGAGAAATATATATCAAACGCCACGCGATCCTTCGGAATTAGGAATGGAACTTTCAAATTTTAATTTTCGTCTTTTAGTTTACACACTTTCAACTTATTGGTCCTTTTGACTTTTAAAATTTTGATTTTCATCCGATAACTTACACACTTTTTTGTTTTAATTCATGTAAGTTATAGGATGTAAATCAATATTTAAACTCAAAAGATTGAATGATCAAAATTATAAGACAAAAATCAAAATTTAAAAGTGAATAAAAGCAAAACAAAAAAGTGGTAAAGTTCCAGAACAAAAAAAAATCCCTTATTCTTCTTAAGTGGAGTTTAATTCTATAATCTCTTTATGAC
Organism: Paraleonurus japonicus; assembly: GCA_030762865.1. Lineage (NCBI taxonomy): Eukaryota > Viridiplantae > Streptophyta > Magnoliopsida > Lamiales > Lamiaceae > Paraleonurus > Paraleonurus japonicus. The sequence continues at coordinate 51,130,450 of CM061054.1, read as the reverse complement.
AAAATGCTTAAGAATAAAATAAGTTAAATAGGAGAGGTGACAAATTGCAAAAGGTTAGAGATGATTTATTTATAAGTTGTCTTGTCTGGTATGCAGAATTATCCAAAATAATTTCTTCCTTAGTCCAGACTTTTGTCTTGTCTGGTATGCAGAATTATCCAAAATAATGAACTAGTTTGAATGATCTTTCGGTATTTAATTATCTGGAATATAGACAAAGAAGAAGAGCTAAAATTAATATTCTTGTTCTTGAGGTCTTGCAGCATGGAAATTAATCTGCAATCTAAGCAAACAAATCAAGAATCTTTCTCACTTGTCTACTAGTTTTCAGTTAATTCATTTATATATGACCACAAAATTAAGGATCATATTCCAACCATCCCAAACTTACACAAGAATGTTGTCATCTCTCATTTTGTTGATCCATCTAGCATTTCCCAGCTTAGTATGATCACAAAACTTTTCTTTCCCATTATTTGATTCATCAAGTGTGAAAATGGGAGCAACATAATCTGTTTGGGATCGGATAAATGTCGAAAATGGCAGCCTAAGGTTGGAAGAGTTCAGTTTCGATTTCCTGTTCATATCGGCCGTCGTCTTTCTCCACCACCTTCACTATCAAGATCACGTCGAATTCATCGATTCCGGTGAGGGAATGGCGTTTGTCGTCAGCCGAGGGTAATAGCCCTTCACCACCAGAAAGCTATGGTTCATATATAGGAATCATGGATCCTTTAACGAAGGTGAACTTCTTGTTTTGTTTGTGCGAGATTTAGTGTGTTTTTTTTTTTTTGGTTGATTTTCATCGGGTGGGGCGCTTCAACAAACTTCTTTGTCGAGTTTGATACGTACAAGAATCCTCGGGACATAGAAAGAAATCATATAGCAGCTTATGCCGGTGAAAAATGGTGAAATTCTTGACACAAAAGACGATCATGCAAGAAATTCTTCGTCGTTTTTCTTATGTGGGCTTCACTGCTCGACCGCCATGTGTCCGAATTGCATCAGATTCTTGATTGGAATTTCACTCTTTATGAATTGCGAGAGTCTCTAGATCATGTGAGCTCTAGTGCTGGACAAATGCAAGAAACTTGTGCCGATTCTTGTCCCAATTTTTGTGGTTCTTCATCGGTATGTGTTGTCTGTTTTTGGTAAGACGGAGGAGACGAAAGACGATGCACGAGAGACAAGACGACATGGAAATGCCGACAAAAATGCAGCCAATGCTCCCAATTTTTACACTTACAAGCATCTTTCAAAAGCACTCATAATTTTAGTAAGGACAATCTTTTAGGAACAAGTGGATTTTGAAGTGTTTATAAAGGCGTTCTGTCAATTCCGATCTTCCTAAAGTTATAGGCCAAGAAAATCAATGCAACTTCAAGCCAATGTATTATTACATTAACCCCTCTTCTTTTTAATGATTAATCTGGTCCTAAAAAGTAACACCTGGTTGCAACTTATGCACAATCGATACCGATTAATCATTACCTTTTACTTGGGTTGCACGATGCAACCGATTTAGAGAAGTATTTTCTGGTCCTAAGATATAGTTTTGATCAGGTGAAAAGGAGTACTTAGCGGAAATATGCACGATAGGGCGGTTAAGGCACAAGAACTTGGTGCAATTACACGGTTGGTGTCACGAGAGAGACCAACTACCGCTCGTCTACGAATACATGCCAAACGGGAGCCTAGACCGGTACATAGCAGAGACATTCTTGATTGGAGTAAAAGGTACAAGATTTTAACAGTGGTTAGCATCAGTTCTACTATACTTGCACGAAGAATGTGAGACGCCTATAGTTCATCGTGATGTGAAGCCAAACAACGTGATGCTAGACTCCGATTACAATGCTCATCTAGGCGACTTTGGCCTAGCTAGATTGCTACAAAATAATGCGTTTATCACCACAATGGTGGCTGGAACTATCGGGTATTTAGCCCCGAAAGTTAGTTACACGGTAGGGTTACGCCCGAGTCGACGTCTGACTTTGGAATGGTGGTTATTGAAGACATATGTGGGAGGAGATCAAAGTGAGTAATGGAAGAACATAGTTTAGTGGACCGTGTTTGGAGTTTGCACGAGAAGGGCTCGTTGCTTTCGTGTGTTGATCGCACGTTGAAAGGCAAGTACGACGATGAACAAGTTAAGAGAAGTTTGGTTGTAGGATTGGCTTGTTTGAATCGACCAAATGCATAGGCCTAAAATGAGAAAAGTGGTTCAAATGTTTTTGAATTGTGATGAGTCATTGATGAAATTGCCCCCATCTCGGCCTACGGAGTTATGCTTGTCGTTGCCGTCGTCTTCGCCGAAAAGACGACGTCTGATTTTGGATCATCAATAAGTTCGGTTGAAGATCCTCGTGATGAAATCACAATACAATATGATAGTTGTTATACCAAGTAAAAAAGATTTTTACCATTTTATTTTGCACTCATTTTATGAGCATGTACTTTCATGATCACATGTGCGACTTTCTTGCTCGCACATGGAAATACAATGCATTTAAATTTCAAATTAATTACTGAAAATAGAGCATACATGTACTTATAATTCATCAAACAATTAAGTCGCCAGATTTGCAAATAATTCAAATTAATGAAAATTCCAAATTTTCCAAGCAAAGAATCATACAATTTTGGTCCCAAAGGAAAATGATTAGAAAAATGTTCACATTACATAACTTGTTAGTCTTTACATTTTTGTCATTAACGGTAGTGTGCGGTACTGACCTTGCCACAGCCACATCACGCGATGAGGCCGACAAGACGATAAACACGAGCATAAACTACTTGTACTTAAACTACGACGAGATTCATGTTCATGAATTACAGGCAAGACAAGATCTTGTCTTGAAAAACAAATACAATCAATGTGGAGTTTTGTACACGAGATCTTTGTAAATGCTCTTATTCAAAGCATAGATTTCTTGGAATCACGTGATTATCAAAAGCTTCCTCCTCTTGCATCCACTTGCTCTGGAAAAATTCAAGATTGTGACAAGATTTTTACACCTCCTGGAAATGAAACTAGCTTCAAAAACCTCAATGAGAAGGCTATAGATGTTTGTGCCAATGTTTTGAATGTGGTTAAGGGTTTAGCTCTGAAAAAATGTGAAATAAGTTTTTTTATTTTAAATGTGTGTAAAATAAATTAATATAAATGAATAAATTTCATACTTTTTAATAATTCGAATTTTTAAATAAGTTTATATTTTTTCATGTTTTAGAGCCCCGATTTATGTTTCATAGAAACCTTAAGTTATATTAAATTATATTATTCATTTGATGAACCTCTTGCTCAAAATAATTCGGCTCTTCACGGGTCAGAGGATTATCAAAAATTAATACAAAAATTAATTTCACACATTTTTATAAAGATTAATAATTTAATATCAATGGAAAATAATTATGTCAAATAGAACATACTCAAATAAAAATATGTTGCAAAATTCAGGGGGCTTAGCCCACCGGGTTCCTCACTTTAGTGGGAGACTCTGTTCGATTCCCTTTGAAAATGAATTTGGAGTTGAAGGTATAAGAAATTTGGTGAACTAACTTCTAACCACTAACAACTAATATTTACCAATAATATATATATGTGTGTGTGTGTTGCGTATAATCATCTTGAAGATTAACATCGAGTTTCTCATCATACGAATCGTCATTCAAATTATAAAACTTAGCATTTTCGATTAATTTTTTCATTGAAAATTTCAAATTATAATGTAATCATCGTCTCGAGTTATTTTTCACTCACATTATCCTGAAGTTGGATTTTCTTTAAAAAAATAATTTGTCTAATGAAATGTTATATAAAAAAGAAACCTAAAAGCCATAAGATCACAAATCGATCCAGAGGCCGGAGCCCCCACTAAAAACCTTTCTAGAGTAAAACCCTCCTTAGGGAAACCTCTAGCGAAGGAAAAGGGAAAACTCCTCTAAAGAATTACGAAAATCAAGTACACCAAGTGCCTATCTTTATCGACAAGTTGTAAAACAAAATCGGGAACCGAATCCCACCAAATTTGTTTATCATAACCTTGAAATTTAGAAACCGCATCAGCAACAACATTTCCCTCTCTGAATATGTGCTTAACATTAAACTCCACACTCTTCAATCTTTCCCGGAGCCAGTCCCATTTTGATCGAAACCTCCACGGGATCTCCACTTCCAAACTATTGAAGGAATTAACCACATACATCGAGTCGACTTCCAACTCAATCTTGTCCCATCCTTTCAAAATAGCCGCAATAACACTCTCAATCGCCATCCCAAGCTCAGCTTCATACGCGAATCCTTGCCCCATTTTCATTGCAAAGGCGGCCTCTACAAATCCCATGGAATTGCGAAACACAAAGACCTCCTTGTATATAACCGTTCACTTCACTACCATCCGAATTTATCTTAATATATGTATACATTAAAATGAAATTTCAGTTTTAAAATATGCATTTTTTTAATTTGAAGTAACTTTTATGAATTTAAATATGTGTATTTCTTTTTTACGGTTTAATTATTAACATTGTGTTCATTGTAATACTGATAATTAAAGATGCAAATTATTAAACTTTGAAGGACATAAAAATAGTTCGACTTATAACAAGATACTGAGATCATTAACCAAGAGATGGAGACAATCCAATATTCTTAAAGCCACTCAAAATTTATCTTCTATTACTCACCATACCTTGTTCTCTCATCTTAAAGCTCTAGAATATGACATTCAAATAGAAGATGAAGAAGATGAGATGGAGTCGAGCACATCATCCAAGTTTGTTGCCTTTGTCAAAGAAAGAAGACAAGATGTCAACCGAGTCTGTAGGAGCCGACCTATCTCTCAAGGAGCGGATGGCTCTGCTCACCAAAAGGTATGACAGATTAAGAATGAAGTATAAACGAAATAAATTGAGATTTGCAGGTAAGGATAGATCAAGATCCAAATCAAGAAGAAAGGAAGATGAATCTACAGATGATGACAAAGCGGGAGCCGACGAGAAGATTCGGATCACTGTTAAAAGAAATCCTTCCACCCTAAATCGACAGAGTGACACTTGCTACATATGCAACAAGCCGACACTTCAGCTATGATTGTCCTCAACTAACTCCTAAAGAAAGGGAAGAGAAAAGGAAAAAGAGAGACGGGAGATTTGCGGATCAAAGGGCTCTGTTGGTGAAGAAAAGGAGTCAAGGAAGTCATCATCATCATCATCCTCATCGATTTTGGCTCGAGATGATGAAATCTTCTCATGGCTAATGAGGTAGTCTATTATTCATCTTCGATAATGATTCCTGTCGATCCGCATCGGATTATGATCAAACCGTTATTCATGAATTATTGAGAGACTTAAAGACATCTTTGGCTGCCTATAAACAATAGAGACAGAGAATTTGGCTTTAAATGATCAAATTCAGATTCTAATTAAAGGAAAGCGAGTGATGAACTATCCGTAAACCGAGGAAACATTCAAGGGGAATGTTTTCCCCATGCCGAGGCTAGTACATCACCACTTACCCGAAAGATTAGAAAGTGAATTGAAAACTTTAAAAGACAAATTTGAATTAATCTGTCTTGAAAATGAATTAATTAAGAAAGACAATGAGAAGCTAGTCTTCAAAATTAGTCAACTTAATAATTCACAATCAACAATAGATCACATATTTAATACATCTCAAAATCTCATGACAAAACAAGTCTTGGTTATGATAGAAATAGTAAATCAAATGTACAAAAACCTAGGAAATTTGTAAAAGCATCGATCAACCAAAAGAGGTCAAAATTGGTCTTTGGAAACCAATTAGTCAAGTAAGGATCGCATCTCCCAGCTTGAAAACAAAAATTCAGTGAGGACTCCTTATCGAGACTAAGAGAAATCCAAGAACCAAAATAAGAAGAATTTCCCCCTTTTTGATGAAGTTAAAACCTACAAGGAAGAAGCACACTCACATTTGAAGTTAGTACTAGAGTTAGTTAAGATAATCGGATGGGTATATCGAGCACTTATTCTCATTACAACAGATTCATTCACATTAAAACACTTAAGAAAAATTAAGTCCTTTAGACTCTTTTTAGAAATACTTAAAAAAATTGAGTCTTAAGACTTAGATAAATTTTTAGGAAAAAGTTTTTAAGTCGAGAGATAAAATTCTCGAGATGATTTATACTTAGAAAAATTTTAAGTTTTTCTTAAAAAAACTTTAAGAAAATAAGACAAGTAATTCACATAAGTCCAAATATATTCATTCACAAATTTATAAATTTACGAGATAGATGAACTGATAGAAAATAAAAGATAAGGAAAAGAAAAATTACATTCTATCGATTCCCCCATCTGGCTTCGGAATGTTCGATCGGTTGAAAATCCTTGCTCTTAGTTGTTTAAGCTCATCCTCGTGCGTGAGCTCGGATTCCCTTTCTGCTTTGGCTATGACTGCTCGACCCATTCCAGATCGGAGAGCCATCTTCTTTCAGCTTAGGGGTAACTTGCTCATAGGTGGTGCGACTAAATCGCGATTGAACACATTATGTGCCTCATCAAGCGACTTCCCATATAGCTCGGCGTCCTCCTTTTCCATCCATTCATGCCGTTCATATCCTCATCACTGCTCCAGATGGAGATGCCTTCAAGATGTACCAGTAGTACATCCATCCGGCATCCGAGGATTTTCTTCTTGTATTCGCTTGTGTATTTCCCTGAAACCATCTTGGGAGGAGGCGACGTGCGGTGGACGGGCGGAAGTCCGCTTCATCTGGCTGCTTTGGATACCCACTTCCGAGTATCCCTGTCCCACTTGACTCTGCTTTCCCCGGCTTCTTCACCTCTTCTTCTCCTGCTTCTCATACTTCTCCTTCTCAGCATGGATTCTTACGATCTGTTCGGTGATAGGTTTGAGAAGTCGTGCTCTTTCCTTTGCGCTCGGCTCTGGGGCGATCACCGCTCGATTGATGATGACTTTTCCACTTGCCTTGCCTTTACCCTCGCCCTTGGCCTCGGGTTTTTCTCGACTCTTTCATCTTGGCGGCCGGTGCCTCGAGACTTCTCTTCCTCCTCCTTCCTCCTCTTCTCATCATCCTCTCGGATGGCCTCCTCTATCCGGGTCACCCTCGGTTGCAAGGCCCGGCTCGTCGATTTTATTTTGATGTCCTGTCTTGGGCCGCCTCCAACTCGGTGAGTCTGCCTTCGAATCTACCTTGTCTAGGGGTGGGCATGGTCGGTTAAAGGCGGTTAAGAGCCTTAACCTTAACCGAACCTAAATATACGGTTAATAAAAAAATTTTAACCGGACCTAACCTAACTATTTTTTTCTTTAACCTAACCTAACCGTATTTTACGGTTAGGTTAACTATTAACCGAATTAACCGTAATTTTTCTCAAAATTTTAAAAGAATGCAGTTAGGTTAAACAAAGAGTTTAACCGACCTTTAACAATATTATAACAAAATAAATTGAAAAGATAGAATTTTAAACAAAAAAACAAATGATAATAAAATATAATAATAAATAACAAAACCCACACTTTAGATTGTCCAAGACAAATACAAGGTACGATTAAATTGTCCAAATACAATAATAAATAAAAAAACTTACAATTTAGATTGTCCAAAGCAAATACATAATATGATTAAATTGTTCAAATAAAATAATAAATAACAACATCCCACGGTGTTTAGGGTTTTGATTATGATTTAGATTTTAGGGTTAAATATATATATATATATATATATATATATATATATATATATATATATATATATATAATATAATTATTTATATATATGGTTCGGTTATCAGTTAATTAACCGTATTAACCGTTAACCGTATAATATTACGGTTAATCCAGTTAATCCGGTTAATTAACCATATTTTTCTTAACCTTAACCGATCCATAATTTTTTTATAACCTAACAGTATTATTTTTAATCGTTAACCGGACCTAACACGAAATTTCGGTCGAGTCGAGGTTCGATTAACGGTTATAACCATTGTTTGTCCACCCCTAACCTTGTCATGAGTGACAAGACTCAAGCTGTGAGGGTGTCCATTCTTCCTTGACTTCTTCCCCCTTTTTGACTTCATCTTGGAGAGTGCAAGTCTGTCTTTCCAAAGGCGAGCAACGAACCACGAAGTCGGTCACGATCGGATGTGAGTGCATTGACCAGATTTCATTGTCGGTGCCACCTTCTTGAGTGCCTTGACCTCCTCCTCCCGGGTCACTCAGTAGGGAACCAACAAGTAGTCTTTGAGATTGGCCGATAGGTTGCGTGAAATGTTGACCTCGGCCAATCTGCATGTTGGCGAGCATAGTATCGGTGATTGCTCGAATCACCTTCCTCGTCTTCCTTTCCATCACCTCGAACTTTGGATATAATCTTCTTGTGCAAATCCTCAAAGGCGATGAGATGGCGAAATTGGTCGGCCTCTTCCTCTCGAATCGGATGAGGAAGAGGTGGTGGGAGAAGTTGGGTGGGGAGCTCATGTGGATATCCCCAAAAATGTTGGAGGTATCCACCTACTGGGGTTCGAGGGGTGGGATGAAGTAGGGGCGTCGATGGGGGAGAGGATTTGGTGGGGGTGAAGATGGAGGTGGAATTTCGAGGCGGTGGATGGTGGAGATGGGGTGGGGGGGGTAAGATGGGTTGGATTGGGCTAAGGGTGAGAGTTTGGGAAGATGTGGGTAAGGCTGGTGGGGAGATGGTAGATATAGGGGTAGGGCGTACAGCGGTCTGTGAGAAAGGACGGCATCTCGGATGGGGATGGTGGAGGGCATGAAGTTTGGGTTTGGGGAGGGTAGATGAGGTTGTGGCTTGACCGATTTGGGAGTAGGCTGTTTTAGAGGCTCGAGGTGCCGGCTGAGTCACCTCTTCATCGCCGAGTGGGGTGGAGAGGGGAGGGGAGAATTGTACTTGATCATGAGTGGGGGAGGGGGTCCTTTCATAGCTTATGTCTTGAACCTCCTCTGATTGGACCACCTAGGCTGCTATCTCCAGCGTCGTTGCCTCTTGGGAAGAAGGCATGGGTGATCGGCAAATGTCCCCCAAGCTCCGAGGTTTTCACCAACCTCCTCCTCCTCGTGGTCTTCTCCTTCGACTTCATCGGGTGTGAGGCCTCAGTGAGCTCACCGTCGGCGGCTCTTCCTCCCTTTCCTCTTCTTCCTCCTCCTCGGCCTTCCTCTGGCTGCTGATGCAGGCTCCGACCTCGGCTCCTCCTTCATCTCAGTCATTTGGAGCCCCAGCGGCTTATCCTTAGTCGTGATCCCTTTACATTTTGTGTAGGGCGACTCCATCAGCTTGATTTATTTCGGTTGTGAAGGTCCTCGAGAATCATCGTCACCTTATTGAATAGGTGGTGATCGACCTTGCACTGCCACTTTCCGCCTACCACCTCCGGCCTTTTCCTTTCCGTCTCAAGCTTCTCCGAGTAGCATTCCGGCCCGAGTTGGCTTGAACTCCATCTATTATAGCCCTCATAACACAAAGCCCGGTGCAGTCGACCCATCATGGGAACTCTGTTCCCCAAGAATCACCTTCGTCACAATCGTCATCGAAGACGATATCTCCGCCGAGCATCTTTTCTTGACTCCGATCGCGGTCCTTCATCGAATTTCGGGCAATCATCTCAAATGATTCCACCCGGTCATCGGACTTGTATGTGAGGGTTAACTCCCTCCTTGCTCGTGTAAAAATGCGGGCCACCTCCGCCGGAGTACTTGATAAGAACCTCGCCATATACTGCGGTCTTGAATACTCCATTCTCAAACGTCCCGTTAACGTAGAACTTGATCCCTCTCATGTCCAAAGTTTTATTGGAAGGGGATTTCTTGGAACACAAAGTCCTCAATCCGCCCTCTCCAATAAATTCGGTATCTCCCTCGACTCACCGTCGAGTCGTCTTAAAATCAACATACATCTCCAATTTTATCTTCTTATTGTACGTATCATTGTGAACATCCACCATGGTTGATGTAACTCCAATTGGTTTTTGAGAAGTACTCATAAAAAATAAAGCTGAGAGTTTTTGAAAATTTGAAGAGTGTATGTATAGAATTTTGAAAGTGAAAAGGTTTGATTGAGGAAGAAGACGTATTTATAGGAGGGAAGATTGGAAAGAGAAACCGCCTTTTAGAAAATTTGAATTAATCTAAGCCATTTATTTAAAGGTTTTTCTTTGCGCATGAATCAACGGTTAAAAATCGGGATAAAGCGATTGGGATTCAGCGCGTGGAAGCTACTCGCCTTTGAAATGCGTAAAAAGTCACTTTATAGACTATGATTTGACAAATGTAGGTTACTTTATGCGGGAAGTAAGTATACGACGTCGGCTAGGGTTACCTTACTTGAATAAGGGTTTGCAAAAGCAGATGGGTTTTAAAAGCAGAGATGGGTTTGTAAAGTCATCGATAAAGTAACTGTCGATTTTAAAAACGACTTAGTTTTAACTTTTTTTAGCAATCTTAAAAACAATTAAATAAACAGGCTCAAATTTAATTTTCTAAAGTTAGGTTTTCCAATCAATTAAACAAAAAGAATTTTGTGAAAAATATGGAGTTTATTTTAGAAACAAAAGTGTCTGAATAAAAGATTAAGGAAAAATGAGGTGAAATAGTCGATCTTGTGACCTATTCTTGCAGAGACAAAGGCTTAAGGAAAACCATTAGTAGCTTGAGGTAGATCGAGATAGGGTGCGAGATAGTCATCTGTTTCTTCAGAGATCAAGCGACTATTGTGCCCTCATCGATTTACCAAATGTCGAATAAGTAATTATCATGTCGGCTACCCGATTGTCCTTTGACTCATATCTAGTCGATAATTCTTTCTAGACATTGATTTAAAGAAAAGAGAAGGAATCTGATAATCGAGATGCAAGCAATTTAAAAATCGGCTAAAGATGCATCAAGTAATCCTAATTCTAAGCACAATTCTTTAAACCTAGACTCGGCTAATGGTTTTGTAAGAATGTCTGCTCTTTGTGATTCGGTGCCAATCTTCTCAATTCTAATGTCATTCTTCTCCACATGATCTCTAATGAAATGATGCCTAATGTCTATATGCTTACATCTAGAATGCGAATAGGATTGTAAGTCATAGCTATTGCACTATTACTATCACAGTAAATAGGAACAACTAATGTCCGAATATTATAATCTCTAAAAATTTGTTGACTAATCCAGAGGAGTTGAGAGCAACAACTTCTAGCTGCCATGTATTCGGCTTCGGTTGTGGAGGTGGCAACAGATGTATGTTTCTTAGATAACCAAGAAATTATTTTGTTGCCTAAGAATTGACAAGTTCTGAAGTGGATTTTCTATCAATCTTACATCCTCCAAAATCTGAATCAATAACTGTCACCAAAGTTGTCATCAGTGGGTACCATAACCCTACTTGCAAGGTTCCTTTGAGATATTTAAGGATTTTCTTAGCCGTGTCAGATGACTTTTCTTGGGATTAGATTGAAATCTTGCACATACCCCAACCGCAAAGACTATATCCGCCTACTTGCGGTGAGATAGAGAAGAGATTCAATCGGTCCACGATACTCCGTTGCATCTGTGGGTATCCCCGCTCATTTGAATCCATATAGAAGTTAGTTGCCATAGGTATTTTAACTTCTCTGCTAGTAGTCATCCCAAATTTCTCAATCGGATCCTTAGCATATTTAGGCGATGTATAAATATACCCTTACTCATCTGTTTAATCTGTAAGCCTAGAAAGTATGTTAATTCACCCATCATTGACATTTCAAACCTGTTTTTCGTGAGAATGCTAAACTCTTCACATAATTTGATTAGGTGAACCAAAGATTATGTCATCTACATAAATTTGAACTAATAAGATGTTACCATCTACTTCCTTTCTAAACAAATTTCTATCAATCTTACCTTTTTGAAAATCCATTTGATGTCAAGAAATCGAGATAAGGTATCATACCAAGCTCACGGGAGCTTGTTTCGATCCATATAGAGCTTTGTTGAGTTTATAGACCTTGTTATTGATCTTAAACCGGAGAATTTGCTCCACATAGACTTCCTCAAGCAACACACCATTAAGGAAAGCAGACTTTACATCCATTTGAAAGACTTTGAAAGATTTATATGCAAAATGCCAAGAACAACCTTATTGCTTCTAATCGCAATCGGAGCATAGGTTTCATCATAGTCTATCCCCTCGGACTATGAGTAACCTTGAGCAACCAATCTTGCCTTATTTCGAACAATAATGTTGTTCTTATCTATTTTGTTTTTAAACACCCATTTGGTGCCTATAATCTTTACGTGTAAGGGTCTTTCAACTAATTCCCAAATATTTTGTCTTTCAAAGCGATGCGATTCCTCCTACATGGCGGTTATCCGGTTTGGATCAGATAGAAGCTTCCTCAATAGACTTGGGTTCAAAGCGACACATAACAAATTTGAGCAGAGACTTTTAGAGTCCGGCATCATTCGTGTCTGCACACTACTAGATGGGTCTCCTATAATCGATCGGATGGATAGTAGCTTCTCATCCTTTTGCCTATGTGAGGAGAAGGATCCTCATCTTGAGTCTCGGTGGCAACTCCTCGACTCTATCTCGGTGACGTTCCCCCTTAATCGGTGACCCCGCGATCGGTGGCGTCGAGGGTGTACTGTTACGATGGAGTCGATCGAAGTTGTCTTGATTATCGGATGGGGATTCTTCTTCATCTGATTCGAATCAAGACTAGGTGGATAAGCGGTTCTATATTTAGTCTTGGTCGAGTTCAATTTTATCTAGACTTTCGAGAGATTTGATTCACTTTATACGAGAAGGAATACAACTCATCAAAAACAACATGAGGGTTTCCTCCACACAAAGGGTTGTCTTGTTAAAAACTCTAAATGCCTTGGAAGTGTTGGAATATCCCATGAATATTCCATCATTTACCTTAGCATCAAAAGTCCTTAACTTAGATTTCTCATTGTTATGGATAAAACACTTACAACCAAAGCTCTGAAATATGAGATTCTTGGAATCTTACCCTTCCAAATCTCATATGGAGTCTTACCCTTGTCTTTAACAACCAAGCACATTACAGGTATAACAAGCTGTGTTGATGGCTTGACCCGAGGAACTGTGAGGGTTTCATACTCGGCTAACATGCTCTGGTGCTTCCTTCAAGGTTCTATTCCTTCTTTCAACCACTCCATTTTGTTGAGGAGTTCTTCTTTGAAGATGTCTCATGAATAATTCCACACTCATTGAAAAAGTTAGATAAACGAGAATTCAAAAATTATGTGCCCTTATCACTTCTTATTTTAATAATATTAACACCCTTTTCATTACGAATGCATGCGAGCAGATCGGGGATCTTGTTCATAGTCTCATTTTTCTTGAAAAGAAATATAACCCAAGTGTATCTAGAAAAGTCATCTACTACAACAAGAGTATATTTCCTTCCACTGAAACCGAGAGGAGAAAGCGAGGTTCAAAGCAGATCCAGATGAAGTAGTTGCAAAACTCTTTCGGATGAAGAGGTGTTAATACTCTTAAATGAGTGTCTAGTTACATTTACCTTTACAAGCATCACATTTAAGATCGGTAGATAAAAGTTTCTCGGGTAATCCCTTAACAAGGTTCTTTTTGCTTGACTTACTAAGGGTCTTGAAATTCGGATGACTAAGCCTCTTGTGCCATAGCCAGTGATATCCAATAAGGGTCTTTGAAGGACTTAAAATAGTATAAGGTCAGCGAATTTCGGGATAATGAAAAGAAAAATTATATATCTAATAAAAAAATTAAATTCAAATCTCTATAATTTAAATATGTAAAAGTAAAATTAAATATATAAAAAAATCACAAATTTATATTTTACATAAAAACACTACTACTGTAACAATAATTTTGAATTTTTTTATAAATAAAATTATTTGTATATTTGCATGATTTTCCATACAAACCAAGATACGAATCCGGTTTGCAAGATATATATATATATATATATATATAATTTATATACTCTATGTTTAAATAGTTTAATTTAGTTTAGAAATATAATATACTCACTCATAAGAAATCAACAATTTAATTTTTTTAATTATTACGCCTATATAATATCGGTATAAAATAAAAATAAATTTGCGAAACCCGTCAAAAAATATTAAAATATCATATGTAGCATAATTTATGGAACTAAATTATCGACTAATACTTTAATAATAAGCTTGACTATAATTAATATCAATTTGATATGTTTTGAATCAATATGTAATTAATTCAATTTTAATTTTATTATTCATTTGATTTGAATTAAACATTATATTTTCATATATATCATTGCAATATCCATTGAACCTCCTCCTAAAAATAGAAATTCAATTTTATATTTTTGCAAAAATATTTGGTCAATAATGTAATTTTTTAACTATCTATATAATTTGTATATATCACTAAATAAATTAAATATATATTTTACGCATACTATCTATATAATTTGCATATATCACCAAATAAATTAAATATTCGCTTTATGTAGTCTATCTATATAATCTATATATATATATATATATATATATATATATATCACCAAATAAGTTAAATATACGCTTTATACAAACTATCTATATAATACTGTATATATCACCAAATAAATTAAATATATATTTTACGCAAACTATTTATATAAATTAATTATGTATATATCACCAAATATTTTGTTTTTCTAATCTAATACGGTTGATCTTTCCAATCATTTAATCAATCAAATTTATATTAAGATTTTTCACATATATATTATTTTATTATATCACTTTTATTTAACAAAAATAAAGTCAATAAAAACACACAAATTATTTTATTTTTTTAAAAAAAAACTATTTCATTTGTTATATATTCTTGATGTATTTTAATTAAAATTTTGAATTATTGTTTGTATTATTTGTTTAAAATATTTGTCTTTAATAGTCATAAATTTTGAATGATTCAAACTTCAAATTTCAAACATAGATTCGATACATACTACCTCCATTACAATTTAAATTGTTTGTTTACATTTTCAAATTTAGTTCTCCCAATTAGTATAATGATGCTCATATTTGAATTTTTTTTTTTCGAAAAGCTGCTCATATTTGAATTTAATCTCTTAGTTTGTAAGAATTATTTAGGAAGAAATTAAATTGTCAAATTTGAAGTCCATCTTGGCAAAGGCTGGTGTGCTTCCATGATGAGCAACTTTGAACGCTAATGGACTTATATCAATTAATTACTTCTCTCTTCCTATAAACTAATCTCATCTTTAAGGTCTGAACATTACCTCAAACGTTCTTTATTCAATGATAAAAATTAACAAAAATGCCGATTATAATTTTTTGAAATATGAATCTACAAAAACAATCAAAAAAAAAAAAAAAAAAAAAGAAAAGAAACACATTAGAACATATGAAATAGATTTAATCATAAATAAACAAAAAAAAAAGTTAAAAGCGATATGACATATGAATTAATACACATCTAGAAAAAGAATAAATGAAAGAGGTTAGAAATATGAATGAGAAAACCTGTTAAAGAAGAAGAGAAAAAATAAATAAAACAGCTCATTCCTCACTAACGTAAACCAATTTAACTAAATATTAATTTAAATTATTTAGATTTATGTATTTTAAGATTTTCTATTTTAAATTATTTTCAATAGTATTTATATTTATTTAATTATTTTAAATTAGTAATTAATATTTAAAAAATTATTTTTGAATATATTACATATTTATATATATCCTAAATATGTGAAAAGATATTTTTTAAAAAAATTATACTAATTATAATGAATTTTATGATTTTTAAGGTTTATATTGATTTTTCAATTAAAAATGCCACATCGGCAATAGTCCCTACCAAATTTGTGCCACATGGATATTTTTCAATAAAAATAAATAAAAAATCACGCCACGTCGAGATATGACCGGAAGGTGACACAGTGTAGCGAGTCGGAAGGACGAAAAAATCGAAAATTTGAAAGATAAAGGACCGGTCTCAAAAAGTCAAGGTTAAGCGGGACCAAAATCAAAATGTGGTAAACTTAGAGGACAAAAAAACTATTTTTCCCTTATTATAAGTTAAATTGAAAAATTTGGTTGGCGTCAAGTATTATCTTCACTTTCCTCATTTTTCCTTATTCGATAAGATAGCGCGGCGAGTAAGTAAATTTTCTTCTTTTATTTTCTCCGTTCACGCCGCCTTATTCCATCGCGGTGGTCTTCTCAGGTATTATCATATTATATATGGAAATGCTCGTAGCAATTCGTAGATTGTAGAAATAAGATCGGCTTGTTGTTTGATTCCTATAGCGTCAGAAAATTTAGTGCGAAGCTTCGAAAATTATTGTTTAAATGTGCTTTTTCATTCAATCACCACCGTCGTTTAGTCAAACGATAGGTGGCGAGGCTTATACCGTTGTGAAATCTGTTGTGCATAGAGTAGAATTCTATTCTCCATTATTAGAATCGGTGTATGAAATTAGTAGAAAAATAAGCCGAAAGTGACGCGTAGAAACGGGTTTCAACATTTAGAATTAAACTTTATTTTTGTGAATTCTTACGTTTCGAGTCATTATGGGATGTAGTAAAGGTCATAGGGAAAAGGGTTTTTGTCCTCTAAGTTTACCACATTTTGATTTTGGTCCGTTGACCTTGACTTTTTGAAATCGGTCCTTTATCTTTTAAATTTTCGATTTTTCGTCCTCGACTGCTACACCGAGGTCACCTTCCGGTCATATCTGGCGTGGCGTGATTTTTATTTATTTTTATTGAAAAATATCCATGTGGCACAAATTTGGTAGGGAGGTGATGTGGCATTTTTAATTGAAAAATCAATATAAACCTTAAAAATCATAAAATTCATTATAATTAATATAATTTTTTAAAAATATATCTTTTTACATATTTAGGATATATATATATATATATATAAATATGTAATATATTCACAAATAATTTTTTAAATATTAATTACTAATTTAAAATAATTAAATAAATATAAATATTATTGAAAATAATTTAAAATAGAAACTCTTAAAATACATAAATCTAAATAAAACAGCTCATTCCTCACTAATGCCAACCAATTTAACTAAATATTAATTTAATAAATATAAATAATATTGCAAATAATTTAAAATAATTTTTTAAATAGATAAAATCCAATGTATTTAGTTGATAAATTGTTTAGTCGTCACCCCATCCACAACGAAACTTTCATACACTTCCTCACACTTCAACCAAATTTTTTTAACTAAATATTAATTTAAATAATTTAATAAAATATTTTTTAAAATATTAATTACTAATTTAAAATAATTAAATAAATATAAATACTATTGAAAATAATTTAAAATAGAAAATCTTAAAATATATAAATCTAAATAAAACAGCTCATTCCTCACTAACGTAAACCAATTTAACTAAATATTAATTTAAATTATTTAGATTTATGTATTTTAAGATTTTCTATTTTAAATTATTTTCAATAGTATTTATATTTATTTAATTATTTTAAATTAGTAATTAATATTTAAAAAATTATTTTTGAATATATTACATATTTATATATATCCTAAATATGTGAAAAGATATTTTTTAAAAAAAATTATACTAATTATAATGAATTTTATGATTTTTAAGGTTTATATTGATTTTTCAATTAAAAAAATGCCACATCAAAGCAATAGTCCCTACCAAATTTGTGCCACATGGATATTTTTCAATAAAAATAAATAAAAAATCACGCCACGTCAGATATGACCGGAAGGTGACCTGGTGTAGCAGGTCGGAGGACGAAAAAATCGAAAATTTGAAAGATAAAGGACCGGTCTCAAAAAGTCAAGGTTAGCGGGACCAAAATCAAAATGTGGTAAACTTAGAGGACAAAAAAACTATTTTTCCCTTATTATAAGTTAAATTGAAAAATTTGGTTAACGTCCGTATTATCTTCACTTTCCTCATTTTTCCTTATTCGAGAAGATAAGCGCGGCAGTAAGTAAATTTTCTTCTTTTATTTTCTCCGTTCACGCCGCCTTATTCCATCGCGGTGGTCTTCTCGGTATTATCATATTATATATGGAAATGCTCGTAGCAATTCGTAGGTTGTAGAAATAAGATCGGCTTGTTGTTTCGATTCCTATAGCGTCCGAAAATTTAGTGCGAAGCTTGAAAATTATTGTTTAAATGTGCTTTTTCATTCAATCACCACCGTCGTTTCGTCGAAACGATAGGTGGCGAGGCTTATACCGTTGTGAAATCATTGTGCATAGAGTAGAATTCTATTCTCCATTATTAGAATCGGTGTATGAAATTAGTAGAAAAATAAGCCGAAAGTGACGCGCGTAGAAAGCGGGTTTCAACATTTAGAATTAAACTTTATTTTTGTGAATTCTTACGTTTCGAGTCATTATGGGATGTAGTAAAGGTCATAGGCCTAATTGTGAGTAGGAAAGCGATAAAAATGGAGTATCAAAAGCTTGAATAGACGTTAATGGCGTAAGTCGAAAATTCGTCGTTCTCTGCCAAAATGGTCGTCACCTTTCGGTGACCGTTTGAGAAGCGAGCTTGGGTGAAATGAGAAGCCGAGATTGTAAGGATTCCAACGGTATTTTCGGTTTTCCAATCGGAGGTGTAGAATGACCACTAGGGACCTCTTGTACAAAAGCTTAAAAGTAGAGGGAGGCCAAAGAGAATTAGATTAACTTCAGGGACTAAAATGTAAATTCTCAATTCTGGTCAGTTGACCAGTCAACGGTCAAAGGGCAACGGTCAACGTTGACTTTCCATTTAATTACAATTTTGCCCCTCATTTTCAAAGCGTTTGTAGAATCTTTGTTTTTCATCCGATTTGATCCAAACCAGCGTCAAATTGTTCCAAATTCAAAGGTCTATATTTTAATTCTAAAATCACGGGACGAACAGCATTATAAAATGACCATTTTACCCCTGAGCGGCTATGCGTCGTAAACTCCCGTTCTAATCCAAATTCTTCGTTTCAAGTCCGTTTTTATCCCAACGAGTTTCTACACGCTCTAAATAGGGTTATACTATCAATAAATTAGCTAGTTTATCTTTTGACCATCTAACACATTAATCGAACTTTAAAATCCTTAGAAAAAGTAGATTTGCCCTTTAACCTCTAGACCAAATCCGGTGGCCCTATAACTTTAGGAAGCTCTTATTATAGTTATTATAAGTTAATTATCATATCTATTATAATGTTCTAAGCGCCACGATATCATTTGTAGGGCGAGAAGAACTGAAGCATAAAAGCGATTACGCTCCCAAAACAGTGCTCATATCTAATCGGGTGGGATAATTTCCACTCTTAATTGAGTTTAACATTCCATGTTATGATTGCTATGTTAAGGTACAATATGTGAGTAATATATGTCATGATTATGCAACAATTGTGATATTATGTTCAAGTCGGGTAATGACCGATTACTTATGTGTATTATGTTCAGGGTAATGGCCGTACTGATATGTTCAAGCCGGGTAATGGCCCGTACTATGTTCAAGGTGGGTAATGGCCCGTACTATGTTCAAGCCGGGTAATGGCCCGTACAATGTGTAAGTCGGGTAATGGCCGTCTGATGTGCATATGAGTTATGTTTTCATGTTATGTGTTATTTGCATATACATTTTATCAAAGGCAATCATTGAGATTATTCCACTGGTATATTTGAAACACTCACCCCTCATATCCATTGTTACGAGATCTTGAGTTTGATGTGGAGGGACGATGAGGATGCAGACTGTACCTTTTGGTTCGGTTGTGTAATTATTGTATATATTATAAGTTATGCTCTTGGAGTGAAAAATAATGGTTCTTTTGTCGACTAGTATAAATATACTAGTTGAAACGTATAACAAAATATATTTTGCCCTTTTTCTTTTAATGTGTAATTATCGCATGTGAGCGAGGTTTGTTGAGTTCTTCTTTCTCAAGTACGTATCACTGATTTAAGTTTGCTTTGGGGTATTATTTTTAATTTGGTTATAGCTTCCGCTTATAAAGATAATAATTTTATTATCGTATCTTTAGAAATGAGTTTGAAATGGTATTTTAGTAGCGCCTCATTCCCAAAGTGATATTATTTTAAAAAGGGAGAGAACTTGGGCGCTACATTTTGAATAGATACAAATATTCTAACAAAAGCGATTAGCCAAAATATTGACATTTCTAAAGCGGTTATAATATTGTTTTACAAGTCATTGACATAAAAGCACTCTACTATTTTGAATGATCTTTTGGTATTTAATTATCTGGAATATAGACAAAGAAGAAGAGCTAAAATTAATATTCTTGTTCTTGAGGTCTTGCGGCATGGAAATTAATTTGCAATCTAAGCAAACAAATCAAGAATCTTTCTCACTTGTCTACTAGTTTTCGGTTAATTCATTTATATATGACCACAAAATTAAGGATCATATTCCAACCATCCCGAGAAACTTACACAAGAATGTTGTCATCTCTCATTTTGTTGATCCATCTAGCATTTCCCGACTTAGTATGATCACAAAACTTTTCTTTCCCATTATTTGATTCATCAAGTGTGAAAATGGGAGCAACATAATCTGTTTGGGATCGGTAAATGTCGAAAATGGCAGCCTAAGGTTGGAAGAGTTACATTTCGATTTCCTGTTCATATCTGGCCGTCGTCTTTCTCCACCACCTTCACTATCAAGATCACGTCGAATTCATCGAGTTTAGGTGAGGGAATGGCGTTTGTCGTCGGCGAGGGTAATAGCCCTTCACCACCAAAAAGCTATGGTTCATATATAGGAACCATGGATCCTTTAGCGAAGGTGAACTTCTTGTTTTGTTTGTGCAGATTTAGTGTGTTATTTTTATTTTTTGGTTGATTTTCATCCGGTGGGCGCTTGACGACTGGCTGTCGAGTTTGATACGTACAAGAATCCTCGGGACATAGACGGGAATCATATAGCAATAGACACAACTAGTGTAGAGTATCCAGTGGGTGTATAGCCTAAGCGATATTGATTTGATCTCAAGAGTGGGAGGGAAATCATGATCGAGAATTGAGTATGATGGATGGGGGCATAATCTTGAGATATATGCAGCTTATCTTTGGAGAAAAATTGTTAAATTCTTGACACAAAAGATGATCATGCAAGAAATTCTTCGTCGTTTTTCTTATGTGGGCTTCTTTGGCTCATTGGCCATGTGTTCGAATTGCATTTCTTGATTGGAATTTCACTCTTTATGAATTGCGAGAAGAGTCTCTAGATCATGTGAGATCTAGTCTGAACAAATGCAAGAAACTTGTCCCAATTTACGTGGTTATTAAATCGGTATGTGTTGTCCTGTTTTTGGTAAGACGGAGGAGACGAAGGCGGTGCACGAGAGACGAGGCGACATGGAAATGCTGACAAAAAACGCAGCCAATGCTCCCAAGTTTTACACTTATAAGCACCTTTCAAAAGCCACACATAATTTTAGTACGGACAATCTTTTAGGAACGGCTGGATTTGGAAGTGTTTATAAAGGCGTTACTGTCCAATTGATCTTTCTAAAGTTATAGGCTGTCAAGAATATCAATGCAACTTCAAGCCAAGGTATTATTACATTAACCCCTCTTCTTTTTAATGATTAATCTGGTCCTGAAAAGTAACACTGTTTGCAACTTATGCACTGGTGATACTAATTAAGCGATACCTTTTACACAACACTTGGGTTGCACGGTAGAAGCTTGATTCATAGAAATGATTTCCGGTCCTAAGATATAGTTTTGATCAGGTGAAAAGGAGTACTTAGCGGAAATATGCACGATAGGCGGTTAAGGCACAAGAACTTGGTGGCACGAGAGAGACCAACTCTTTGCTCATCTACGAATACATCCCAAACGGGAGCCTGGGCCGGTACATAGGCAAAGACATTCTTGATTGGAGTAAAAGGTACAAGATTTTAACGGGCTAGCATCGGTTCTACTATACTTGCACGAAGAATGTGAGACGCCTATAATTCACCGTGATGTGAAGCCAAACAACGTGATGCTAGACTCCGATTACAATGCTCATCTAGGCGACTTTGGCCTAGCTAGATTGCTACAAAACAACGCATTCATCACCACCATGGTGGCTGGAACTATCGGGTATTTAGCTCAGGAAGTTAGTTACGGGTAGGGCTACGCCCGAGTCAGACGTCTGATTTTGGAATGGTGGTTATTGAATTCATATGTAAGAGGAGATCAAAGGGTGTAATGGAAGAACATAGTTTAGTGGACCGTATTTGGAGTTTGCACGAGAAGGGCTCGTTGCTTTCGTGTGTTGATCGTGCGTTGAAAGGCGAAATCTGACGATGAACAAGTTAAGAGAAATTTGGTTGTAGGATTGGCTTGTTTGAATCGACCAAATGCATAGGCCTAAAATGAGAAAAGTGGTTCAAATGTTTTGAATTGTGATGAGTCATTGATGAAATTGCCCCATCTCGGCCTCTGAGTTATGCTTGTCGTTCTTGTCGTCTTCGCTGAAAAGACGGCGTCGATTTTGGATCATCAACAAGTTCAGTTGAAGATCCTCGTGATGAAATCACAATACAATATGATAGTTGTTATACCAAGTAAAAAGATTTTTACCATTTTATTTTGCACTCATTTTATGAGCATGCACTTTCATGATCACATGTACGATTTTCTTGCATGCACATGGAAATACAATGCATTTAAATTTCAAATTAATTACTGAAAATAGAGCATACATGTACTTATAATTCATCAAACAATTAAGTCGCATTTGCGAGATAATTCAAATTAATGAAAATTCCAAATTTTCCAAGCAAAGAATCATACAATTTTGGTCCCAAAAATGTATAAAAACCTTACATCATTCTCTTAAAAAATAAAACACACCACAAAGTCCAAAGGCAAAATGATTAGAAAAATGTTCACATCACATAACTTGTTAGTCTTTACATTTTTGTCATTAACGGTAGTGTGCGGTGCCGACCTTGCCACTGGCCACATCACGCGATGAGGCCGACAGGCGATAAACACGAGCATAAACTACTTGTACTTAAACTACGACGAGATTCATGTTCGTGAATTACAGGCAAGACAAGATCTTGTCTTAAAAAACAAATACAATCAATGTGGAGTTTTGTACACGAGATCTTTGCAAATGCTCTTATTCAAAGCATAGATTTCTTGGAATCTGGTGATTATCAAAAGCTTCCTCCTCTTGCATCCACCGCTCTGGAAAAAATTCAAGATTGTGACAAGGTTTTTACACCTCCTGGAAATGAAACTAGCTTCAAAAACCTCAATGAGAAGGCTATAGATGTTTGTGCCAATGTTTTGAATGTGGTTAAGGGTTTAGCTCCTGAAAAAATGTGAAATAAGATTTTTTATTTTAAATGTGTGTAAAATAAATTAATATAAATGAATAAATTTCATACTTTTTAATAATTCAAATTTTTAAATAAGTTTATATTTTTCATGTTTTAGAGCCCAGTTTATGTTTCATAGAAACCTTAAGTTATATTAAATTATATTATTCATTTGATTAACCTCTTGCTCAAAATAATTCGGCTCTTCACGGATCGGGAGGATTATCAAAAATTAATACAAATGAATTAATTTCACACATTTTTTATAAAGATTAATAATTTAATATCAATGGAAAATAATTATGTCAAATAGAACAGACTCAAATAAAAATATGTTGCAAAAATCGGGGGCTTAGCCCACCGGGTTCCTCACTTTAGTGGGAGACTCGGGTTCGATTCCCTTTGAAAACGAATTTGGAGTTGAAGGTATAAGAAATTTGGTGAACTAACTTCAAATAACTAACAACTAATATTTACCAATAATATATATATATGTGTGTGTGTGTTGCATATAATCATCTTGAAGATTAACATCGGGAGTTTCTCATCATACGAATCGTCATTCAAATTATAAAACTTAGCATTTTCGATTAATTTTTTCATTGAAAATTTCAAATTATAATGTAATCATCGTCTCGAGTTATTTTTCACTCACATTATCCTGAAGTTAGATTTTCTTTAAAAAAAAATAATTTGTCATTCTTAATATATGTATACATTAAAATGAAATTTCGGCTTTTAAAATATGCATTTTTTTAATTTGAAGTAACTTTTATGAATTTAAATATGTGTATTTCTTTTTTACAGCTTTAATTATTAACATTGTGTTCATTGTAATACGATAATTAAAGATGCAAATTATTAAACTTTGAAGGACATAAAAATAGTTCGAATTATAACAAGATATGAGATCATTAACCAAGAGATGGAGAGAGAAATCCAATATCCTTAAAGCAACTTAAAATTTATCTTCTATTACTCACCATACCTTGTTATCTCATCTTAAAGCTCTAGAATATGACATTCAAATAGAAGATGAAGAAGATGAGATGGAGCCAAGCACATCATCCAAGTCTGTTGCCTTTGTCGGCAAAGAAGACAAGATGTCAACCCGAGTCTGTAGGAGTGACCTATCTCTGAAGGAGCGGATGGCTCTGCTCACCAAAAGGTATAATGATTAAGAATGAAGTATAAACGAAATAAATTGAGATTTGCGGGTAAGGATAGATCAAGATCCAAATCAAGAAGAAAGGAAGATGAATCTACGAGATGATGACAAAAGCGAGCAGACGAGAAGATTCGGATCACTGTCAAAAGAAATCCTTCCACTAAATCGGACGGGAGTGACACTTGCTACACATGCAACAAGCCGGGACACTTTAGCTATGATTGTCCTCAACTAACTCCTAAAGAAAGGGAAGAGAAAAGGAAAAAGAGAGACATGAGATTTGCGAGATCAAAGGGCTCTCATTGGGCTGAAGAAAATGAGTCAAGGAAGTCATCATCACCATCATCCTCATCCGATTTTGGCTCGGATGATGAAATTTGTCTCATGGCTAAAGAGGTAGTCTATTATTCATCTTGATAATGATTCATGTCGATCTGCATCGATTATGATCAAATTGTTATTCATGAATTATTGAGAGACTTAAAGACATCTCTCGCTGCCTATAAACGGCTAGAGGCAGAGAATTTGGCTTTAAAGGATCAAATTCGATTCTAATTAAAGGAAAGCGAGGTGATGAACTATCCAAAACCGAGGAAACATTCGAGGGAATGTTTTCCCAGTGAGGCTAGTACATCGGCCGGCTTACCTGAAAGATTAGAAAGTGAATTGAAAATTTTAAAAGACAAATTTGAATTAATATGTGCGAAAATGAATTAATTAAGAAAGACAATGAGAAGCTAGTCTTCAAAATTAGTCAACTTAATAATTCACAATCAGCAATAGATCACATCTTTAATACATCTCAAAAATCCCATGACAAAACAGGTCTTGGTTATGATAGATATAGTAAATCGGATGTACAAAAGCCTAGGAAATTTGTAAAAGCATCGATCAATCAAAATAGGTCAAAATTTGTCCTTGGAAACCAATTAGTCAAGTAAGGACTGCATCTCCCGGCTTGAAAACAAAAATTCAGGTGAGGACTCCTTATCGAGACTAAGAGAAATCCAAGAACCAAAATATGAAGAATTTCCCCTATTTGATGAAGTTAAAACCTACAAGGAAGAAGCGGTGAAGTTAGTACTAGAGTTAGTTAAGATAATCGAGATAGGTATATCGAGCACTTATTCTCATTACAACAGATTCATTCACATTAAAACACTTAAGAAAAATTAAGTCCTTTAGACTCTTTTTAGAAATACTTAAAAAATTGAGTCTTAAGACTTAGATAAATTTTTAGGAAAAATTTTTAAGTCGAGAGATAAAATTCTCAAATGATTTATACTTAGAAAAATTTTAAGTTTTTCTTAAAAAAACTTTAAGAAAATAAGACAAGTAATTCACATAAGTCCAAATATATTCATTCACAAGTATACAAATTTACGGATAGATGAACTGATAGAAAATAAAAGATAAGGAAAAGAAAAATCCGGTTCTATCGATTCCCCATCTAGTCTCTCGTAATATTCACCGATTGAAAATTCTTGCTCTTAGATGTTTAAGCTCATCCTCGTCTGTGAGCTCGGATTCCCTTCTGCTTTGGCTATGGTATTACGACCCATTCCGGATCTGGAGAGTCGTCTTCTTTCGGCTTAGGGGTAACTTGCTCATAGGTAGTGCGACTAAATCGCTTGATTGAACACATTATGTGCCTCATCAAGCGGCTTCCCATATAGCTCGGCGTCCTCCTTTTCCATCCATTCATGCCGGTTCATATCCTCATCACCGCTCCAAATGGAGATGCCTTCAAGATGTACCCAGTAGTACATCCATCCGGCATACTGAGAAGTTTTCTTCTTGTATTCGCTTGTGTATTTCCACGAAACCATCTTGGGAGGAGGCGACGTGCGGTGGACAGGCGGAAGTCTGCTTCATCTGCCGCTTTGGATACCCACTTCCGAGTATCCCCTGTCCCACTTCAGCTCTGCTTTCCCGACTTCTTGACCTCTTCTTCTCCTGCTTCTCATACTTCTCCTTCTCGGCATGGATTCTTCCGATCTGCTCGGTGATAGGTTTGAGAAGTCGAGACTCTTTCCTTTGCGCTCGGCTGCTGGGGCGATCAGTGCCGGTGATGATAACTTTTCCAGCCTTGCCTTTACCCTTGCCCTTGGCCTCGGGTTTCGACTCTTTCATCTTGGCCAGCGGTGCCTCGGACTTCTCTTCCTCCTCCTTCCTCCTCTTCTCCTCATCCTCTCGGATGGTCTCCTCTATCTGGGTCACCCTCGGTTGCAAGGCGGCCCGGCTCGTCGATTTTAGTTTGATATCTCTGTCTTGGTGCCTCCAACTCAGTGAGTCTGCCTTGAATCTACCTTGTCTGTGAGTGACAAGACTCCAGTGTGAGGGTGTCCATTCTTCCTTCGACTCCTTCCCCCTTTTTGACGTCATCTTGGAGTGGTCCGAAGTGTCTTTCCAAAGCCGAGCAACGAACCACGAAGTCGGTCCGATCGGATGTGAGTGCAATGACCAGGATTTCGTTGTCACCGCCACCTTCGCTGAGTGCCTTGACCTCCTCCTCCAGGTCACTCGGTAGAGAACCAACAGCAAGCGATCTTGAGATTGGTGATAGGTTGCGTGAAATGTTGACCTCGGCCAATCTGCATGTTGGCGAGCATAGTATCGGTGGCTGCTCGAATCACCTTCCTCGTCTTCCTTTCCATCGGCCTCACGAACTTTGGATATAATCTTCTTGTGCGAGATCCTCAAATGCTGATGAGATGGCGAAGATTGGTGGCCTCTTCCTCGAATCGGATGAGGAAGAGGTGGTGGGAGAAGTTGGGTGGGGAGCTCATGTGGATATCCCCAAAAATGTTGCGGTATCCACCGGCTGGGGTTGAGAGGAGTGGGATGAAGTAGGGCGTCGATGGGGGATTTACGGTGGGGGTGAAGATAGAGGGGTGGAATTTACGAGGTAGTGGGTGGTGGAGATGGGGTGGGGTGAGGTAAGATGGGTTGGATTGGGCTAAGGTGAGAGTTTGGGAAGATGTGGGTAAGGCTGGTGGGGAGATGGTAGATATGAGGGTAGGGGCGTACACCGGTCTGTGAGAAAGGACTGGCATCTCGGATGGGGACGGTGGTGGGGATGAAGTTTGGGTTTTGGAGAGGGTAGATGAGGTTGTGGCTTGGTGATTTGGGAGTAGGCTGTTTTAGAGGCTACGAGGTGCCGGCTGGGTCACCTCTTCATCGCGAGTGGGGCTGGAGAGGGGAGGGGAGAATTGTACTGACCGTGAGTGGGGGAGGGGGTCCTTTCAGAGCTTATGTCTTGAACCTCCTCCGATTGGACCACCTAGGCTGCTATCTCCGGCGTTGTTGCCTCTTGAGGCGAAGGCATGGCTGATCGGCGAGATGTCCCCCAAGCTCCGAGGTTTTCACCAACCTCCTCCTCCTCATGGCCTTCTCCTTGACTTCATCGGGTGTGAGGCATCAGGTGAGCTCACCGTCGGCGGCTCTTCCTCCCTTTCCTCTTCTTCCTCCTCCTCGGCTTCCTCTGCTGCGGTGTCCAGGCTCCGACCTCGGCTCCTCCTTCATCGAGTCATTTGGAGCCCCCAAGCGGCTCATCCTTAGTCGGGATCCCTTTCTTTTGTGTAGGGCCGACTCCATCAGCCTGATTTATTTCAAATGACAGCAGTCCTCCGAGAATCACCGTCACCTTATTGAATAGGTGGTGATCGACCTTGCCTCGCCACTTTCCGCCTACCACCTCCGGCCTTTTCCTTTCCGTCTCAAGCTTCTCCGGTAGCATCCCGATCCGATTGGCTTGAACTCCATCTATTATAGCCCTCATAACACACGGCTGGAGTGCAGTCGGCCCATCATGGGAACTCTGTTCCCCAAGAATCACCTTCGTCACAATCGTCATCGAAGGCGATATCTCCGCCGGAGCATCTTTTTCTTCGGCTCCGATCGCCGGTCCTTCATCGAATTTCGGGCATTCATCTCAAATGATTCCACCTAGTCATCGGACTTGTATGTGAGGGGTTAACTCCCTCACTCAAGCTCGTGTCAAAAATGCGGGCCACCTCGCGAGTAAATGTGATAAGAACCTCGCCGTATACTGCTGGTCTTAAATACTCCATTCTCAAACGTCCGTTAACGTAGAACTCGATCCCTCTCATGTCTAAAGTTTTATTGGAGGGATTTCATGGAACACAAAGTCCTCAATCATGCCCTCTCCAATAAATCCATTATCTCCCTCGACTCACCGTCGAAGTCGTCTCAAAATAAATATACATCTCCAATTTTATCTTCTTGTTGTACGTATCATTGTGAACATCCACCATGATTGATGTAACTCCGATTGGTTTTTGAGAAGTACTCATAAAAATAAAACGAGAGTTTTTGAAAATTTGCAGAGTGTATGTATAGAATTACGAATGTGAAAAGGTTTGATTGAGGAAGAAGACGTATTTATAGGAGGGAAGATTGGAAAGAGAAACCGCCTTTTAGAAAATTTGAATTAATCTAAGCCATTTATTTAAAAGGTTTTTACTGCGCATGAATCAACGGTTAAAAATCAAGATAAGCGATTGGGATTCGGCGCGTGGAAGCTACTCGCCTTTGGAATGCGTAAAAAATCACTTTATAGACTTTTAATTTGTGAGATGTAGGTTACTTTATGCAGGGAAGTAAGTATACCGGACGTCGGCCTAGGGTTACCTTACTTGAATAAGGGTTTGCAAAATAGATGGGTTTTAAAAACAGATGGGTTTGTAAAGTCATCGATAAAGTAACTCTGATTTTAAAAACGACTTAGTTTTAACTTTTTTTTAGCAATCTTAAAAACAATTAAATAAACAGGCTCGATTTAATTTTCTAAAGTTAGGTTTTCCAATCAATTAAACAAAAAGAATTTTGTGAAAAATATGGAGTTTATTTTAGAAACAAAAGTATACTGAATAAAAGATTAAGGAAAAATGAGATGAAATAGTCTGATCTTGTGACCTATTCCTGCAAAGACAAAGGCTTAAGGAAAACCATTAGTAGCTTGAGGTAGATCGGATAGGGTGCAAATAGTCATCTGTTTCTTCGGAGATCGGTGACTATTGTGCCCTCATCTGATTTACCAAATGTCGAATAAGTAATTATCATGTCGGATAAGGTCAATATGACTAATCCTTGATTCTTGATTCCTAAGAAGGAAATCAATTATATCATTACTGATTGTCCTTTGACTCATATCTAGTCGATAATTCTTTCTAGACATTGATTTAAAGAAAAGAGAAGACCGAGATAAGGAATACAATAATCGGATCCAAGCAATTTAAAAATCAGCTAAAGATGCATCAAGTAATCCTAATTCTAAGCACAATTCTTTAAACCTAGACTCAACTAATGGTTTTGTAAGAATGTCTGCTCTTTGTATCTTCTCAATTCTAATGTCATTCTTCTCCACATGATCTCTAATGATGCCTAATGTCTATATGCTTACATCTAGAATGCGAACGGGATTGTAAGTCATAGTTATTGCACTATTACTATCACCGTAAATAGGAACAGTGATGTCCGAATATTATAATCTCTAAGTTGTTGACTAATCCGGAGGAGTTGAGAGCAACAACTTCCGGTATCATGTA
Organism: Paraleonurus japonicus; assembly: GCA_030762865.1. Classification (NCBI taxonomy): domain Eukaryota; kingdom Viridiplantae; phylum Streptophyta; class Magnoliopsida; order Lamiales; family Lamiaceae; genus Paraleonurus; species Paraleonurus japonicus. The sequence continues at coordinate 51,100,373 of CM061054.1, read as the reverse complement.
TTCGGCTTCGATTGTGGAGGTGGCAACAGATGTCCTGTTTCTTAGATAACCAAAAAATTAATTTGTTGCCTAAGAATTGACAAGTTCTGAAGTGGATTTCCTATCAATCTTACATCCTCCAAAATCAATCGAATAAACTGTCACTCAATGTTGTCATCACCGGGTACCATAACCCTACTTGCAAGGTTCCTTTGAGATATTTAAGGATTTTCTTAGCCGTCTCCGGATGAGTTTTCTTGGGATTAGATTGAAATCTTGCACATACCCCAACCGCAAAGGCTATCTCGGCCTACTTGCGGTGAGATAGAGAAGAGATCCAATCAGTCCACGATACTCCGTTGCATTTGTGGGTATCCCTGCTCATCTGAATCCATAGAGAAGTTAGTTGCCATAGGTATTTTAACTTCTCTGCTAGTAGTCATCCCAAATTTCTCAATCGGATCCTTAACATATTTAGATCGATGTATAAATATACCCTTACTCATCTGTTTAATCTGTAAGCCTAGAAAGTATGTTAATTCACCCATCATTGACATTTCAAACCTGTTTTTCATGAGAATGCTAAACTCTTCACATAATTTGATTAGGTAGAACCAAAGATTATGTTATCTACATAAATTTGAACTAATAAGATGTTACCATCTACTTCCTTTCTAAACAAAGTTCTATCAATCTTACCTTTTGAAAATCCATTTGATGTCAAGAAATTAGATAAGGTATCATACCAAGCTCGGGGAGCTTGTTTCAGTCCATATAGAGCTTTGTTGAGTTTATAGACCTTGTTATTGATCTTAAACCCGGAGGTCGCTCCACATAGACTTACGCAAGCAACACACCATTAAGGAAAGCAAACTTTACATCCATTTGAAAGACTTTGAAAGATTTATATGCAGCAAATGTCAAGAACAACCTTATTGCTTCTAATCTGCAATCGGAGCATAGGTTTCATCATAGTCTATCCCTCGGTATGAGTAACCTTGAGCAACCAATCTTGCCTTATTTCGAACAATAATGTTGTTCTCATCTGCTTTATTTTTAAACATCCATTTGGTGCCTATAATCTTTACTGTATAAGGGTCTTTCCACTAATTCCCCAAATATTTTGTCTTTCAAACTCGCTGTGATTCCTCTCCCGCATGACGCTTATCCATTTGGATCGAGATAGATCTTCCTCAATAGACTTAGGTTCAAGAAGCGACACATAACTGAACAGACTTTCGAGAGTCCAAGATCATTCGTGTCTGCATACTACTAAATGAGTCTCCTATAATCTGATCGGATGGATGGTAGCTTCTCATCCTTTTGCCTATGTGAGGAGAAGGATCCTCATCTTGAGTCTCATTAGGCAACTCCTCTAACTCTATCTCACCGACGTTCCCCTTCATCACCGACCCCCGCCGATCACCGACGTCAAGGGTGTCTCTGTTCGATAGAGTCCGATCAAAAGTTGTCTTGATTATCGGATGGGGATTCTTCTTCATCTCGATTCTCGAATCAAGACTAGGTGGATAGACGGTTCTATATTTAGTCTTGGTCAGTTCAATTTTATCTAGACTTTCGTAGATTTGATTCACTTTATCCGAGAAGGAATACAACTCATCAAAAACAACATGAGGGGTTTCCTCCACACAAAGGGTTGTCTTGTTAAAAACTCTAAATGCCTTGGAAGTGTTGGAATATCCCAAGAACTCCATCACCGCCTTAGCATCAAAAGTCCTTAACTTAGATTTCTCATTGTTCTGGATAAAACACTTACAACCAAAAGCTACGAAATATGAGATTCTTGGAATCTTACCCTTCCAAATCTCATATGGAGTCTTACCCTTGTCTTTAACAACCAAGCACCTGCTCAGGTATAACAAGTTGTGTTGATGGCTTCACCCGTAACCTGTGAGGGGTTTCATACTCACCTAACATGCTCCCGGCCGCTCTCTTCAAGGTTCTATTCCTTCTTTCAACCACTCCATTTTGTTGAGGAGTTCTTGCTGAAGATGTCTCATGAATAATTCCACACTCATTGAAAAGTTAGATAAACAGGAATTCAAAAATTATGTGTCCTTATCACTTCTTATTTTAATAATATTAACACCCTTTTCATTCTCGAATCATGTCTCGAATGCATCGGAGATCTTGTTCATAGTCTCATTTTTCTTGAAAAGAAGTATAACCCAAGTGTATCTAGAAAGTTATCTACTACAACAAGAGTATATTTCCTTCCACTTTGGCGAGAGGAGAAACAGTTCAAACAGATCCAGATGAAGTAGTTGCAAAACTCTTTCGAGATGAAGAGGTGTTAATACTCTTAAATGAGTGTCTAGATTGTTTACCTTTTCGACAAGCATCACATTTAAGATCGGTAGATAAAAGTTTCTCGGGTAATCCCTTAACAAGGTTCTTTTTTGCCACTTACTAAGGGTTTTGAAATTCGAGATGACTAAGCCTCTTGTGCCATAGCGGTGATATCCAATAAGGGTCTTTGAAGGACTTAAAATAGTATTAGATCCCGCGAATTTCGCGGGATAATGAAAGAAAAATTATATATCTAATAAAAAATTAAATTCAAATCTCTATAATTTAAATATGTAAAAAGTAAAATTAAATATATAAAAAAATCACAAATTTATATTTTACATAAAAACACTACCTGTAACAATAATTTTGAATTTTTTATAAATAAAATTATTTGTATATTTACATGATTTTCCATACAAACCAAGATACGAGAATCCAATCTGCAATATATATATATATATATATATATATATATATAATTTATATACTCTATGTTTAAATAGTTTAATTTAGTTTAGAAATATAATATACTCACTTATAAGAAATCAACAGTTTATTTTTTTAATTATTACGCCTATATAATATCAGTATAAAATAAAAATAAATTTGCGAGACCAGTCAAAAATATTAAAATATCATATGTAGCATAATTTATGGAACTAAATTATCGACTAATACTTTAATAATAAGCTTGACTATAATTAATATCAATTTGATATGTTTTGAATCAATATGTAATTAATTCAATTTTAATTCTATTATTCATTTGATTTGAATTAAACATTATATTTTCATATATATCATTACAATATCCATTGAACCTCCTCCTAAGAAATAGAAATTCAATTTTATATTTTTGGAAAAATATTTGGTCAATAATGTAATTTTTTTTTAACTATCTATATAATTTGTATATATCACTAAATAAATTAAATATATATTTTTACATACTATCTATATAATTTGCATATATCACCAAATAAATTCAATATTCACTTTATGTAGTCTATCTATATAATTTGTATATATATATATATGTATATATATATATATATATCACCAAATAAGTTAAATATACACTTTATACAAACTATCTATATAATCTGTATATATCACCAAATAAATTAAATATATATTTTCTGCAAACTATTTATATAAATTAATTATGTATATATTACCAAATATTTTGTTTTTCTAATCAAATACGGTTGATCTTTCCAATCATTTAAACAATCAAATTTATATTAAGATTTTTCACATACATATTATTTTATTATATCACTTTTATTTAACAAAAAATAAAGTCAATAAAAACACACAAATTATTTTATTTTTTTAAAAAAAAAAAAAAACTATTTCATTTGTTATATATTCTTGATGTATTTTAATTAAAATTTTTAAAAAAACTATTTCATTTGTTATATATTCTTGATGTATTTTAATTAAAATTTTGAATTATTGTTTGTATTATTTGTTTAAAATATTTGTCTTTAATAGTCATAAATTTTGAATGATTCAAACTTCAAATTTCAAACATAGATTCTGATACATACTACCTCCATTACAATTTAAATTGTTTGTTTACATTTTTCAAATTTAGTTCTCCCAATTAGTATAATGATGCTCATATTTGAATTTTTTTTTTTTCGAAAAGTCAGCTCATATTTGAATTTAATCTCTTAGTTTGTAAGAATTATTTAGGAAGAAATTAAATTGTCAAATTTGAAGTCCATCTTGGCAAAGGCTGGTGTGCTTCCACGATGAGCAACTTTGAACGCTAATGGACTTATATCAATTAATTACTTCTCTCTTCCTATAAACTAATCTCATCTTTAAGGTCCTGAACATTTCCTCAAACGTTCTTTATTCAATGATAAAAATTAACAAAAATGCCGATTATAATTTTTGAAATATAAATCTACGAAACAATAAAAAAAAAAAAAAGAAAAAAAAGAGAAACACATTAGAACATATGAAATAGATTTAATCATAAATAAACAAAAAAGTTAAAGCGATATGACATATGAATTAATACACATCTAGAAAAAGAATAAATGAAAGAGGTTAGAAATATGAATGAGAAAACCTGTTAAAGAAGAAGAGAAAAAATAAATTAGGGTTTGTGATGAAAAATAAATGAGAGGTATAAGTATTTATAGACTAATATGTAAAAAAATGGATGGCTGAGATTAAAACTTATAAAATCGATGATTGAGATCAATACTTAAAACTTAAATGAATGAAAGGAGAGAGATTTTGAAATAGAAGAATGTGGCTTTGCCACATAATTGCTTTTTAAGTTTAGCTTTATAAGGTTATAGATATATCGAGAATGTTATCCACAAAAGTTGGAGGTTCAACACAATAAAGAGGGTTTTGAATAGATACAAATATTCTAACAAAAGCGATTAGCCAAAATATTGGCATTTCTAAAGCGATTATAATATAGTTTTACAAGTCATTGACATAAAAGCACTCTACTATTTTGACATCCTCCTTTATTTTGGTGTGCCTCAGTAGAGTGATAATATTCAACGAAAACTCAATTTCCAACGCACTTGTCGATCCACCTTTTCTACGTAGCCAATATCTCATTTATAAACAAAAAAATAATTGATTCCACAAGGCAAATCGAAGAATTATATATGGAGGTTCTCTACGAAGGTGAAAAAACAAAGACTCTCAACTCGGGAGAGGAGATTTAGAAGCTTTCAACTCGGGAGAGATATATATCAAACGCCACGCGATCCTTCGGGATTAGGAATGAAACTTTCAAATTTTAATTTTCGTCTTTTAGTTTACACACTTTCAACTTATTGGTCCTTTTGACTTTTAAAATTTTAATTTTCATCCGATAACTTACACACTTTTTTGTTTTAATTCATGTAAGTTATAGGATGTAAATCAATATTTAAACTCAAAAGATTGAATGATCTAAATTATAAGACAAAAATCAAAATTTAAAAGTGAATAAAAGCAAAACAAAATAAGTGGTAAAGTTCCAGAACAAAAAAAAAAATCCCTTATTCTTCTTAAGTGGAGTTTAATTCTATAATCTCTTTATGACAAAATGCCTAAGAATAAAATAAGTTAAATAGGAGAGGTGACAACTTGCAAAAGGTTAGAGATGATTTATTTATAAGTTGTCTTGTCTGGTATGCAGAATTATCCAAAATAATGAACTAGTTTGAATGATCTTTTGGTATTTAATTATCTGGAATATAGACAAAGAAGAAGAGCTAAAATTGATATTCTTGTTCTTGAGGTCTTGCAGCATGGAAATTAATTTGAAATCTAAGCAAACAAATCAAGAATCTTTCTCACTTGTCTACTAGTTTTCAGTTAATTCATTTATATATGACCACAAAATTAAGGATCATATTCCAACCATCCCGTAAACTTACACAAGAATGTTGTCATCTCTCATTTTGTTGATCCATCTAGCATTTCCCGACTTAGTATGATCACAAAACTTTTCTTTCCCATTATTTGATTCATCAAGCTGTGAAAATGGGAGCAACATAATCTGCTTGGGATCGGTAAATGTCGAAAATGGCAGCCTAAGGTTGGAAGAGTTACATTTCGATTTCCTGTTCATATCGGCCGTCGTCTTTCTCCACCACCTTCACTATCAAGATCACGTCGAATTCATCGCTTCGGTGAGGGAATGGCGTTTGTCGTCATGAGGGTAATAGCCCTTCACCACCCAGCTATGGTTCATATATAGGAACCATGGATCCTTTAATCGAAGGTGAACTTCTTGTTTTGTTTGTGCAGTATTTAGTGTGTTATTTTTATTTTTTTGGTTGATTTTCATCCGTGGGCGCTTGACGGCTTCTTTGTCGAGTTTGATACGTACAAGAATCCTCGGGACATAGACAGAATCATATAGCAATAGACACAACTAGTGTAGAGTATCCGGTGGTGTAAGAAGCCTAACCGATATTGATTTGATCTCAAGAGTGGGAGGGAAATCATGATCGAATTGAGTATGATGGATGGGGGCATAATCTTGAGATATATGCAGCTTATCTTTGGAGAAAAATTGTTAAATTCTTGACACAAAAGATGATCATGCAAGAAATTCTTCGTCGTTTTTCTTATGTGGGCTTCACTGCTCGATTGGCCATGTGTTCGAATTGCATTTCTTGATTGGAATTTCACTCTTTATGAATTGCTGTAAGAGTCTCTAGATCATGTGAGATCTAGTCTGAACAAATGCAAGAAACTTGTCCCAATTTACGTGGTTATTCTCGGTATGTGTTGTCCTGCTTTTGGTAAGACGGAGGAGACGAAAGGCGGTGCACGAGAGACGAGGCGACATGGAAATGCCTGACAAAAACGCAGCCAATGCTCCCAAGTTTTACACTTATAAGCACCTTTCAAAAGCCACACATAATTTTAGTACGGACAATCTTTTAGGAACTTTGGATTTGGAAGTGTTTATAAAGGCGTTCGTCCACTCCGATCTTTCTAAAGTTATAGCCGTCAAGAATATCAATGCAACTTCAAGCCAAGGTATTATTACATTAACCCCTCTTCTTTTTAATGATTAATCGTCTGAAAAGTAACACCTGTTTGCAACTTATGCACAATCGATACTAATTAATCGATACCTTTTACACAACACTTGGGTTGCACGGTAGAAGCGATTCATAGAAATGATTTCCGGTCCTAAGATATAGTTTTGATCAGTGAAAAGGAGTACTTAGCGGAAATATGCACGATAGGGCGGTTAAGGCACAAGAACTTGGTGGCACGAGAGAGACCAACTACCGCTCATCTACGAATACATCCCAAACGGGAGCCTAGACCGGTACATAGGCAAAGACATTCTTGATTGGAGTAAAAGGTACAAGATTTTAACGGGGCTAGCATCGGTTCTACTATACTTGCACGAAGAATGTGAGACGCCTATAATTCACCGTGATGTGAAGCCAAACAACGTGATGCTAGACTCCGATTACAATGCTCATCTAGGCGACTTTGGCCTAGCTAGATTGCTACAAAACAACGCGTTCATCACCACCATGGTGGCTGGAACTATCGGGTATTTAGCTCGGAAGTTAGTTACACGGGTAGGGCTACGCCCGAGTCGACGCCTGACGCTTTGGAATGGTGGTTATTGAATTCATATGTAAGAGGAGATCAAAGGGTGTAATGGAAGAACATAGTTTAGTGGACCGTATTTGGAGTTTGCACGAGAAGGGCTCGTTGCTTTCGTGTGTTGATCGTGACGTTGAAAGGCGAGTACGACGATGAACAAGTTAAGAGAAATTTGGTTGTAGGATTGGCTTGTTTGAATCGACCAAATGCATAGGCCTAAAATGAGAAAAGTGGTTCAAATGTTTTTGAATTGTGATGAGTCATTGATGAAATTGCCCCCATCTCGGCCTACAGAGTTATGCTTGTAGCGTTGCCGTCGTCTTCGCCGAAAAGACGACGCGTCGATTTTTGGATCATCAACAAGTTCAGCTTGAAGATCCTCGTGATGAAATCACAATACAATATGATAGTTGTTATACCAAGTAAAAAGATTTTTACCATTTTATTTTGCACTCATTTTATGAGCATGCACTTTCATGATCACATGTACGATTTTCTTGCATGCACATGGAAATACAATGCATTTAAATTTCAAATTAATTACTGAAAATAGAGCATACATGTACTTATAATTCATCAAACAATTAAGTCGCCGGATTTGCAGATAATTCAAATTAATGAAAATTCCAAATTTTCCAAGCAAAGAATCATACAATTTTGGTCCCAAAAATGTATAAAAACCTTACATCATTCTCTTAAAAAATAAAACACACCACAAAGTCCAAAGGCAAAAATGATTAGAAAAATGTTCACATCACATAACTTGTTAGTCTTTACATTTTTGTCATTAACTGTAGTGTGTAGCTGCAGCCTTGCCTCGGCCACATCACGCGATGAGGCCGACAAGACGATAAACACGAGCATAAACTACTTGTACTTAAACTACGACGAGATTCATGTTCGTGAATTACAGGCAAGACAAGATCTTGTCTTAAAAACAAATACAATCAATGTGGAGTTTTGTACACGAGATCTTTGCAAATGCTCTTATTCAAAGCATAGATTTCTTGGAATCTGGTGATTATCAAAAGCTTCCTCCTCTTGCATCCACCGCTCTGGAAAAATTCAAGATTGTGACAAGGTTTTTACACCTCCGGAAATGAAACTAGCTTCAAAAACCTCAATGAGAAGGCTATAGATGTTTGTGCCAATGTTTTGAATGTGGTTAAGGGTTTAGCTCTAAAAAATGTGAAATAAGATTTTTTATTTTAAATGTGTGTAAAATAAATTAATATAAATGAATAAATTTCATACTTTTTTAATAATTCAAATTTTTAAATAAGTTTATATTTTTTTCATGTTTTAGAGCCTGATTTATGTTTCATAGAAACCTTAAGTTATATTAAATTATATTATTCATTTGATGAACCTCTTGCTCAAAATAATTCGGCTCTTCACGGTCGAGGATTATCAAAAAAATTAATACAAATGAATTAATTTCACACATTTTTACAAAGATTAATAATTTAATATCAATGGAAAATAATTATGTCAAATAGAACAGACTCAAATAAAAATATGTTGCAAAAATCAGGGGCTTAGCCCACCGGGTTCCTCACTTTAGTGGGAGACTCGGGTTCGATTCCCTTTGAAAACGAATTTGGAGTTGAAGGTATAAGAAATTTGGTGAACTAACTTCTAACAACTAACAACTAATATTTACCAATAATATATATATGTGTGTGGGTGTTGCATATAATCATCTTGAAGATTAACATCAGGAGTTTCTCATCATACGAATCGTCATTCAAATTATAAAACTTAGCATTTTCGATTAATTTTTTCATTGAAAATTTCAAATTTAGGTTTTTCTAAAAAAAAAAAAACTAATTTGACATTCATAACGTATATACATTAAAATGAAATCTCAGTGCATTTTGTAATTTGAAGTAACTTTTATGACTTTAAATATGTGTATCTTCTTTTTTACAATTTAATTATATTAAACTACATAAAAAAATAAAATTAATTATATTAAACTACATAAAAAATAAAATGCGTCTGCCGGGAGTCGAACCCGGGTCTATTGCTTGGAAGGCAATTATCCTAACCGTTGGACTACAGACGCAATTGTACAGCATGTTTATATATTATACTAATCAATTAGTATAGTACATTTTGACCTATTCTAATCAAAGTCCGTTTTCATACCTACAAATTTAGGACAAGTTTAATGTTGTCAATATAAAATTGATGTACTGTTAGATAAATTCCAATTGCAATTAGACATTAGGTCCAGCTTGAATTAGGTATGTATAGTATTCATTAAAGAATAATTAGCTAGGCATTGAATTACTGTTAGTGCTACAATCTTTAATGAATTACTATTAGTGATACAATCTTTAATGTAAATAAAACATGACATTAATTTTGATTGAAATATGAAAATAACTTTAACTGAAACATGATGAATTCACATACCTAAGATTTGTGTCCATGGTGCATAAGGGGCTTGGTGTATTATATAGCATGACTTTAATAAATTTTAGAGTTGAACTTATGTAAAATAGTTTTATTGTGTAATTGATACATAATTAGCACTGTCTATAACATAATAACTAATATTTTAGAATCAAATAACTAACACTAACGAATTAATATTATCATTATCCCTCTTTTAGTTTAACATTTTATTATTTCGAGGGTCTCTCTTAAAGTTTAACATTTTCATATTTTTTTAAGTTGTGGAGCACATTTATAATAAAATATTCTTTTTTTGGTACTTTAATTTTCTTACCTTCACTCTCTACTATTTACTTTTCTTTAATCTCTACTTTTTATTTTAATTTCTTACATTTTCCATCAATAATTTTACAATAAAATATAAAACTCATTAAAACTCGTGTTGTCCCTTAAATATTAAGCTTAAAAAGGAACAGATGAAGTATGTTTTTATGAAATAATTACTACTGTTTAAAAATACACATCAATATAAACAATAAATCGATTTACTTACAATTTTGTCAATATTTTTAATTTATAGTGATTTAGGTCAGTTAACAGGAAATAAAAAGATACAAACTATATTGTCAAGTATTCAAAAGGCAAAATCTTATATGTTTGTTATATATTGTATTCATTTTTAATTTTATCTAATTCTTGAATCTTTAAATGTTATTTTAAACTTGATATTTTAAATTTTAGATATTATAGTATTATATTTTTACATTAAATATGAATAATTTAAATAGTACAAATATTTTTTTTTTTGAACGGTAAAAGGAAAAATTCATTTTATGAAGGGGTACTCAACCCAAATTACACAGCTTTAGACCAACTTACAAGACTTTTAAACAGCTCCACGGATCACCTAGCCAACTTCTCACGCTACAGCTTGAGAGGACATTTTCACGAGCCACAATCCAATTCCAGGCTTTCACTTTGATATTACTAACCACCCTTTCTAAATTACATTGAGACTCCCTAAACAACACATCATTTCCAGTAGATCAAATATGCCAAACTACACCAATCCATAAAGAAGCTGCAACCCGTTTTAATTTCCCTTCCCCAAACATTCAGAAAATTGGAGGAAATTAATTTCTGAATTAATATGCAAAGTCAACGATACTCCCAGCCATTTAAATATCTCCCCCAAACTGCATATGCAAACTTACAGAGGTAGAAGAGATGACTTGAAGATTCAACCATGTCTTTGCAAAGTTGACACACTCTTCCTTCATTGTTGAGCATTACACCTCTTCTCTCCAAATTTTCCACTGTTGCCAACATTCCTTTAATCAATCTCCATTGAAAAGTAATATGATATCACTGCCCCTAATTCTTGATACATGTTATTATATTTAATTAAATTTTTAATATTTTCAATTTTTCAAAAATAATACTCCGTGATAACTTTACCATTTATACAAAAACACATAAAAGTACTCCTATTCAAAAGATTGGATCTATATGTTTTATGACCGTCAGGTCATTTTAGCTGTATTTTCAAGACATTTGGGGATACGTTAAAAATACACCGGCAATTTAGATATTTTATATGGAACTTAAAAAGATACTACAATTTATATTCTTATTCCAAATTATTAAACCTTATTACGTTAAAGAAAAAAAAACATTTTAGATATTTTGGGAAGTCATAAAGGTACTATTTATATTGATTATTGCTCCAAATTAAAACATATTACGTTAAAAAAATCTATTAATCACAGTATCCCGTACTAATGTATTATTTATAAAAAAAAATTATTCCGTATTAGATATGTTATTATGTTAAATAATAATAAAATAACTTTTATTTTTATTATCTCCTTCAAACACCTCAAAGGGTCACTCTTGTGTGAGACCGTCTCATGCATTAAACGAACATGAGACGGAGTCACTTTTTCATAAATTATTATCACTTTTTCATAATTTTGTTATCACTTTTTCATAAATTGTTATCACTTTTCATAAATTGTTATCACTTTTTAATTTGTTATCACTTTTATACTAATTTGTATCACTTTTTAAAAAAGTGATAATAATTTATTAAAAAGTGATTCTGGCCTCATCGTGAGACGCCTCATACAAGTTTTTGCTATATTCCAACACATGTCATTACTTTTCTCACACTAACTCAATTTAATATTATTAAATAAATTTTTTTATTAAAGTTGAAAGACTATCCTACCATATAAAAAAACAACTTATATAACCAAACAGCTATTACATTAAACCTGTGTTGAACATGTCACATTAAATATAGGCGGAGGGATTACAATTTTGGAAAAAGAATTTGTGCAATTGGTGCAATTTTCACCCAATTTTAATTTATATTTTAAGATTGTAATATTCAATTAAATATATATCACGATCGAAAAATATAAGTAATTGAGTAAAAATTAAACTAGTGATATTTAATTTTCACAATCACCTGCCTACGTTAACTCCAACATTATGGCCTTTCCAGCTGCCTCCCTTTTAATTATCTCAATTTCTTATGCAACCACACAAAAATAGTGATGTGACTTTAAAAAAAAAAACAAACAAACAAATTTAGTGATCTTCTTTTTCGATTTAGATAAATTAAAGGAATGGTGATAATTAATCTAAAGACCTTTTAGTTAAATATCCATTTTTTAACTTTTCGTAGAGCCTCGTCATTGTCGTAATGTGATAGCAAATTATAGGGCTTAATCATGTCCGTTTCAGCTTTATATAGAAAATATTTTACACATCGTAATTTCAAAGTTTATTTTAACAATAAAGAACATTTACTGGGTTTGTTAATTTTTTCTAAGACACCCCTTAACTTTAAAAATTTATTTTAATAAACCCTTATATGTTTATTCCTTTTATAATTAAGATACTGAAATTTCAAAGTTTGTATTATTTATAATATCCCTTTAAAAAAGTATTCGATTAGGGCACAAGGGAAATATATATAATTTTAGTTTGTTTAGTGTATGCATGTTTTTACTGAGTTTAAGATTTGCTGTATTTGAAATTTTTACGAAACCTGAACAAATATTATAAAGTATGTTTTGAAATTTCATTTTTTCCAAGAAAAAAAGTTTTGAAATTTCATAAAGCAGGGGTATATTTCCTGTCGACGTTGGAAATGTAAGAGTGTTATTGTAAAAGGTATTGTGTTTTTAAATAAAATTAAATTTGAATACAATAGCTTTATAATTTAAAAATTAGACTATATATATAAATAGCCTGAAGCAAATATATTTTGTGATTTCAAATTTCATGTAGGAATATCTATAACCTTATAAAGCCTAAACTTTTAAAAGCTTACGTGGCAAAACCACATTCTCCTATTTCAAAATTTCTCTCTTTCCATTTATTTAAGTTTTAAAAATTGATTTCAACCATCTATTTTAAAAATTTTAATCTCAACCATCCGTTTATTTACACACTAGTCTATAAATAATTGACATATTTCTTATTTGTTTTTTTATCACAAACTCTATTTTTTTTTCTCTTCTTCTCTAAATGATGTTCTCATTTATCTTTTTAACCTCTTTTATGATTCTCTTTTATGATTCTTTTTGCAGATGTATATTAATTCATTTCTCATATCATTCTAATCCATTTTTATTATTTAATCCATTTTATTATTTGATTTTTCTTGCGTGTTCTTCGGCTAACTCAAATTTCCTTGATTGTTGTTTCAATAAGTTTGACAATTGTGATCATAGGAAATCAGAGGAGGAATAATAACGAGAAGATGAAGACTAAGTCGATTAAGAAGTAGTAATCTCACTCTTTTTCTTTTTCATCATTAATTAAAGTTTTTATCAGATATATAATTGAAATATCAATACACTAAATTTAAGGGATTACCTTTAGAATTATTCACTAATATCATAATCATTTTATATTGTGATATTAATTTATAAGTATAATAGTATTACTAAATGAATATTATGGTGTTAGTAAATATTTCTAATAGTATTTTAATTTCATACTATAAAATTGTTTTACACTAGATTTTACTTTAATTAGTAATAATTTATGCAGCAAAATTTTTTGGATTGTGATCATAACAATGTTTGACCTTTTCTATCTATATATATATATATATATTTTTTAGATTTAAAGTCAAGATAATTTAAAGAATTATTGAAAATTCATTTTTTGAAATCTTATGGTTGAAAATATATATATATCTAAATTTAATTTTTTGAATAATCAATCACGTTAATAGGTGTAGTCAAATGTTATTTACAAAAATTATATGTATTCAGTATAAATATTGTTTACAAATATTTTTTGTTTAACATTTGTAATTGTAAAACTTTTTGTTTGAATTACTTTGTTTTTTTAAATGTTTATCAATTAATAAAAATAAAATTTGAATTTGTGCATATTAAATTTTTATTTCAATTTAAATTTATTGTATATTGTAAATATATAACAACTAGAATATATTTTTTTGCATAATATATTTTTATTTTAATTTAAATTTATATATATAATAATAAAATATATAAATTTTTAAAATATAATATTATTTTAAACCCGCGAAACTCGCGGGCCATACTCTAGTTTAAAATAAAGAGTAAGACACTTGTTTGAATTTAGTTCACGTGGATTTCATTATATATATTTTTTTAATAAAATTGTTTAACAAAAACTAATACATATAAAATTTATTTAGGATTTATTGGATAGCGTAGGATCAATAAATTCACGGAATTAATCCATAGAATAGTTTAAACAAAATTTTGGGCCTTCATTTTTTTACTCTATAGAATAGTTTATTAATCTATCAATGAATTTTCTTGTAAAACGGTCTGACATGAAGCACCAAAATTCATCAACTAATTAAACATAAAATAAATAATGATTAGTAGGTAAATAAATAAATAAATATATATAAATAACTTAATTTTTAAATTCGTTTCACTATCCATCTCACACAATATTGCAATTACAAATAGATTAAAAAAATTCAAAATTTATTTTCTCCTACACACAAATTAGGTGTTACCAAATGTGTTCTAAATTTAAATGGTCTTGTAATAAATATGAAGAGAGAAAAAAATCTCCAAAGTCTTTGGACACTCTCTTAATGTCGAATTACAAAAATTTTACTAATATGTGTTGCATATAACTTTCTAAAAGTAGGAGATTATTATGCTAGAAGTGAGAAAATTTTATAGTAAGACGGAACTCAATTTGAAAATGACGTGTTAATATTTTATTAAAAATTAATTATAAAAGTATTAATTTGTAATTAGGTGGCTTAGCCCACCGGCCACCGAATTCCTCACTTTAGTGGGAGACCAGAGTTTGATTCCCGAAATGAATTATGAAGTTATAAGGTGGGCTTGGAAAAATTATTGGAGTGTTTGGGTCTTGTGAACTAATTGCTAACAACTAACAAACTAACATTTACCGATAAAAAAATATATTAGTTTGTGCTAATTTATAAACGATTTTATTGTACAAGAGGCCAACACAATTTTTACTTTATTTCTAAACTTTATTTAATGGAGATCCCGGCCAAATAACGAGAATGAATTTCTTATCTTAAAAAAATGAAAATAACATCTTGAAAATCACTGTAGACAGCAGCAAAGTCGGTGGGGTAGATTAATTTTGTCGTTATGATATATATATATATATATGAATGAGGTCTTTAATTATTAATTTCTTTATTATCGAAAAAGAAAACAAGAGAGAGGACAAAAAATTGGTTGTGTTTTGATTTTTCATGTCCTTTACGTTTTCTACTAATAAAGATTGAAGGGGAAACTTGTTATAGCAAAAGTAGTAAAAAGAAAACGAGAGATGAAAAATGTACTAATAAGAACAAATAATTGTGTCTGTTGTTTTATACATCACCAATAAATGTGAAAACTTTTTGTTTGGATTAATTTGATATTGTCATATATATATTATTTTTAAAAATAATTGTTAAATGGCCATCGATTTAAAAGGCATTATAAATTAGATACATTCTCTATTGTGAGATTATTTCACTTCAAACAATTAAAATTCACAAATAGTTAAAAAAATGAATAATTAAAGATTCTTAAAATTTGTCAATTTACCAAAAATCTCGTGTATGAAATATTACAAAATACTCCATTTACCTACCAAAAGACTTGTTTAATTGTTCCAGAAAACACAAATTGTTTTATTTACTGAGTTTTTTTATATTTATATCGACGAATTCTTAAATGACTAGGTATTTAATCATAAAAAATTGATTATATTTCAAATTACAAAAATTCTTTTAGGCAAAAACTTATATGAGACTTATGCATTGAGATCGAGTCACTTTTTAATAAATTGTTATTACTTTTTAAAAAATGATACAAATTAATATAAAAATAATAACAAATTAAAAAGTGATAACAATTTATAAAAAATATCACCGTCTCAATCTCATATACGTCTAATGCAAACAAATCTTGAGGGTGCTCTTGATAACATATTAACCTAGAAGCATCTCACGTTGCACCCTCTAATAAAAAAATTATCAATAAACTAAAGCGAATAATTTATTTAATTTTAACAAAAATTGAAACAAGTTATCATAAATTTAATAAAAATAATAAAATATTTTCCCCGAGTTTCCGCTCATTAGTCATAAGGTTAGGTGTGAAACCATGTGACCCCAATTTTCGCATTGTCTCTTTTGTACAATCAAGTCATCAACCACGTGCATCATTGCTAAATAAATCCTACTTCCTTTTTCTCTCATATTATTTCAAGAAATAAATATTTTTCTTTTAAAATCTCTCAATAAAAAAGCAGGGATAACTCTTAATATGGAATGCTGACGTTTGAAATATTCTATCTCTCTATTTAGCATTTGTAAAAATAATTTAAAGAAAATTAAATGACAAAAAGGTTTTGCTTTAATGAGATAAATAGCAAAAAAGAAAAAATAATAATGATGTTAAAAAGAAAAAAATGCGAAATGTTTGTTTTCGGTAAAAGGAAGTAGCCATTAATTATTACAAGGGAAAAAGTTTGTATCACATGACTATTTAAAAGCACCTATTTCTGTTGTGTGTGTTTTTTTTTTAATGATTAAATTGTTTTTATATTAATAAACCATCCAATTCTTTGTTCATATCAAAATTCATTTTTAATCTTTGGAAAAAATAAATTTAAATTCTTTTTCAATAAATCTCGTTAAGCCTGTCCGAATGAGATTCTATGGCCAGTCGAAGTTACCAAACAAATATACTAATCTTGTTGGGGTCCCACATGTTCACAACTTTATCAAAATCTTTATTATAAAATAATAAAATATTAATATGAATGAATTAAGTTTAGATTTGAGATGAAACATCAGAGCAAAAATTTATGGATTGAACGAGATTCAAGCTGGGGAAATGGTTGAATTTTCAAGAGCAAAAATTTTGGGTACAATCCTTATCTCATATATTATATTAATCTGCATATTTTTTTTTACGTTTTCGATCAAATTTATCATGTATGTTTCAATTATATTTAAATATACATTTGAATTATATTGTATGCTCATTTCTATGTTTAATTAGACAGTGTAATTGGTAAACAAAAAAATGATTTTGTATATCTATAGTGAACTATATTCCTTTTTTCTTTAAAAGGAGTAGTAAGTTATATTCCTATTTAGTTATTTTTTTCTTGAAATGTACAAAGCCCACTTACAAAATAAGTATAATTCCCATTCTATGAGAAACACAGCTGGAAAAAAAAAAAAAAAAAAACTATTAAAATATGCTTCATTCCGCTGAATTTCTTCTAATACTCGTGTTTAAAAAAATTAAATTGTTTCTAAAATTATTTACCATTCAATTTCTATGTGGTTTCCATCTAACAATAGCCAATTTTGGCATAATACTCTTTGATGTATGATATGTTGCACAATAATATGAGTAATAATTCTATGAATAGAATATATTCGATGAATTCTATTTTTACTATCACCATCATGCATGATGTAAAAGTGGCGAGTGATAAGTATAATGTGCATGATGATAAAAATATAGTTAATCATATGTATTCGGTTCATACACATTTGTGTTTAATAATATATATTAAATCTTGGAGATCCGGATTTGATTCCCTTTGGGAACGAATTTGGAGTTGGAGGTATAAGGAGACTTGGAGAATTTGAAATCAGAAGGAGACTTGACGAACTAACTTCTAACCGCTAACAACTAACATTTACCGATAATATATATATATATATATATTAAATCTGTATACAAGTACTTAAAAATGTATACAACTATGTAATAATGTTTGGAGATTGCATTAAGTAGTGGATGCCACGTCTAATATTTGCAAATTAAGTATAGAATTGTAAATGAGATATCCTATTTTCCATCTTATAAAATGTCTCCTTTTTTTTTCCTATTATTATAACTTCGTTATTTTGAAATCAATATTTTCTCGTAATAACCCTCATTATTGGATTAGAAAATGCTAATTTAGTAATTTCCCATACTCAATTATTGACCTGGATGCATTAATTAGAGAAGTCTGAGCAAATTTTATATAAAATCATTTTATACATGAGACATAATATTTCTATTATAAATTTATAATACTTAAATTTTAAAAATATTATTATTATTATTATTATTATTATTATTTTAAGGTTAATGAAAAAATTTATCATAAAACTGTTTTGTTTAAAATATCAAATATTTTAATTAAGAGTATTAAGAATCATATTAGAAGTATCAATAACTAGGGTCAATGATATCATTATTTTTCGTGAGTATCGATAACAATTAATTTTTTTACTATTTAAATTATACAAATTTAATATAAAAACTCAATATTATAATATTTAAGTTTTAAAAAAATATTTAAAGTATCAAATATTTAAAAAGAGTATCAAATATTAAAAATTTAATCGGAAGTTTCAAGAATTAGACTTTAGTGGATTATTTTATGGTAGATCTGGGAAAAAGTTGGCTACATGTATTTGGCTTGGAATTGTGTGGATCATTTGAAAATAAAAATGCAGTTATTTTTGAAAACGTAATTTTCTCTGTGTATAAATTGATGGTAAAACTCAAGGCGAAGCTATGGTCTTGGTTCCTTGTTAGAGAGGCTCGTTGCCAAAATTTTTCCTTTGACGATTGGTTATGTAATCCGAGATTAGTACTAGGAGCAGGATGACTGGGGTAGATAAAATTTTTGTTGTTTTATTTCCTTGACATACATTTGTTGTTTTTAATCTTTGGTTACTGCTCATACCCATATTATTAATAATATTCTCTCTTTTTATTGACAAAAGAAAATGTATAAAAAATTAGGGTTAGTGACATCATATATATTTTTTGAGTATCAATAATAATTAATTTTTTACTTTTTATTGGAGTAATACTTTATATAAAAAAACACAATTTTTACAATATTTAAGTGTAATGTATCAAATTTTTTTTAAAAAAACATTCAAATATTAAATATTTAACCAATAATATCAAATATTGAGAATCTCATCAGGACTATCTGAATTAGGGTCGATTATCATAGTATTTTTCAGAGTACAATTAACTTTTTACTAATGTTAATTCTTGACACTTATTATTAGATTCTTAATACCGTTTATCAAATATTGATATTTTAATTTTTGAAAATTATTTCATGATAAGCTTATATTTAAAAATATCATTTACTATAAATTTTAAAGTCTCATTTACAATAACATAATAATATCATACAAACTAAAATTAAAAATTATCAAAGAAATTAACCGTTTGGTAGGTATGTTTAGAATAAAATAAGGACGTTAATGTACTCAACAACTATTATCATATAGTGTATAAAATAATACAACTGTTAAATATCCAAATTAACCCTTCCTTTACTCAAAAAGAAAGGAGTATTATTTTCAAGCTTATAATTTTTTTGACAGGAATTTTCAAGCTTATAATTGAACCCATTCAAAAGCTTCAATTAGTCAACGCGACTTAGTCTGTTAACAATTCCACCTTTATTAAACTCTTCTTCTTACTCCATTTTTTCCACCCACCGGCAATTCACCCCCAAATCTCCCCCTCCGCCGCACCGCCACCACCAATGGGGAAAGGCGGAGCGCTCTCCGAAGGCGTGCTGAAAAAGATCATCCTCTCCTACGCCTACGTCGCCATATGGATCTTCCTCTCCTTCACTGTCATCGTCTACAACAAATACATCCTCGACAAAAAGCTCTACAACTGGCCTTACCCCATCTCTCTCACCATGATTCACATGGCCTTCTGCTCCTCCCTCGCCTTCGCCGCCGTCCGCGTCTTCAAGCTCGTCGAGCCCGCCGCCCTCACCCGCCGCGTCTACCTCTCCTCCGTAGTCCCAATCGGCGCCCTCTACTCTCTCTCCCTCTGGCTTTCCAACTCCGCCTACATCTACCTCTCCGTTTCCTTCATCCAAATGCTGAAAGCCCTAATGCCCGTCGCCGTCTATTCAATCGGAATCCTCCTGAAAAAGGATAGCTACAAAAACACCACCATGTCTAATATGCTCGCGATTTCCGTCGGAGTCGCAAATTGCTGCCTACGGCGAGGCGAAATACGATTCGTGGGGGTTTTCCTCCAATTGGGGGCGGTGGTTTTTGAAGCTACCAGGTTGGTTATGATTCAGATTTTGCTTACATCGAAGGGAATCAATTTAAACCCTATCACATCTCTATACTATGTAGCGCCTAGCTGCCTCGCCTTCCTTTCAATTCCATGGCTAATCGTTGAGTTTCCAATACTGAAACAGCAAAGCTCATTCCATTTCGATTTCGCAATTTTTGGGACTAATTCTCTCTGCGCTTTCGCGTTGAATTTGGCTGTGTTTTTGCTGGTTGGAAAGACTTCCGCCTTGACCATGAATGTTGCAGGGGTTGTGAAAGATTGGTTGTTGATTGCATTCTCTTGGTCTGTGATCAAGGATACAGTGACGCCATTGAATCTGCTCGGTTATGGATTGGCGTTTTTAGGCGTAGGGTTTTATAATCACTCGAAATTGCAGGCGATGAAGGCGAAGGAAGCGCAGAAGAAGACGCAGGCGGCGGACGACGAGTCAGGAAGCTGCTGGAGGAGAGGGAAGGGGATAAGAAGGGAGATTCACAGGCTTGATTTGAAATTTTATTTATCAGAAACAAACAGATGAAAAGAGTTTTGATTGGAATAAATGTAATCAAGAAATGTGTGGTGTTCATCAGTGGATCTGAGGTTTAGGTATGTCGATTTGGTTAATTCTTGTTTGGGAATGGTGATCCACATTTCTTTCTGGTATAGTTGATTAATGTATCATTATTATCACACAAATCATTAAAGAATTATTCTTCCATTTCCTCTGTTTTATCTCCCTTTTGTGTACAAATTTTGTTTGATTTGAGCTTATCGAATTTTAGTCGAACACAACTCGAGCTCGAGTATTTCAATTCCTTTACGTTTATGTTGTCTTTCGTTTGTGGAGATCGAGTTCGAGTCGAGCTCTAGACTTCAAGCTCATAACAATGGATGATGTTAAAGCCCATTATGCTGGAATTATTTTGCAAAATTTTATATTTTACTAGTACTATTTAATTATTGGTTAGAATGAAGACTTTTTCTTGAGAATATTGTAAGAAATTGGCTCAACATGAATGGAGACTTGGCATGTGTCTTGAAGAAAATTGCAAATGGTGGAAAAATTTACCCATATTGATTGATGTGTTCCATTGACTTGGACTTTTACTCAATCTCAATAGGATTGTCCTAATCAGTTTGGTAATTTATCTAAAGTAATTTCACATGATTTTTAAAACAAAATTTAGTATTATCACACATTTCACACTGGTTTTATTTCTTAGAGAAGAAGTGTCGACCGGTTCGACGGATTGAAACGTGTTTCAATATGTTGAACTGAGAACAGACTATACACATCAGAATTCAATTGAATTCTAAATTGAATCGGATTTTTCATCAAATAAGAAAAAAACAATACATTTAAAAAGTTAAGACTTGATTGTTTGATTGGATTATATAATTGTTTATAGTTAAATTTGCTATTAATTTCCAGTGAAAATTCGTTAAATGATAACTAATTTAGGATATATTGTAATTTTATAGTATAAAAAAGTATTATGTGAATCAGTTTCGCTTGTAAAATTGGTTTGATAGTATTATTTGTTATATTAACGAGTATTAATTATTTTATTAAAATATATCAATTTTACGGTAAAATTGATTCACACCTCGTATAATAATTAAATTAAAAGTCAACTTTGATTAGAATTTTTGGGCCTGAATTCTATAATCTGAACTTGCCTACTTGCTTGATTCCAAATTATATTATCATGAGTTGTAGTGAGATTATTGTGAATTTAATTTGATTAAACTAGAGCATTAGGTATTAATAGTATTAAGTACTAATTACGAGTTGACTTTTCAGATGGGAATTGCTTATAATTCACATGCATCTTGCTACATAAAATGGTTTTCTTACAGGATTATAACTGGGATCCACAATTTCAGAGTTAGGTTTGTACATGACATGTGGTTAAATGTTCAACTAACTCATACTTTTGTTCCCTCTATAGTTTATATATATTTATATATTTAGGACTCGTTTGATTTCCTTTATTTGGGGTGTATTGATCTCTAATACAATTTTATCACTTGTTTGATTTGTTATATATATATATATATATATTATATTTTCAAATTTCGTTATTAAGAATGTGCCCGTTTCAAATAATACCTAATACATGATATTATAGATTCCAAGTTTCATATGGTATTTGTAATACTTATATTTCTCCAACATCTATTAAATTTTAAAATACCAAAAACACCCTTCACTTTTCAAATCACAATATAAGTTTATGAACCTTCACTTCATGGTATTATTTTTATTTATAAGGACAAATTAGTCAAAAATAAATTAATACTAGTTATAATACTTGCTATCAAACATAATATTGATAGCTAATCACTAATTATTTAACTCAAGCTTAGGGGTGGGAATAGGCCGGGCCAGGCTAGGCTTTGCATAAGAAAGCCTAGGCCTATTAGATAATTTTAGGCCTGAGCTGACCTATTATCTATGATAGGTTTTTTTCAAGGCTATGGCCTCTTTAATAAATAGGTCGGGCTTGAAAGCCTTTTAAAGGCCTATTTGCTACAACTTTTTATTCTTCATTAAATTTTAAAAATCGCATTTTTTATATTACACAAGAAATACTATACAATTCAAAATACGAATAAAATTAACATACCAAGAATTATCAATTAGCAAAAGCAATAACAAAATTTTATGTAAATTAACGTGACGTAAGTTATTTTATTTATTATTAATATTTTTTACTAATATGTAAATTTATGAGATAAAATATATGAGTATCTTACAATTATTAATATATATATATATATATATATATATTATATATATATAAATATAATATATTATATTATTATATATATAGTTAAATAAAGGCCATGTTAGGCTAAAAGGCCTACAAGAAAGCTCAAGCCTGACCTATTTAATTAAATAGGCTTCTTAAAAGGCTTGAGTCAGCCTATTTATTAAACGGTAGTAGAAGTTGAGAACTTTAGTAAGGCCAGTAGTATGCCTGTCAGATGCTGGCCTTATTCCCACCCCTACTCAAGCTTTTGAAACCAAATAAAATATTGATAAATAAACTAGTATTACAAATATATGTATTATAGTTAGTCTTATCCAATAAAGGAAACCAAACGAGCGTCTTACTATGAACTGCAACGTGGATTTCAATATTTGAAAAGCTAAAATACGAAAAATAAAGAAAATAGATAAATTGCAAATTCAATTTTTAAAAAAAGGGTGGAATTAGTTTTGTTTATATAATATATCATAGAGTATTTTCGTGAGAATTTCATGCAGCATTACAAAAATATGAAGAATTTCGTGCAATTAACCTGTGATAAAATAATTTGGATTGGGTCTCGTCGGTAGAAAGCTCCATATTATGTATGTATATGTGTGCATAAAAAAAAAAAAAAAGACTTTTGTTCAACTTTTCGGGTCTAGTTTGGCTAAGTAAAAATACTGGATTGAGACATTCTTGGTTTTCATGGTGTCGGTTTCTTTACACCAAACTTAGACATTGAGTGCCAAAGATATTTAAAGTTAATAAAAATAATAATATTAATACAAAATTTCGGATTTAAACTTTGTTCCAACAATTTGAATATAGTGGTTCAAAAGAATGTGCGTTTAGGATAAGAAAAGCATCAAGCAAAATGCCACGTAGTTTAGGACAAAATAGTCCTTCAAAGAGTTGTTGTGAATACATGATATGGTGATTTAAACCCTAATTACCACATTTATTTTCAGTAATTTTAATTTACTTGATCCAATATGCTGAAAAAAATTGTCATTGTTAACAAGTCCATTGCTTTCGATAAGAGTGATACTATATGCACACCGATTGACAGCCACTTGTATCACTCGTCACGCGAGTATGGGCTATATGCACACCGATGTCACGGTCCAATCATGGAAAAATAAATTAATAAATAAATATACTTACTAATGTCACATACACGAACACAAATGTTTGGTTTATTTTCAATTTTTATTTTTAATTAAATTAAAATACTCATAATTTTCATATTACATTGATATATAAAAAAATTATATTAATCGTCTCCTTTTTTATTAATTGTAAAATAAAATTGAAACAAAACTTATAGTAAATTCTTTCACATAATTATAATAATTCTAATCCCTATCATGAATTGTCATACAATTAATATTACCATTATTTAAATTTAATATTATAATTATAATTTTTTTATACATATACATTATTTTAATATATATATATATATTATTATTTGAAAATATTATATATAATATATTATATTGTAAAGTTTATTTAACGAAAATACCGCGTAATACGCGGGAGCTCATCTAATCCCTGTATACATGTCGAAATTTGAAAATGGGAAAAAGAAAAAAATTAAATAGAAATAAAAATAAAAAAATAGAATATGGGTTGAAAGATTCGTTTTCAAAATCATGAACCTTTAATCATGAAGTATGGTGATAGTCATGGGTTCCCATGTCTTTATTCGGTGCCAATATTAATGCAAATTTTATGTCCGGAACCTTTTGTTTCCATTCTCTCTATATATAGAGAGAAAGAGAAATGATATTGCAGAGGTAAATGTAATTGGAAATGAGTAGCAAATTTTAATGTCTTACTAGCAATTTTTTTATAACTTTTCAAGTAGCAAATTTCTTTTACGTTTTCAATTTGAAATGAGTTCTTATTATGATCTTTGGTTATATATCCGAGGATGTCACGAGCGATTTTTAACTCCTGCCGGGGTATAAAAGGAAAAGAAGCGGTGAAGTCATATGTTATATAATTATGACGTCATAACGGCTCAACGCTTTACTAGCAGGCCGACCCGATCTCGACCGGTCCGACCAAAAGCGCCGAGACTGTCCGGCTTCAACCTCCGCTTCCGCTTTTAAAACATAGGAAGACACCCATCCACATTTGGTTTAGAGTTACAATTTAAAGATCGGATAGATCTATATAATTATCTCGCACAACGATCATGCACAACGACGCAAAAATAAACGTGAGGCCGACAAAGAAGCCAAAAATCGGGCCAAAAAAATCAGTTTTTCTTTTTTAGTGAAGAATATGTAATCGGTATATTTTTTTCTAATTCAAATGGGTATTAAACTTTCTTTTCATGTTAGAATTGTGTATGTATTCGTCCTTCTTCACAACTAATACTTTTGGATGAAATAACTAATATTTTTATAATATTAAATAAAATAGTTACTCTAAACAATTAATATTTTGAATGAAACAACCAAAATCTTTTATAAAATAATTCGTGTAAATAAATATTATAAATTGTTCAAAAATCATTTTCAAAAATATACTAGTAATGTTTAAAATATTAAAATATTCAAAAAATGCTTAAAATCGTTTTCTCACATTGAGACGGCCAATCATATTCAACTCATTTATTTCTTTAACAAGATTGCTTAAATGAAGCACCATCGCACAAATTTCTTCCATTCACAATTTTTTTGTCTAAATATAATAGGTGTATTTATTTATATATTGTATTTTCTAAACTTGGTTGCAAAAATATAGTATGGCTTTCAATTTTTTTATAATAATAATAATTTATCTTAAATAGAGAATTAAATAGTTTAATTTGATTTTAAGTGTATTTTTTTTTTTTTTATGTAGATTTTTTAGTGTATTTGATTATGTGGGTTTGCAAACCCAATTGTATGGGGATAGTCACTTTTAATTTTTTTAAAATCACTTATATAGTGTTTGCAACTATTTTTTAAAACAAGTTTACAAACCCAACTCTTTTCTCATTTTTATTTTGAAATAAAATTACTTATATAGTGTTTGCAACCATTTTTTTAAGCATTTAAAATCAATTCAGTATAAAATAAATTTTACTTACTTTTGAATTCTCTAAAAGCCATTCTCATTGAGAGAAAAGAAAAACACTTACTTATGCATATATAATTAAACTCACTATTAGTAAAAATAATTTTTGCACACTCTATACTTTTTTATCAAGAAAAAGAAAATCAATTAATTTTACTTTTTACTCTTTACTTTAAATTTTAGTATAAAAACTAATTAATATTATTTTTTAAAGTTAATAGAATTTTAACAACACACTCTAACTTTTGAATTTTTAAAAAGAAAAAAATAATTACCCTCGCATATTTATTTATATGATTGCTCCCGTATATAATTATGTGAAAATTTACTATAAGATTTATTTCAAATTTGTTTTACAATTAATAAAAAAATAATTAATAGAAAAAAATCTTTTATAATCGATGCATAAATATTACTCCGAATAGTATATATATATATCCTATATTAGCAATAAATATCATATATGATTATATTAATTTTTTTAATAATACTTATATTTATACATATATTCATTAGGATGAAATCATATACGTCTACAAAATCAAATGATATCAATTTAATACATTTTTTTATTAAAAATCATTCCGCATAATTTTATTAGAAAATAAAATTTCATCACGAGATTTAATTCATAGGTACACAATTTGCGCGTAAATACATAAAATGCCTAAAGCGGTGGGCGCCGCCAATGAGCTGCGGGGTTGGGATGGGAGTATAATTTATCTCTCAATTGTCATTTCAAACGGTTAAATGTGCAAATAGCATTTGTGCATCCCAACCCCGCAGCTGTTGGCGGCGCCACCGCTTTATGGTAAATTAACGTACAAATTGTGATGGGAAGAAATTTGTGCGATGGTGCTTCATTTAAGCAATACTTGTTAAAGAAATAAATGAGTATGATTGGCCATCTCAATGTGAGAAAACGATTTTAAGCATTTTTTGAATATTTTAATATTTTAAACATTACTAGTATATTTTTTGAAAACGATTTTTGAACAATTTATAATATTTATTTACACGAATTATTTTATAAAAGATTTTGGTTGTTTCATTCAAAATATTAATTGTTTATGTTGGAGTTTTATATTCAAAAGTCTACCGATACCTTTCATAAGTAAACGTGATATTCTTGATTTGTAAAATTAATTCGATACTTTTGTTAGGCGGTTAGAATAGAACGATTAGTTAGTTAGTCGATTGTAACTAACTAACAAATCCAACACAACTTGTATAAGTTCTCCATCGTAACTTCTAAATCAATTGAGCACAAATTATATTTCAAAATGTTTACTAAATCTCAACATGGTATCCAAGAGTCGGTTGTAATGCGTTCTCCATGATTGCTTTGTGTTGGTTTGCGTTCATCTTCATCCTTTTACTCATCTCTACATCTAATCTCTCTCTGTTAACTGCTTTTTTTTTTCTTACGCCATTTCTTTCCTCTTTCTGTTTTTTTCTAATTTTCCCTTCTCTATCATCATCATGACAAATCCATACAAATTACCTACTTTCGTAGCTCTTCATATCAAGCTTGATAGGAATAACTATTCCTCTTTGGAGAGTCCGGTACTCTCAATCGCAAAGGCACATGGTTTTGAAGAAATTCTTCTCTGCAAACTGAAGCCATACCGAAACTAGTTGTTGATGGTACACTGATGCCGATGCTCAACTTTGGCATCGGAAAGATCAATTCCTTATGAGTTGGCTCCTCGGCTCAATATCGTAATCTATGCTCGGTCATGTCAAGAGGTGCATTCATTCCTTTCAGATCTGGAAAATTTTTGATGAGTTATTCAAATCGCAGTCTCGTGCTCGGGTAATGAATCTCAATTTCCGACTTCAAACATTGAAGAAAGGGAATCTATCAATTGATGAGTATATCCTTGAGAAGAAAACCATAGCTGATGGTTTACATCTTTCTTTGGTCACATCATTAGTGATGATGATCTTATTATGCACATATTAGTTGGTCTTGGCTCGAGTTCGACGCGGTGGTGGTAAATTTAACCACGGAGCTGAAGTTCTCTCTTTATCGAGAAGTTCATTCGGTGCTACATATGCATGAAATGAGGTGATGCAATGCACTGCTACAAATCTTACCACGGGTTCTCAATCATCTGCAAATTTTGCTTCACCATCTGCAAATTTTGCATCTAAAACCAACAAAGGGAATAATTCTCGAAATTCAAAGGGAAAACCGAAGTTTGGTACTAAACCAAAGGTGTTTTGTCAACTTTGTGGGAAGAATAATCATGTAGCATCTAAGTGCTTCAAAAGATTTGATCTCTCTTTTCAAGGTCCTGAATCATCTACATCAACAAGATCTCAAACTGATTATCAAGCCAATATTGCTCATCCCTCGGGCCTGCGGTTCGGTAAACTCTTGCTCATCCTTTAATCCTTTTGCCAATTACTCTCAATCTGCTTCCTCATCTCAGGTGATACTCCTCAAGGCAATGGCGGTATGTAGACGGTGGGGCAACACACCATATCACCGCTAATCTGGGCAATCTACAAATCGCGGACTCCTTACCAAGGTACATCTAAGTTGTTAGTAGGAAATGGATCTACGCATTAATTCATAACATTGGCTCAATGGTTGTACCTAGTTTACAATCGATACATCTATTGCTTTAAGAAATATACTCCATGTTCCGGATATTACTAAGAACTTGCTTAGTATTTCTCGGTTTCTAAAAGATAATTCTCGCTATTATTGAGTTTCATGCCTCATATTGTCTTGTTAAGGATCGGAAAACAAACGAGAATCTGTTGAAAGGAGTGCTTAAAAATGGCTTGTATCGGCTTGACCTTGGTCGGATCGGAAGATCATCATTAGGAGGAAATAAAACACCGAAATTTGGAATAAAGGCTTCCTCGGTTGCTTTTCATTCTAGTTTGAGTTGTAATAATTCTTCATCTACGAAGCTATGTTGTGGCATAATCGTTTAGGTCATCCTTGTAATGCTACTTTGTCTACTGATCTTTGAAACACCGTCGATTTCATATTCATCAAATAATCTCGCTTTTGTGAAGCATGCAAACATGGTAAAATGCATCGAAGTCTTTTCCTTCTCATTACTCATCATTCTAGTGCTCCTTTAGAAATTTTGCATGCCGATGTCCTGGGACCTACTTCTAAATTTCTACCGATGGTTATAAGTATTTTTAATCATAGTTGATGATTTCACACGGTTCACTTGGATATTTCCTCTTCTTTGTTAAACTGATGTAGCAAGAGTGATTCTTGACATATCGCTTTGTTGAAAGACAGTTTACTCTCAAAGTGAAAGCATTACATAGTGATATGGGTGGAGAATTCATTGCTTTACATAGAGCTTTTACTGATTTGGGCATTGTTATCGACATTCATGTGCTCATACACATCTGAGAATGGTTTAGTAGAAAGAAAGATACAACATGTAACCGAGGTTGGCCTATCTCTTCTATCTCGAGCAACATTCCTATGAAATCTTGGTGGGAAGCATTCCATACCGCCACATTTCTCATAAACAGGTTACCTACTCCCCTTCTCCAAAATCACTCTCCATATTACAAATTATATCATCACTTTCCTGACTATTCCTACTTAAAAATCTTTGGTAGTGCTTGTTTTCCCTTTCTTAGGCCATACAATTCCTCCAAACTTCAGTTTCGAACATCGAAATGTGTCTTCCTTGGGTATAGTGATTCCCACAAAGGATATAAATGCCTTCATCCATCTGGTAGAATTTACATATCTACTACGGTGCAATTCAATGAAACCGATTTCCCATATTTTACTCTATTTCCTGATACGTAATTCTTCTCCATCTTGTTCCACAAAACCATCATATCCTCAATACACTACTCTTCCGCCATCCGCTCCTAATCCAACTATCACTAATACCTCTTGACTACTCATTCTCGTTTCAATTTCCATCTACATATTCCCATTACATGCATCTGATACTACATCATCATCTATAAATCGAACTCACACTCCACATCTTCTTCTCCAAATCAGAAATACTCTCATTTCCTCTTCTTCGATACCACTCAAAGCATACTATTCCATCTCATCCTCAATATATATCCACTCATCCTATGATTACAAGATCCAAAGTAGGTTGTTTTAAGCCTAAGTCATATAATGTGGTACATACACCATCCCGAACCCCACTCGGTTTGAGGCTCTTCTTGATGTTAAATGGAAAGAAGCAATGGTAAATGAGTTTGATGCTCTTCATAGAAATTCCACTTGGGAATTGGTTCCAAGATCTCGAACATATGAATATTGTCACAACAAAATGGATCTTCGAGGATCAAATATACAGCTCTTGGGGAGATTGAAAGGTACAAAGCTCGATTGGTGGCTAGGGTTTCAAAGAAAATGCTGGAATTGATTACTTTCATACATTCATCCGGTGGTCAAGCCTATCACTCTCGTAATTATGTTCTCTCTTGCGATTACTAAAGGGTGGAAGATACAACAAATTGACATTAACAATGCTTTCTTAAATGGGCAACTGAATGAAGTGGTTTATATTCACCAACCTGAGAAGGTTTCGTTGATCCGGATAAACCTTCCCATGTTTGTAGATTGAGAAAGGCATTATATGGTCTTAAACAAGCCCCGAAAGCTTGGTATGATACGCTACGAAGTTATCTTGAACAAATTGGTTTCACTCATTCATCTAGTGATCACCGCCTTTTTCATAAATCTCATAAAGGCAAAATGCTACTGATCCTTGTATACGTTGATGACATTACGCTTTACAGGGATGATCCTATTCTCATTGATACTCTTATCTCGCATCTACACTCCAAATTCTCTTTAAAACATCTTGGGGAGGTCAACTATTTTCTCGGGTATTGAAGCAAAGGTTATGCCTCATTCTATCATTCTTACTCAAGCTAAATATATTAAAGATCTTCTCATTCGGACAAATCTTGATAAAAGCAATCCTTGCCCATCTCCTTCTTGTCCCAAAGCATGAAACTCTCTCACTCGATAGTTCTCCATTTGAACAACCATCTCTTTTCGAAGTGTCATAGGTGCTCTTCAATATTTAACTCTCACTGGACTGATATTGCCTTCGCCGTAAACAAACTCGGCCAATTCTTGCAGCAACCAACTCGGCTACGGTGGAAAGCTTGCAAACGAGTCTTGCGGTATTTGAGAGGTACAATTAATCATGGCATTTCATTTACTCCTATTACTAATTTTCGTTTAGAGAGTTTTGCAGATTCTCGATTTTGCGGCATCACTAGATGATCGTCGTAGCACTTAGGTTATTGTGTCACTCTTGGAGGAAATTTTCTTGCATGGTGTTCCAGAAACAATCCGTGGTTGCTAGGAGTTCCACCGGCAGAATATCGATTGTTAGCCTTGGCCACAACCGATATTGTGTGGCTTCATTCCTGTTCTCGAGCTCAACATTCAGGCTTAGTCCTTCAATATTATGGTGTGATAATGAAGGAGCCGTGACACTATCCTACACCAAATTTTCATTCTCGTACCAAACATATTGAAATCGATGTGCATTATCTTCGTGAAAAGGTCCAGAATAATCAACTTGAGGTTCGCTATGTTTCTTGAGAAGATCGACGACACAAATATTTTCACAAAATCCCTCAATCCCACACGTTTTCAAGCATCTCTACCTAAAGCTTCCAATGGCAAAGACAGAGGGTTTATAGCCGCCGGAAGATGTTGGAGTTTTATATTCAAAGTCTACGATACCTTTCATAAGTAAACGTGATATTCTTCTGCTTGTAAAATTAATTACGATACTTTTGTTAGGCGGTTAGAATAGAACGATTAGTTAGTTAGTCGATTGTAACTAACTAACAAATCCCAACACGGCTTGTATAAGTTCTCCATCAGAACTTCTAAATCAATTGTGATTTAGAAGTTCGATGGAGAACTTATACAAGCGTGTTGATTTGTTAGTTAGTTACAACCGACTAACTAACTAATCGTTCTATTCTAACCGCCTAACAAAAGTATCGCATTAATTTTACAAACAAGAATATCACGTTTACTTATGAAAGGTATCGAGACTTTTGAATATAAAACTCCAACAGCTTTAGAGTAACTATTTTATTTAATATTATAAAAATATTAGTTATTTCATCCAAATGTATTAGTTGTGAAGAAGGACGAATATATACACAATTCTAACATGAAAAGAAAGTTTAATACCCATTTGAATTAGAAAAAATATACCGATTACATATTCTTCACTAAAAAAAGAAAACTGATTTTTTTGGGCCTGATTTTTGGCTTCTTTGTCACCTCACGTTTATTTTTACGTCGTTGTGCATGATTGTTGTGCGAGATAATTATATAGATCTATCTCGATCTTTAAATTGTAACTCTAAACCAAATGCGGATGGGTGTCTTCCTATGTTTTAAAAGCGGAAGCGGAGGTTGAACCGACAGCCTCGGCGCTTTTATCGGACCGGCCGATCGGGTCGACCGTTAGTAAAGCGGTTGAGCCGTTATGACGTCATAATTATATAACATATGACTTCACCGCTTCTTTTCCTTTTATACCCGACATGAGTTAAAAAATCGTTCGTGACATCCTCGGATATATAACCAAAGATCATAATAAGAACTTCATTTCAAATTGAAAACGTAAAAGAAATTTGCTACTTGAGAAGTTATAAAAAAAAATTGCTAGTAAGACATTAAGATTTGCTACTCATTTCCAATTACATTTACCTCTGCATTATCATTTCTCTTTCTCTCTATATATAGAGAGAATGAAAACAAAAGGTTCCAGACATTAAAATTTGCATTAATATTGGCCTTTGAATCAAGACAAAGGTGGGAACCCATGACTATCACCATACTTCATGATTAAAGGTTCATGATTTTGAAAACGAATCTTTCAACCCACATTCTATTTTTTTATTTCTATTTAATTTTTTTCTTTTTCCCATTTTCAAATTTCGAGCATGTATACAGGGACTAGATGAGCTCCGCGTATTCTGCGCATTTTCGTTAATATATATAATATTTTCAAATAATAATATATATATATTAAAATAATATATATGTATAAAAAAATTGTAATTATAATATTAAATTTAAATAATGGTAATATTAATTGTATGGCAATTCATGACAGGGATTAGAATTATTATAATTATGTGAAATAATTTGCTATAAGATTTTTGTTTCAATTTTATTTTACAATTAATAAAAAAAGGAGACGATTAATAGAATTTTTTTATATATCAATGTAATATGAAAATTATGAGTATTTTAATTTAATTAAAAATAAAAAAATTGAAAATAAATCAAACATTTGTGTTCGTATATGTGACATTAGTAAGTATATTTATTTATTAATTTATTTTTCCATAATTGGACCGTGACATCGGTGTGCATATAGCCCATATCCGCGTGACGAGTGATACAAGTGATCAAATCGGTGTGCATATAGTATCACTCGTTGGGATGGGAGTATAATTTATCTCTCAATTATCATTTCAAACGGTTAAATGTGCAAATAACATTTGTGTTTCAATAAGCCCATTACTACAAAATACATTCAACACCCACGTGGGACCACGTTCTTGATTTTAAAACTTTTAGACGTTTTTGCCAAGGAAGAAAACTACATCTTCTGATTATTGTTCAGATACGAGTAAGTTCTTAATTTTTCTTTTTTAATCAACACTGTATAATTAAGCATAAAAATGAAATGACACCAATTTTAATTAAAAAGGTGTATTTTTTTTTAAAAAAGGTGTAAATTAATATAATTGAAAACTTAAAAAAAGATGTAAATTAATATAATTGAAAACTTAAAATAAAATGTGATTTGTAATTGAAACGTGATGTATATGAGACATTGCCATTTTTTAATTAGTCTCTTGTGCGTTAATTGAATCATAATTAAGCACATGAGTGAAACATATAGACTAATATAACTAAAACTTGCGAGGTAAATATAATCAAACGCACATGCTAAATTTGATCAAAATGTAAAATGACATGTGCACATTAATATAATTGAAACGTGCAAACTAATATAATTGAAATGTGTCGAGTGTATATGAAACTTGGTGAATTTTATTTTGGCTTGGTCTCATATTCACCCATTTCATGTATGCACTTTCGGATCCGCCATAAAAAGTGTTAGATATTATAAGCGAAAAGTGTTACTTATTATAAATAAAAAAATATCAATTATAATAATCGAAAAGTGCTAAATGGTTGCATCATTAAAATTATGCCTACAAAATTAATTGAAAAGTGATATTTTTCTTTGATCGGAAAAAGGACTTTTATTAATAAAAATCCAAGGGTATAAGGAATACCCAAAGAAACATTACAAAGATTTACAATTGAAAAGTGATACTCCTCCGTCCCACTGTAATTTGCACACTTTCCTTATTAGTCCGTCCCATATTAATTTGCACACTCCCAAAAAGGAAATTTTACTCATAATCTTCACCCTCCCAAAATACACCTATTTACTCATATGCCATTACTAAATCTTAAATTTAAAATTTTTATTAACACAAAATTATCGATTAAAGGCCCAATTAAACATAATCCATATCTAATTAAGCCCACTAATTAAACCAGCCCATATATTCTAGATCCACATCTCTAACCCTAGAACTCTGCCGATTCTAGATCATTCCTCTCTTTCTCTCGTTCTTGATTCTAGATCCAACTCCCTAACCCTAATGTCTCTGCCGATTCTAGATCCTTCCTCTCTGAATCTCTAAATCGAACCACCTCTTTCAATCTTTATCTCTCTCTAGAGCCGATCGAAACCCACCCATCACACCCTAAATCGAAACCCACCCTAAGACCCTAAATCGAAACCCACCTCTCTTTCTACGATGTCGGATTATGAATATTTTGTGGACGAAGAAACATGGTCCATGGTTGTACACGATTCTCTGTCGCCGCCGATTCGGATGATGGGTTGCACGATGTGTTGGCTTCAAGGGTTTGGGTGCGGATTCGAAGGGCTTGGGTGCGGATTCGAAGGGCTTGGGTGCGGATTCGATGGGCTTGGGTGCGGATTCGATGTTGCTCGACTCATCGATGGCCGATGAAATAACCGTAGATTCGATGGATTCCTTTGTCTCGTGAAATGTAGATGGAGGAAATACCCCTATGGTTTCCGATTGGTTCGACACCGAGGAGAAACGAGAGTGGTACATGAAACTTCTTGGGATTTGGTGTCCACTTGTTCGCAGTTATGTTATTCTCGAGGGGTTTATTATTGTTTTCCTTATGATCTGTTGGTATCTCGATATGCATGTTCTAGTATCTTGATAGCCCCTATGATTTCATTGTTTATTATTCTAAGGGGTTTATTATTGTTAGGCTAATCTGTTGGGATCTGTTGATAATATGAATATGATTATATGTGGATGGTATTATGCATGTTCTAGTATACTTGATAGCCCCTATGATTTCATTGTTTATTATTCTCGAGGGGTTTATTATTGTTAGGCTAATCATTGGTATCTCATTGATAGCCTCTATGATTTCATTGTTTATTATTACGAGGGGTTTATTATTGTTAGGCTAATTTGTTGGTATCGATGGTATTATGCATCTTGGTATACCGATAGCCCCTATGACTTAAATGTTTATTATTCTGGGATCTAGTGGATTATTTGTTGCTATGTGATGCCCTTATGATCTGTTGGTATACGATGGTATTATGAATATTGGTATTATGCCCTTATTTGTGCACTTTGTTGATATGTGATGGTATTATGAATCACGTATCTCGATGCTCTAATAGTTATACTTAGATGTTAAAGTCACCACTATGATTTATATCATAGTTTAGGAGACTTTCTCTAAATATGATTATTAGTTGTCCCTAAACCCCAATGATTTAAATGTTTATTACTCGAGGGGTTATGATGTTCTTATAAAATGCTTATAATATGATGCATAAATAAGTCAAAATACATTAATACATCCACCTCGAGTTGTTTACTGACCTAAGCAAAAGTAAACATATCTCCTATGTTTATGCTTTGTAAACATACTCATTCATGAATACAAAATGAATAACCCTAAACTTTACGATATCCTAAACCATTCATTAGCTTACTAATGTCATATGATTCTCCTTCGCTTTGATTGTGCTCAATCAAATGTAGTATGCCCTCTCTTACAATATTTTCATCAACTTCAAGTGTTTCTCGGTAAATTTCCTTGTCTGATTAAGGCGAGTCTTTCCCATGTGTGGAACCTTGTAGTTGTTTCCCCTCGCTTTCATGATTTCAACCATACAATCCTGTAAGCTCAAAAACATTGTTAAGTGTTTCATGCTCTAGTCTTTCATATGATAGGAGAACATTGTTTACCAACCGATCAACATTGTAACTTGTTGTGTCTACTTGCAAAGACCGATTGCCTGAACCAACCTAAATCATTCACATTAGTGTCTGGTGAATTAGGTGGGTGGCAAATCGGTTGGATGTTGAATCCATCGATGATGCAAAGCTGCCCTAAACTCGGGATCATTGTTACTAATGTGGGGTTTTGCGTTATCTTGTTGGATTAGTATATTTCTACTTGCACCTTGTGGCCACTTTGCCTTGATTGCTGGTATGATCTGTTTGAAATATTGTGTTACTAACCATGGATAAAGTAATGTCACCAATGTGATGTGTTAGTTGATTTCAACTAAAGCACAACACATTAAGGAGACTTACGGTGAAATTACACTAAATGATGATAAAATTATGGTAAATCTGATAGTGAATAACTTACTTGATGCACAAGACACCCTCTGGTTACATCTTTGGTTATTGATTCAATTGGTGATGTAATCAATGTGCCTCTTTGTCTATTCTTACTGTTTCTTTTGGCTGGTAGCTTTGTGTGAATGGAAAGATGCCAATCTTTCCATCAAAGATAAGCCCCCTCATTTGAATATTGTGGCCTTGAAACCGCACACATAAACATAACTTTGGGAATATATCTCTTACTTTTGCATGATCTCGTGGGGCTCATCTTCCCCCGGGAGGATGTAGTACCTTTCGGTTGGTCTTGTCATGAAAAACCACTTCTCATCAATGTGTATTACATTGTGCATGCTCTGAAATTTGATGTGATGCCCTTGCATATCTATTTCCAATGAACTAAGGCTGAACCTTAGCCTTTCCGGCTTATTTAGTTCGGTGAGTTACGGCTTTATGGCATTAGTGTGGGGTTTGATGGCCCCCTTTTTGATCCACCTGCCAACATTAGACTTACGACATTTAACTCTTTGGCTAATCTCCTAATTGTGGTCCTTTTCTCAAAAGGTATGGCCCTCATTGTATCCACATTTAACTGTTGTACTCCTTTTGGGATGCCTTCTTTCTTTGATTTGAACAACACCGGTGCCCCATCTAACATTTGTTCTTTTGCGGTTGCCCAAGTGTATTGAATAGTCCTCCTACTTACTCCAAATGATGCGGCCTCTCCGACCTTGCCCCTATGCACAATGCCATTTCAGGCTGCTTTTGCATGAGAAACCGAGCAATTAATACTCGTCGATGGAGAAAGATCTCGGTGCCCTCCTTGTATTTGTCATCTTGTATTTTCGAATTTATGAATTCTTCATTTGGTGGTTGTAATGAATTTATGAGGGTCTTTAATAGAGTACTTGTGCTTGAACTTTTAAGAGGGAAATTTGTGTTTGTAATTTTTGATCAATCGGCATTTAGTGTTGATTAGATGGATGTCCCGATCTAATTTTAGGTGGGAAAACCTTGGAGGGAAAATCGATGCTTATTTCTATTTTCCGTATTTTTTAATTGATGTTTAAATTTTTTACCTGTTCACCCGCCTTTTTTACCTGCTCATCGCCTATTACTCGTTCATTGGCAAAGTTAATCTGATTTTGTTAATCACTCTTGATTTACCTCTCGACTTTACAGCTTTTGCCCTTTGAAAAGTCAACAAAAACAAAAATCAGCTTTTCTTAAAAGCTGTGCACTCCTATGGGTGCAAATTTTCTTTGGGACAGAGGAGTATAATAAAATTTGAATACATGCACCCACTCATAATAAACCAACTCTATTATTTTTTTATACTATTAAACTACAATCCATCTATACTTTTAAGTGGAATACTGTGTTATGCATGAGACGTAAAAGTTTTTTTTTTTTTTAAATATTTCCTCTTCGTAGTTTTATTCTCTTATATTTTTTCGCGTGGAAGCCGATAATATATATTATTATATGGAAGTGAGATTTATCAATGATATTGAAAACTAGTCCATATTCCCGCGTATTATGCGGGATTTTTAAAAAATTAATATTAAATTAATAATTGTAAATAAGGATTAATTTTTAAGATTGCAAATACAAATACCTTTTCAAGTTAAAAATACATAAATAGGGTAAAACAATTATTTAGTGTAAGTAATATACATTTACCAAAAAAGAAAAATCGACTGAAAAACTCGTGGAGTGAAGAAAAAAATGACATTCAATCAAATAAAAATTGAGAATTCAAATAAATCCTAAAAAGAGAGCAATAAATTGCACAACCACAAATTAAAATGGATAATGACATTCAATCAAATAAAATTGAGGATTCGAATAAATATTTGCGTAACCCTAAATTAAAATGGATAAATTCTACAACGTATCATACAAATCGATGAAAATATAAAAACAAATTTTAAAATCTATAAAAGTATGATTTAGTGAACAAAAATAATTACAATCAATTAAATGATAAATTAAATAAAATTGAGTATAAAATATCAATACCATATAACAGTTGAGCAATCAAATAGTCACGACCACTACAATTTTATTTTCAAAGTTAATCACCTTATAACTCATATTCGATGTTAAATAATTTAAAGAACAGAAAAGTTGGATTTAATTGAAATGAATAAATAGAAAACATTTCTATTAAATTACGGTAATTTATCCGAGAACTCACGCTCGCGTAAGGAAGAAGGAGAAATGAGATTTTGCAAATCAAGTTTACCTGTGGTAGAAATTGACAATAAGAGTGCCTACAAATATCACATTTGAACTACAACAAATATCAATATATTAAATAAAATAAAATAAAAACACAAAGCATTTGCGGACCGTGGCATCAAGAATGCTTTCAATTGGGATCACGGTGGATTGATGTGCAAATCAAGAGATTGGGCAATAGTTAGAAGAAATTGAATGACGTGAAACTCTATTACTTATTTTTATGATATGAAATTTGAAGGGAGATTCAAAAATTCAGAGAAAAGCTGAATCACTACCTCGGTTTGAAAAAAAAAGAAAAAAAAACTGCCTTAAAAATAGATTCGTGAAAATGCAGGATTTAAAATAAAAGACATTTAGTTATGCCACGTAAGAAGGAGAAAATTGACAAATAGGAGGAGTAAGCTTAAAAAACGGTTGAAAAAAAAACTGTCTTAGAGAAGGAGACGCGTGAAAATGCTAATTTCAAAATAAAAGTCATTTAGATAGGTCATATAGGATGAGAAGATTCACAAAAGAAGATATAAGATATGCAATTAATTAATTAAATAGTCCACCGCTAAGTCATAAATTGACAGCCAATCATAGGAAAACTACACAAGTGCATGCCACCCATAATGAATTGATAATCTTATTACAAGTACTCATTAGTCTCGGCTTCAAAGATTCCTTAACCTTTTCAGAGTAAATAGATTTTTAATTCCACTGCGTCTTTCATCGTGTTATAACATATAACATTATTTATTGGTTGATTATTTTTTGAGTTTCTACGTATTATTTATTCACAATATAAAAATCAAATATTAAATAGATGACTTTGTGTGTTTGAAAGAAGGTTGTGTTTTAAAAAAAAAAATCAATTAAATAACAGTTAATTAATTTGAAATTTTTAACACTTGCTAATAAAAAAACTCTCGTGAAAAAGTTGCGTCCCTTAAAACCAAAATATCAAGTGTTTAAAAAAATATTAAATTTTTGATTAGAGCATTATAAATAAGTAGATATTAAAAATAATATTATTAATATAAATATACTATTATTTCTAATATTTATATTATAATAGTATTTTTTGACGGATTATATTATAATAATAGTATTAATATAGAATTGAGAGTGAATATATCGAGCATATTTTCAATCACGACAAATAACTTTAATTTTTTTAATAAGCTAGTTGTCTATTATAACTTTTGAAAAAATAATGTGAAATATATTTTGTAGAGTTTGAAAACATATTCTTAGAGGGTAAATAAAGCTGAGAAAATAACATTGAGAATTGAAGTAACACAAACTCTTCATTGAAACTAGTTCATTGTATGGAACTAATACAATTGTATTTTCTCGTAAAATTTGTCTCTGTATGAAACTAATATAATTACATGCATCATTTTAGTTATAAATTAATATCTAGGGATGACAACGGGCAGGTGTGGGGACGAGTTTGCCCTATCCCAGGCCCCGCCCCGTGTGAGGACCCGCCGGGTCTAACCCGCCCCAACCCGTTTAATTTTTAAATACTTCTAAATGAATTTTAATATCCCAATATTTTAATTTTGACATTATATAATTCAAATAAAAATCTATAATTACTTAAAATAATATTTAATATTCATCATATACTTAAAAATAATATGTATATATACAATCACGACAAACGACTTCAATTTTTTTAATTATTTCTCATAACTTCGAAAAAAATGATTCTAAATATATTTTGTAGAGTTTGAAAACATATTCTTTGAAAGTAAATAATGTTTTGAAAATAACATTGAGAATTGAAGTAACACAAAATATTCTTTGAAACTTGTTCACTGTATGAAACTAATACAATTGTATTTTTTTCTAAAATTTGTTCACTGTATGAACTAATATAATTACATCATATAAGTAATATCATTGTAGTTTTAAACTAATATCACGGCGTAAAATGTTATAATATTTATTTATAAGAGTAATAGTATTATTAAATAAATGTAATGTGTCAATTTCATACGGTGAGCAAGTTTCATCTAATACAGACTCTTGAAGTAACTAGTACTGAGTGATATTTTTTAAAATGAATTTTAGGGGAAAAATGGAGTGTTTTTTCCGTATCCAAACACACCGTAGTTGCTCTGTTTTGTTTATACAGAATTCTCTGATTTTTCCATCTTAATTCCTCTTTGCATGGTATTTTTTTAACAACACTACACAAGTTTAATTTGAAAAGTAATATCTTGTATATCACTGAATTATTATTATTAATTTTTTTTTTTGACAGGGTATATCACTGAATTCAATTACATATCATGTAACAAGCTAAAATTACTGTATCTATATCTGTCTCATATGTCATAACAAACTATATAGTATATTCCTGTCACACCCTGCAAGAAAAATCAAACATGAGTCAATTCTCACTCCCAAAAATTTAAAATAAAGGCAAAAGATTTTATAAAACAGTTTAACGGTGAGACAAAATTAGTACGTATTTCTTTTAAAGTATTATAACATTATTTCTAAATTATGGTACCTCTCACCGTAAAACTAGGAGTAATTCTTTACGCTATATCAAAATTTTGTTCTATGTCTGTATATTATACCGAAACTTTTAGTTTACCCAATTTTTAAATGGTATCGGTATATAATGGTCTATACCGAAATTTTAGTATATTTTTTCATACCGAAACATATTTTTTTAACAAAAATACCAAAATAGTGAAATATAATGAAATACCAAAAATTTTGATTGGCATACCATCATTGTACCGTACCAAACATATGGTACGATATCATACCGTAGCGAAAATTTCAGTATTTCGAAAAAATTGATATTTTAGATATTTTTCAATTCGATAAGTTTGGTATATTGAAATTTTCGGTATTTTTTCACCCCACCCCAAGTGAGACAGTGTCACTCTAAATATATATTATATATAATTGATAGGATGCGTACGTACTGGATAAATTCAATATTGATTTTAGCGTTGGAGGATCGGGAAAGGGCAGCAAATGCATCAGTAGACATGACAATAGTGGAAGGGCATGGCCTTTTGGTGCAGAAATCAACTACTCTGACGTCCACGGTACCATCTTTGCATGGCCTATTGCTCCCACTCACGCACCTCAATCTGTACCGCCGTCCACAGGCGGCGCCGTTGTCCCACAGCCCTTCGCTCACCTGAACAAACAGGTTTCCCGATGGGAACTGATCTTGCCTATTTCCATGACACTTTGTAGCTGCATCACCACAACACACACATCCATCCATCTTAGATTATCATCACCCAACTGTGTGGCTGCACCAAAAACTTCTATGTACCCGTTGTACCGGATAATTTTGACTCAATTTGATTTACTCGGTAAAAGTTTAAATATATAATGAGAAGTAATAGTTTATATATATATACATAAAGGATAATATTAATTTGTAGGTGTATTTTTCAATATACAACTAATACTATTAATCATATGAACTGATACTTTTACTTATATAAATTAATATTTTTGGTCAAGTTAAAATTTAATTTGATTCCATAATTTTGGATTTTTCAGCAAAAGGTCCAAAAAAATTTAAAATTTTTAATTTAGTCTCATAATTTGCTTAAATGGGCTGATTTCAGTCTAAAAGTCACCAAATTCCATAAACGGCGTTGTATTGATACATTTTTTTGGGACCATTTTGCGAAAAACGCTCAAAATTATGAGACAAAAAAAAAGGACCAAAATCGAAACAATTACAAATTTGTGGGACGAAATTGAAATTTCTAAATTTTTGGGACCTTTGCGAACAAATTTAAAGTTGTGAGACGAAATTGAATTTTAACTCTTTTTTTTCGTTTTTCTTATGATTTGCAAAAAAAGTTTGTTAGACAAAATTGCACTGCTTATACAGTGCAATTGGTGCACAAAATATTATTCTATATATAGAGTTATGTATGGATGTATACTCACGAATGTATGGAGGATCGTAGGAAGTAGCAGTGCCTATATCAGCAACAACAAAAGTACTCATTTCATTGCATAAAACACCTAGGATTGTTGCAATGGCGAGGCCTAATTTGAGACACATTATGACACAAAATTATTAGGAAAAGTTAAATATATAGCAGAAAGGTAGGGAATGAAGTGTGAGATAATTAGGGGTAGATGGCACATATTTATAGTTGAGGGTGGCCATGTCGGTTTTGCGAGAGCACACGTGTAATGCAATTAATTAATATTAATATTAATATATAAGAAAGTATGAGCATGGGATAAAATGATTTAGCTAGGTTATAAAATATAGTTGGTATTAGTGCATACCTACACTTTCCTTTTTAGTGGAAGGTCTGCGAGGGAATGTTTATCTAAATTACGTGCTCCACCCTTCTTGAAGCTTATCTTTACGTTTGAAAAGACACGTTTATTAAAAATTAAATTAATATATAAAAGAGAATAAAATATAAGAGTAATTTGAGTGATTCTATAAAATAAAGTGTAGGAGAGAGAATAAAATAAAAATAATATTTTTAAATTTAAATGGTATTGTGAGGGTGTAGTTTATGAAGGGTATTCCATTTTAGGGGTGTAAAGATAATTATGGAACGTCCCGATTCTCGAAAAGAAAAATGTGAAATTAATTATGGGATGAAGTATTATTTTCTTGTAA
This sequence comes from Paraleonurus japonicus, assembly GCA_030762865.1. Taxonomy (NCBI): domain Eukaryota; kingdom Viridiplantae; phylum Streptophyta; class Magnoliopsida; order Lamiales; family Lamiaceae; genus Paraleonurus; species Paraleonurus japonicus. Next base: position 51,056,511 of record CM061054.1, on the reverse strand, counting down.
AGTGAAAGGATGATTTCAGCATTAGTGGTTTTACTTTATCCAAATTGATAATTTCGTCTCATTTTAAATTACAAATTTTAAGAGAATCTATACAACTATATAAAAATATATACTATTCAAATCATATTACAATTACAATTGAGCCGGTCAAATATTCATTTTTCAAAAGCAATATATGTATTAATATAATCAGTGGCTTAGCCCACCCGACCACCTGGTTCTTTTTTAATTGGGCCTTTATTTATAAATATGGGTTACAATTAATTTTTTTCATAGTATTTCAATTTGGAATATAATTGTATTCATTTCCTCCGCTCATTTTTTTATCGGACAAATGGTGACTCGAACTCATAACTTTAGACAAAATGATCAATAAAATCTGCAAGTTAGTGTCTTCTTTAAAATAAATATAGAAGGAAATCATTATTCTATATTAAATAATGATGTCACATAGTAACGTAGGCATACGTTATTTAGTAATAGATTTACTTCAAATTTGTAATTTGTTTTTGATAGTTTAGTTTGACTATAAGGATATGATCACATCATGATTATTCTTTAAGAAATTAGAATTAAAATTATAAAAGGAGTAGACGTAAACGAAGTATAATAAATGACTTTCACTAAAGTGAATCGATCTTCATGTATATAATATAATATAGTGCGCCAAAATCTATCAACTTAATTAAATATGTAGATGGATATCAACTAAAAACCCCATCCACCACCACCACCACTTCTCAATAATCGCACACGGTTATTAAGTCATTTGAATGCCCAAAATCATAATGCGATCGATCATAATAATCATCAAACTAATTTAAACTTAATTTAATATATATATGCATGGTTGACCTTCATCTTAATTGGTCTTGAAATAGTATTAATCCTACCCATTAAGGCATATCCAATCACTACAAAAATGTAGAAAGTGGCAGCTTAGAGTATCCAATTTGAACTTTACTCTCTTGACTCAAATTATATGTTTAGTACATATCTTGATCATAAAATATTTACTTTTAACTTGGTGCAATTATATATGATTTCCAACACTACTTGTTTAGATAATTTAAAATAAGCAACAAGTATTATGCAATTTTACGGTATCATAAAAAAATTAATTTCACACATCTTTGCAAGTTCGAGTTTTTAGATGAGATAAAATTCTTTTAAAATTAAAACTTGTGTAAAACCATTATGAGATCATTATAATTTTTAATAAAATGTAATCACTTGTGAATTATTGCATCATAATCGTATTTATCCAGTGTAAATCTTCACATGACAACTATGCAAATTCTCACATACATTGAGAATGTGCTCTAATTATTAACTAATGGCTGCTGAACACTTAGTACACCACTACTATAATCTACTCTTAAAACCCCCAACGTAAAATTAATATATATTGTTCATTTTAATTAGAAAGCGACGTCAAATATATATAAACAAGGATATTATTTAATTAAGATAAAACTCGTGATTTTAATGGGGTATTCAATATTTGTACATATTTTATGTTTGGCGATATTGAGAATCCACTAAATTTGTGCACCAGATTAATTATAGCCACAATTTAGTATTTCGTTCAACCGGCGGCCACTTTTTTGGTATTATTATTACTTAGTATATCACCCATGCGTTCACACAATTAGTAATGGTAAAATAAATATAATGTTAATTTTTATTTTAATAATTTCAATTGAAAAAAAAAAATTGTGTTAACTGAAGTAGAAAGAGTTATTTAATTTATAATTTTTAATATATTTTTTTCCTTACATCCCCTCGATAGTATTGGTTTTCCATTTTTTAAATATTCATATATACATCACGATCATTATTATTATTATTTTTTTGGTATGATGCTCGATATTTTTAATTTTTATTTTATTTTATTTTTAAATCAATCAGAAACGTTTATGCTCGAAGTGTGGAAAACATGTACATTGTTAAGTAAGACAAACATGAAAGATATTATGTTTTTTTAATTTTTTTATTGGATAAAGGGTGATATTATGTTTGCTTACAAATTTTGAAATACTTCTTTATAAATCATGTTGTTTGTTATTTTTTTTTTATCATCCCCGTGACATATCAACATTTTCAAATCTTCTCGCTTCTTTAAGACAAAGTTATGTGATAGATTTTTATAAGATCCATTGAGAGACATATTAAAATGAGAAATGATTATTAACTTATACTACAAAAAATAGTCATTTACCGATAGACTTACCAACGAATTTCCGTCGGTAAAATTGGTCATCCGTCGGTATTTTTCTCGTCATAAAATACCGACGAAAAATTAATTCACAAGAATACCGATGGATATTCATAGGTATTCCGTCGATAATTACCGACGAACCTATTCCGTCGAGAAAACACTATTTATAAAAAAATCAAAATTTTGTAGGTAAATCAGTAATTTGAAATTTCAACGGTATTTTGTCGGTATTTTATCGGTATTTGTGATGGAATTTGGTCCGTCGCTATTTCACGCTTTTTTTGTAGTGTTATCCGTTTATCTATTTTGATTTTTTTAATTTTTTTATAAATTTTATTTCAGTTTCATATGAAAAAAAAACCTCATGAGTATTATCTTATTTCATTATATTCATTTTAATAATTTTAGTCTATTTTAATACAACACAAAATCCAATTACTCTAAGTCATCCTTTATATATATATATATATATATATATATATATATATATATATATATATATATATATATATATATATATACTAATTAAGATAAATATCATTTTAGCCTAAAACTGTATTATTATAATGGTAATATTTACTATAGTTTTAAATTATGTATTTGTGTACATGTGTATATATAAAACATGAATAATTCAATAATTCTAACTTTAAAAACATATTATTTTTAAAATTTTATTTTTCTTAAATATTTTGAGAAAGTAAATAGTTAGAATGATAAAGAGTTTTCAAATTTAAGAATTAATAGATTATTATTTTTATATTTATATTTTTACGAACACATATTATATATATATATATATATATATATATATATATATAAAATTTATTTTAGTTTTTAGAATGTTGTTGTAGTGTCTTGTTAAAAACTCTACGAATATAAAAATATAATTAAATTAATTTATATTTTAAATTACATCAATATATATTTTACAACTTATTGAATTAAGCTTATTCACTCATCTTTTATATAAATTTATACCAAATAAAATAAAAATATTTAAGTCTACTTATTATTATAATGAAAATATTTAATTTTATTTAATATACGCGCGCTCAATTCAAATCACATAATCATCGGCCTTGCACAGGACTAATATTATTTTAAATCGTAAAGTTACCTATTATTATAATATAAATATTTATTCTCAACCAAGAAAACAACTAAATTACATAGGTGTGAAATTAAGAAAATGAAATATGTGTATGACAATTTAATTATTATTACTTTTTGTCGGTAAACATGACAATTTAATTAATTAAAAAAATAGAAAGATTAAATCTTGCAAATTTGCATTATTTAACAATAAAGATGTTTTCTATTTTTTTGATATAAATATTTCCCAACAATAAAATAAAAAACTTAAAAATATTAACAAATCATGCAAAGTCAACAAACACACAAACTTTTACGAATATACCCCACAACATACTTAATTTAAACGAATAAATTGTGCAACTAAATTACTTAGGCGTGAAATTAAGAAAATGAAATATGTGTATCTATATATACATGAGAATTTAATTAATTAAAATCTTTATTTTTCTATATGTGTATCTATATATACATGAGAATTTAAATTTCCAAATGAAAAGTCTTTAAAATATATCTCATTTATTTTTCTAATGTATATATTAATTGATATTTATTATATTAATTAATAGGTAATTTATTAAATATAAGACAAATATAGTAATAGTCTTTTGGTGTCAAATATTTTTTCTATATTTAGTATATAGTTTTTGTTATTATACATGTATAGATTATTTTTTATCGAGCAAATTTTAATTCAAACTTATGAGTTCATAATATAAATAATGAATCTCTAATAACTTTAAATTATTCAATTTCGTCATATACTTGATCTCTTAACAACCATATATAGAGACATGAGATGAGATTCTCACTTCCCTAATTTTCGTCTTTTAGTGGATAAAAGTTTTACAAGAGAGTGTATCTTATATAAAATAATCAAGACATTCCACTAGAAAAAAGAAACCTACTAATATTTTTAAGGTAAGAAATGATTTTTTGTTTAATTTTGAGTCTCACAAAATTTTTGTGATGACTCTAATTCATAATTTCAATATTAAAAGTGCTGGGGTAAATTTTTAAGGAGTTGAAAAGGATTTGTGGACTGAGATATCCAATCGCAATGTAGTTCTAAAGAATCCAAGATTTTGAACAAAGCCAAATTAAGATTAGTGAGAAGAAAATTATTTAACTGAATTAAACTTTAACAATAATAGTATATTACAAACTATTGTGATTTTTCATATTTCAAGCAAAAAGAACAAGTTATTTTCAAATTACCACCAATACATAGGTACTAATATATATCATACCACCAATATATAAGGTACTAAAAGAGGCATTGATACCCTTTCAGGAAAAAACGAAAATAAAAAGGCATTGATACAAATCAAATCCCATTCATACAACAACCGCAACTCTATAATGTAATGGATCCATCCAAGGATTACCAAAAATAAGTTAAAAATCTGTGAAATAATAATTAAACGAAATGATATCCCAAGGTGTGATGAACTGAACTAAAGAGTGTATTAGTATTAGTATTAGTATTAGTAACTCCTTCCCCAGTAAGTCCATTTTTTCGCAGGCTTTCCGGAGGCGAAGCACAGGGTACCTGCAGCATAAAAGAGAAGCAACAAGCAATCAATTCAAGATTCCAAAAATCAAATGTAATGCACTACCTTCTGGGATGGGAGGCTGATCAAATGGAGAGCATAAAGATTTAGCTGCGCCCATTTCTCCCTTGGTTCGAGTCTTCACATCCTTCTCCACCTCCTGGGATACGCAACAAAATTAGCACACGAGTAACTAGTGGGCCAAATCACCCAAAGAGGCCAGCAGATGAAGTAAACAGTGTATGTCATACCTCCTCATCACACCATGGGGCCATAATCATCTTCTTTTGTGCAAGGGCTGCTACAAATTCTTCCCAGGTATGCACGGGTTGGATGCACGCATCACGCTTTTGCTTGGCAACATCAAAGAGGCTTTGTTGGATATTATCCAGCATCTCATTAACTTGTGCAACCAAATCAGCCATGGGTATGTCAATTTTAGCTGAATTATCACGTCGAACAGCACGCACCTGCAATGGCAATGAAATGAATGATCAGGGTGGATAGACGAAGTTATCTTATCTGAGAGAAAGCAACCCATAATGTGGACTTAGCGTACCTGATTATTGGCCAAGTCCTTGGGTCCGATTTCTATCCTAAGAGGAACACCTTTCATTTCCCAATGAGAATACTTCCATCCAGGTGAATAATTATCTCTAAAATCGGCCTCAGCACGAAATCCTGCTTCACTCAAGGAATTTACAGTGGCTGTGCATGCATCAAATATTCCCTGAGTGTTTGCATCCTTGTACGGCACTGGGATCACTATGACTTGGACAGATGCTACTTTAGGAGGAAGAACCAACCCTTTATCATCCCCATGTACCATTATCATCACCCCAATCTGCAATAAACAAACAGGTGTGAGTAAAGCATAAAACCAATCTGGAAACCAAAATCAAACTAGACATCAAGCAAACCCACAACTTAGTAGTTAGTACGGTGGAGGGACTAAAAGTAACAAGGAACAATACATTGCAAGTATGCAGGATGATATTTAAATAAGAGTTGAGAATACAATTTGGAATCTCAAAATTGCAATCCCAGCTTAATTTCCATCTAAAATCTTTATTGTTTATTTCAGGGAATGCTTTTTTCAATGACAAACTAAGACCATTTATATCACCAGTCACACAACTAAAAATATGACACCGGGGTCAGGGTGAATTAGGTTATATGACAAGCATATCATTGGAAGATAATGAGTACACATTTGATTTTTGTATATGTGCATACCACACCAGATTACAAGACAATAGCAAAGATAAAATCATAAGAACATTTACCGTTCTGGTAGTATAAGCCCACGAGTTCTGCCACACCATCTCTTTTTCTCCTTTGTCATTCTCAAAATTGATCTCAAACATTTTTGCAAAATTTTGACCTAGACAGTGTGAAGTTGCACCTTGCACACCACGCCCAGTATTTGGGACAAAAGCCTGTCATTAATGAAAGACAACTTAGAGCTATGGTAGAGAAGGCAGACAATTTGCCAATAACTGTCGGCAGAAGTAACACAAAATATCAAAATCATTGTAACCTCAACAGTAGTCGTGTAAAGCCCACCAGCAAACTTCTCATGCTCACTTTTCTTGCCCTTGATAACGGGAACAGCCAAGAATTCCTCATATATGCGTCTATAGAGCTCGAGAATGTCAAGGACCTGAAAAATGTATAAAAGTACAAGACAGCTCCAGTTATGGCTAAAAGGGATTATTACTTTTCTCTTTGCTGAAGATACATACAAAATCATGAACGGGGATAATATATATAAGTATAGCTACTAAATGTTTTTAACATAATTCTCAACCCATTAATTTGAAGAACATAGACAGTTATTAAACAATTTAAATGTTTGAGAGGTTTACCCTTCCATTCTCAGAAGATAAAAAGTTCGATGAAAACCAATCACTCTCCCTCTCTCACGGAATATATTTTGGTGTGAACCATGAATGAATGAACAGGGAATTCGCTATACTCTTATAGGCAGAAAAAATGCTTAACTAAAAACACTGGAAAACAAAATATTGTATAAAGAGCTCTTCTTAGTAGAAACATTAGACACAAAGAGAATTGAGGGATTAAGTTGGGAGAGCATGGATCAGAAGAAAACACCATACTCTACTGACATCATAGTATATATGACAGTCTCACAATTATTTTTCAAATTATCAAGAAAATTATTCCAACATCGTATTACAACATTATGTCTGAAGCAATAAAATTTAGTGTTCCTAGCTTGCATATAAGCATCATACAGATTTATATGGTTTCATTAAATTTTAAGTACTATGAACAACCCTTTGCTCAAATATGTCATTGAACACAACAAACATTTATGAATATTCATAAGCTAGCAAGACTTACCTCAGTATCTGCTTCTTCCTTGGTTGCAAAAGCAGTATGTCCTTCCTGCCACAGAAACTCACGACTCCTACAAAATCAATAAACAATAAATAACAAGAAGGAAAAGGTGATTTTCAATAAAATTTTATGTTATTATTACCCACCATAGTAGAAGAACCTATGCAATATTGGGTTCTGTATTTAAATAAATAGACAAACATTGCACGCATTACAAATAGTAAATACAAGTCGACTACAGCATCAAATGAGGTGAAAATTAAACCATCATCTCACTATATATGAGCACCTGATGAATGGAGTGGGATTGCTGAACTCCCATCTAACAACATTACACCACTGGTTAAGCCTCAAAGGCAAGTCACGATGGCCCCTGATCCACTTGGAAAAATATGGGTACATAACAGTTTCACTTGTTGGACGAATTGCAATGGGCATCTCCAGCTCAGATTCTCCCGACTTTGTAACCCATGCAACCTAAATTAAGCAGAACCATTAAAAAGTTGAATAAAAATGCCAACACCAAGCTTGACACCTCGCAAGGTATTAGCAGGCTGCTGATAAACTTTAAGTATCAACAGAACTTTGGGCTAACAGATACTGAAGAAGAAAATATTCAACAGAGAGTATAGCATACATTTCAAACATACTCAAGGAACCAGGAAAGAGTTCAGGATCATGAAAATAAGCCAAATTCAGAGCAATCTCACCTCAGGGGCAAACCCTTCTATATGGTCCTTCTCTTTTTGTAGGACACTGTTGGATACAAACAGAGGGAAGTAGCAATTTTTAATTTTCAATTTCTTGATTTCAGCATCAAAAAGATCTGCAAAATATTGCAAGTAAATATAACATCAGGTGCTCATATTGAGTGATAAGAAAATTTAAATGATTAAAGCAAGAGAAGCTATAGAAAAATAGAACAATACTACTTAGAAAATCAGCATATTGAAAGTGAACTTAAGATGAATGCCCGTAGAGCAAATTATGTCACCCTTAAATAGTGAAACGATGACCACAAAACATAAATGCATCACTAAGCCGGAAAAAATCTTTGAAGAGCTGGGGTACTCCAGGAATTCAACTAAATGTAGCACAAACCTAATGTAAAATTTAGTTCACAGATTCCAACGCAACAGACAAGTTTCTCAATGGATAATGACTGCATTTTTCCACATAAAAAATATTTTATTTTGACACACCTTAACAGAAAGAGCAACTAGTTTGACAAAACTAATCACCCAATAAGCCAATACAGCATTCATCTTCTTCAACAATAATACTTACTTGCATGATCTCCCAAATAGACATTGCCCATGGTCGCAGAATGTAACATCCAGATATGTCATAGTATTCGATCATTTCCCCATTAACAACCACCTGTACACAACTCAAAGCAACAAAAATGAAGATCTCTTGGACAAAATGGGTATACATATCTACACTGTGATAACAACGCAAAAGATAAAATTAGATACACTTTGGAAACAAAAATGTCACATTAGCGAATAAGTAACATAAGGAAAAGATATCAATAGATCGTATAATTTATCTCACAAAAATGATTTATTTTCTCCATTAAACATGCCTTTGAAGCCAAAAGAACTATTCGCTCAAAGTTTCTTGCAGACAAGAAATCAAAATCCAGAATCCCAATTATATGCACACAGCCAGTAACAGCTGAAAACACATGAGACAAATACGTGTAGTTATATTCAACTAGAAATGGCAAAGCAATAACTGCACACAACTCAAAGCAACAAATATGATGATCTCTTGGACAAAATGCGTATTAGCAATGGGGTGCCAATCCTCGGGTATTAGCAATGGAGTTACATATCAAAACTATGATATCAACGCAAAAGATCAAACCAGCTCCATATTGGAAACAAAAATATCACACTTGTGAATAGATAAAAATAAAGAAATTAATAGATAGTATAATTTATCCCAGAGAAATGATTTATATTCTCCATTAAACATGCCTAGAGGCCAATAGAACTTTTCTTTCAAACTTTTTCTTTGCAAGAAATCAACATCCAGAATCCCAATTATATGCAGACAATCAATAACAGCTGAAAACACACAAGACAAATATGTGTAGTTATATTCAACTAGAATAATTCCATGCTCATACCTCAGAGTACCATTCTCCAAAATTTTCATCTTTCTTATAAGAGAGACCGAGGCCAGTCTCTTTTTCACTTCCTTCTTCTTTCCTTGCTGCTTTCCTTCCTTCTTTGCCTCGTTCTTTCCCTCCTTCTTTCCCTCTGCAAACGTCACCCACACAGTTTCAGAAGAGTAACAAGAGTATAAACAGATAAATTAAGATTTCAAGCTAGCTTCTGTGATCAGGATAGAGTGACATAGTACACACTCGCATCAGAACTTTTGCCATCTTTGCCGGCCATGGTGATGAATCTCCTAGACTGCAATGTATAAACAAAACATAAAAGCAGACCTAGAATTAGCAACAAAGATTAAAGCTCTATGAAATTTAAGCAGCCAACCAAATTTTCATAAAACTGAGACCAACAACAGAGTTAACATTCATTGGCACTGGACTCACAAAACCCAAAAATTCTGAGAGTTCTAAACAAGGGGCTTTCATAAATCTCTCAACACTCACAAGGAAACCCTCAGTGTCCGTATATTATAACCTAGTTAACTTATTCATTACTAATTTTTTAATTCAATTAGCTACATAATTCGAAATCATCCCAAGGAAGGGGAGAAGGAGAAAAGAACACTTTTCTTCTGAGCCATCACAATTTATTCATCTATGTTCTTTGTCCAGCACTAAGAGAAGTACAGACACACATTATACTATATTAAAAGCAGAACAGAATGTTTCCCCCAAAACAGCAGCCTGCTTAAAAAACAATAAAAATACAGCTGGCCTGGCAATTCTTTCTATCGTGTAATGCTAGAACAGTCTGCTTTCCAGAAACAAGAAAGCACATGAGCCAAATTCAATACCCCAAAAACAAATATCAATTTTTGCTTCTTTCTTTGCCATGAGAATGAAAGCTGGCAGGGCGGGCCAACCCACAACCCATATTAACCCACCATTTGGTGGATCTGGAAGGCCGCCCAACCCAGTAAATAGGCTTGGCAGCCAGCCACTTTTTTTGACTTAATTCACAAGCATTCTTCATTCTAAAACCACTAGAAGCAAATGATGTATTTAAGCTGCAGAAAATTATATAGACTGATACTTTGCCCTTTGAACATGAGGATGGACTTACCAAAGGAACAGAACAATGTAGCTTTTTAAAAATAAAAATCCCATGCCCTAGGTTGGAACTTAAAGCGACAATAATATTTGAAAGAACCCTGAATCAAAAGCTTCTGCAATTTTGGGATTTCTCTGAACTTTCAAAATGGGTATCCATAAAAAATTACTAAATTTAAGATGCACCCATCAAGTACCAATTAGACCTCTTTGACATGATTCTCCTCGGTCCAAATATTAATTTCTCTAACAATTAGCTAACCAAGGCCCATGGTATAAATTAATGCAATACAAAAGCACTATACCTCAAAACGAAGGGACTGGTTTGTTAACATAACAACAATGTCTCATACTAATCCACTGCGAAGATTAAATTATGAACATGAAATAATGAGCAAGAAAAACACTTCTTAGATCTATGGGCAAATCCTATGTACGTACTGTGTTGCTGGGTGTTCTATGCAGGAGGAATGAGACGGCGTTGCTGGATCGTCGTTGGGCAGCGTTGAATGGGCGTCGGCGGCTAAGGATTGGGGTGGTGAGTGGCTACTATGGTTGACTCTTCAAAAATAAAAAAATAGGGCCAGGTCACTAACACAACCAAATATAATAAATACCCCATAAAAAAATTTTTACAAAAAATTTACACGTGAAAGGACTATATTGCCCTTTTATTAATTAAATAAATTAAACTCAATTAAAACTATCACTATAGAATTCTGTCAAAAAAAAAAAAACTATCTCTATAGAACACGGCAACACCCTCCGTCAAACTTTAAAATTAATTTCAGATATTTTTTTATAAAAATAAAAAATTACAAACAAAACACAAAAATCAAATTAAAAAATAAAAAAGCACAAAAATTTGAAACGGTTCAATATTTCGGAAAAAGAATAGAACAGCCTCAAAAATTCGAAAAAAATTACAAATTTGATTTGTTCGAAAATCAAATTCGAAATCAATTCAATATTTCGAATTTCTTCCCCGGAAAAACAGTAATATTCCGGAATTTATTTTCGAACAAACTCCATAAATTCGAAAAAAATAAAAAAATAGAATCAATACTTTTTTTTTTTTTTACAACACATATTTCAGAAAAAAATATCGAAATATTAAACTGTTTTCGAATACATATTTCGAACAAGAACACAAATTAGAATTTTCCAACGCAGCTGTAGAATTTTCCAAATACAGACTTATTTTTCAAAAAATACCGAAAAAAGAAAGAAAAGGTTCATATTTTCAAACAAGAACCTTGAAGACGCAGTGGCGGCGAGAACGACGAGGCGGTTGAGCGACGACAAAAAAACACACAGCGCTCGAGGAGGAGCGGCGGAGAATGCGGGTGTGAGAGAAGAAGAAGACCAGTGCTTGGAGGGGGAGACAACGTCTGGGAGAAGGAGGGCGGCGCGGCGGCGTGGAGAGGAGAAGAAACGGAGAAGGCGGCGAGGGAGAAAATTTGGACGCTGAATTTATGAGGTGAGATTAGAAATTTAGGGTTTTCTTATTAAAGGGTAAAATAGGTAACATAGTAACGGTGTACTTACCAAATAATTAAAAGAGGATGAGTGTCTTCATTAGATGTTTTTACCATTTATGGTGGTGTTACCTGGGCCAATAAATAACCGGGAATCAGCCCGCCCTATTCAAGCCCGTATCCAGTGAGGTTGGGCCCGTTTTGGCGAACGGGCTAGCCCAATAGACCTGACCCATTTTGACAGATTTAAGGGTCCAAATATGTAAATTTTAAGGCCCAAGTTAAATGAACCCTTTTTAAAAATTTGTACACCTATTGTTATTATTTTTTATTGTAAAGAAATATATTTCATTCAAATCTTAATTTATGCATTCCAACAGCACTCGGCCGAGGTTAAATGCACGTTTTTAATGACAAAGTTTCCTATTAAAAGCGTTTATAATGAAACTTATGAATTAATTAAATAGTTTTTTTTTATCGGTAAATGTTAGTTGTTAGTGGTTAGAAGTTAGCTCACCAAGTCTCCTTACAATTCCAAACACTCCAAGCCCTCCTTATACCTCCCACTCCAATTCGTTCCCAAAGGGAATCGAACCTGTGTCTCCCACTTAAGTGAGGAGCCCGTGGCCAAGTGGAAAATTAATTAAATAGTATTAATTGTAATAATCAATAATATTATCTAGGGAAATTACAAATAGGTGTAAAAATTAGCAAAATTACAAACAGTGTAAAAGTGCAAATTTTTGTGCTTTCTGCAAAAAAATTTGTGCTTCGTGCAAATTTTTACACCTAGTTGTAATAAGGCTTACCTCTTTCTACCTTATCAGAATTGTAAATTACCCTATTATCTATATTACCAATGGGTAACATTCTTAATAATTTTTTTTTTTAAAAGTATCTTATATACTAATAGAAATATTAAATTGATTATGTGACGTCTCTGCATTCACTCTTGATGAGGTGTCGTTTGCCGTATTATTTTAATCTTATATATCGATATCTCAAAAAAATTCAATCATATTTGCTTAAATTTTAATTTGGAATGCTTGACTATCATAATATTGATTAAATCAGATAGTTAATAATAATAATATTAGTAGCTTAAAAAATAAGTGACATGGCTTCTATAAAATTAATTCTAAAATTTATCTCTTTTATATTTTTTTCACCTAAAAATTATTCATACATTTTGTAAAAGTATATTAACTAATTAATCATTTTTTTACTTTTTTATCGGTTAAATGGTGACTCGAACACATAACCTTTAAACATAGGTAGTAGAACTCTAACCACTTGATATATACCACTTCATCGTGTCACTTATTTTTTTAAATCATACTTTACCTAATAAAAAAATCATATCATATCTAATTTTTACTAGTAATATTAATTTAGTAATTTGTTAAAAAAAAACTAATTATATTAAAAAAATGGAATTACAGAAAAATAAAATTTATATGATTTTTATCTAAAATATGATTACTCTTTAATATTTAAGTATTACTCCCTCCGTCCCATACTTGTTGTGACATTTGCTAAAAAGGTCTTCTCGTACTCGTTGCATCATTTTCTTAAATGGTAATAAAACAACTTCTTCACTTTTATTTATTCCCTTCAAAAACTACAATATTACACCATATGTCACTACGTTTTCCACACTAACACAATTTAATATTATTAAACAACTCTCTTATTAAAGTTGAAAAGACTACTCTACCCCCATAAAAAGTAACGTATATTATTAAACAAATTCTTACATTAAAACTTGTGTCAAACAAGAAATGTCACAACGAGTATGAGACGGAGGGAGTATATTATACTCCTCTGTCAATCGATTTTCATGATTGACTTTTTCGGTTTTTGTTTGACAATTATTTCATAGTAATATGTGTACAAAAGTTGTTTTATATGAATTATTTATGAAAAAACAACTTAAAGGATATTACTATGAAAAATTGTCACACAAAACCGCTTGAAAAAGTTTCAATGTGAAAACCGATCTGACGGAGGTAGTATATATTATGAATATTAATTTTACGATATACATTTTTTTTTTTTTTTTGTTTTAAAGGAAAACAAAAGTATCATTATAAAGAGTTAAAGACATGCAATATGAGTCTCATTTAATTTCCAGCCGGGGTTGAACAGGGAAGAACATAGTCTCACCCCGGGCCGAAACGAAGCCCTAAATTGAGTTTTCCGCCCCTATAATCTCACTTGTTTCTCAATCCCCATTCTGCTATACATTATTATCGGCCGCCTCGTACACTGGGAGGCGTGATTGTTTAGGAAAATAGGATCATTTTTCTTGTTAATTGTCTCTATCACCTACCCACCCTATTTTGAAGAATACGATTATTGTCTTGCCTACCAATTTTCCCAATAGTTTTTCATATTCACCTTCTCAATTTTGCCTGAAAACATGAATCCTCCGATTTCCGGATTGTGTTGATTTTTATCACAAAGAGGGGGTGTGGAATCAAGAAGAGAGTAAGAGAGAAATACACACAGTGTAGGTCTGTAGCACACAGTGGTACAAGGGCTTTGGTGGTTGTTAACAGTGTCAAATCATGGGTAGAACAGGAAAAATCCAATCTTTGGAGTTTAAGAACAATGGGTTTTCTTCAAATTCTAATTTAGGGCTTCAATGGAATCTCCAAGATTGCAACTTTTACCCAGGTGGTGGATTATTTGCGTCTGTGGGTCAAATGGGAAACAAAGAAAATAGCGGTTTTAAATTACCGTACGCAGAGTTGTTTGTGAAGTATGTTTCATTACCTGATGGGTTTAAGGTTCAAGGTATGACAGAGGAGGAAAGAGATTTGGTGAATAAGCAAAGGAAAAGTGGGCTTAAGCTAAAGATTAAGATTGCAAATCCTTCCTTGAGGAGGTTAATCAGTGGAGGAATTGCTGGTGCAATTTCTCGGACTGCAGTGGCTCCGTTGGAGACTATTAGGACTCATTTGATGGTGGGGAGTAGTGGGCATTCTTCCTCTGAGGTGTTTGATAATATTATGAAAACCGAGGGATGGAAAGGATTGTTTAGGGGAAATTTTGTTAATGTCATTCGAGTTGCACCTAGCAAAGCTATAGAGGTAAAACATTAGTGGGGTGTTTACTTTATATGTGTTATGCGTACTTCGTATCGATATGTTTCTTTGTTCTCTGCTTCTCGTGTTTAGTTATATCCATCTTGTTGTAGGTGTATTGTATTTAATTGGTTGGGGTTTCTTTAGAATGTCTTACTTGTCTTAAGGTGATCAGCTTGATTAGATATGATGATGTGTTTCTTTTAATATGTGCTTTTGCCTTGTGGGAGGAAAGGATAAGTTTTGAGTATTGTGTGCATATTTTGAACTCCTTATCACCTGCTCCATTCTCGTTTACCTTATCACGGTTGCATCTATTCTTGTTATTGTGTTGAGGGGGAAGATTCGGGATGTATGCCAACCCCCTACTGCCCTACTTCTCATATGGTTGGCCAAATGTAGTTTCTTAGCATGAAGCAGAAACATGATTTTAGTCATATCCTCTGTTAAGCTTCACTTTGTGCTGGCTTCCTCAATGATTAACAATGACTACATAGAGAGGTGTAGAAATCTATCTTCGATTTGAAATAATGTCAATTTGCTTCACATAGTCATTGATATTTGGATCCACATTGTGATCATACCTTTCCTTTATCTGTTTTTGTTGACATGTTAAGTGATGACCTCTGCATCTGGCTAAACATGTAATTTCGACTAAGCATTACTCTATTCTTTTTAACATCTTCTTATCCGATCTTGGTTTTTGTTCCTCCCAGTTATTTGTTTACGACACTGTTAACAAGAACCTATCACCCAAAGCTGGCGAACTGAAATTACCGTTCCCTCCTTCCTTGGTTGCCGGAGCCTGTGCTGGAGTCAGCTCAACTTTGATCACATATCCCCTTGAGTTAGTCAAGACTCGATTAACCATACAGGTAATTGCAGGAAATAGCTGTCAATTATAAAATTTCATGCATAATTTTTTCCAGCAAATACTTATATGCACCAGTTGCACTGTGCACTCAAGTGTATTTTTAAATGTTATAGTTTTTCTTTCACGAACAATATTAGTTAATTTTATTGAACAGTATTAGTTGTGCACCAGTTGCACGCCCAAGTGTTACTCAATTATCGTCGTTGGCGTCTTGCAGAGAGGCGTTTATAACGGTTTGCTCGATGCTTTTGTAAAAATATTGGAAGAGGGTGGGGTACAAGAGCTCTACAGAGGTCTCACCCCTAGTCTCATTGGAGTTATTCCATATGCTGCAACCAACTATTGTGCTTACGACACTTTAAGAAAAGCATACAGAAAAATCTTCAAACAGGAAAAATTGGCAATATAGAGACACTCCTCATTGGCTCCGCAGCTGGCGCCATTTCCAGCACTGCTACATTTCCTCTAGAGGTGGCCCGAAAGCACATGCAAGTTGGGGCGGTGAGTGGGAGAGTAGTGTACAAGAATGTGCTTCACGCTCTTGCTTGTATACTCGAACAAGAAGGAATCCAGGGCCTGTATAAAGGGCTCGGCCCAAGCTGTTTGAAGTTGGTGCCTGCTGCTGGGATTTCGTTTATGTGCTACGAAGCGTGCAAGAGGATTTTGGTCGAGAAAGAAGGCGACGAATAAGAGGGACGAGTTTGGTCAAGAATAAACATAGATCAGAGACGGACAAAAACAAAATACAAGTTTTTGGCATTGAGTCGACAACTTCTGCGTATTTTTTTACAATTTGAAAAGAAAAAAAAATCTTGGATTTTTATTTTTATCCTTTAGTTTTAGAGGAGAGTTGCTGCTATATTCAATTTTGGTTGAACGGTTTATTTAGTTATGGTTTCTTACAGGCAGAAATCTGCTTGGAATTTAGAGGTTAATTTTTTTCTTTCTCATCCATAATGATATGACGTTTTGGTTGGTTTGGTAAGATTTTGCCCTTCCAACTTTCTTTTCCCATAACTTATTTGTTTAGCAGCTTTCCTCATAGTTTTCATAGCAAATTGATTGTTAGTCGTTTGCATTGATTCATTTTGTAGATTTCAATAAATTTGAGGGATTCGTAATTCTCTGTAATTTGAGTATGTTTAAATTTTAAATTTTCGGATTAATGGCATAAAAATTTACTAGATTTTCACGTAAATTTTTATGTAGATATGTCATGAATATCTCAATTTTGAAAGCAATATATAATTTTTTAAAATTCTCAATTTAATACACAATTTTTTTAAATTTTGTAGATATGTCATGAATATTTTTCAGCCAAAAATTCTGTAAAAGAATTGCAAATAAATTCATGACACATTGTATTAATTTAATTTAATTACAATCTTTTATTTGACTTTTTTGCAAATTCATACACTCAAAACAAACTAAATTTAAGAGAATAAGAATCAGAAATAAATAATGACAATATCTCAAAGGTATGAGTGAGGTCCAAATACAGTAGTACTGCACAAAAGGAACAAAAAATAACTTGTGGCACCTAAACTAGCAAGGGTTCCCATAAATACAATTCTTTGCAACAACACTAAAAGTAGTTTGAATCAACCTGACAAAAAATTACTCAATGGTAGGGACCCCAATTTGACTTTACTTTCGTGTCTGTCTATATACACACCCACATCTGTACTATACAGACAAATGATCTTCTAACAAAATGGCCATCCAATTACCTTAACAGTTGATGCCACATTGTCCCTGTGCAGCTCTCTTCGTCGCTGCTGACGTGAACGGGTCGATACGAACCCA
This sequence comes from Paraleonurus japonicus, assembly GCA_030762865.1. Lineage (NCBI taxonomy): Eukaryota > Viridiplantae > Streptophyta > Magnoliopsida > Lamiales > Lamiaceae > Paraleonurus > Paraleonurus japonicus. The sequence continues at coordinate 51,038,796 of CM061054.1, read as the reverse complement.
AAGCAGAGAGAAGATCGATGCAAGAAGGATAGACCAAACAATAACAATTGTGGGAGTGCGATTTTGACGGCCCAGTAGACCTTTCAAGAAGGGATACAAGTGGACGATAACCCAGATAGCGAAGAAAAGTTTTCCGAAAAGTGGGCCCCACGACTGATATCCACTGTTGACGGCATACGAAACACCAGCTACGATTCCCACCAAGTTAAAGATGAGGACTGTGGTGGGGGAATGAGGAGAGAGGTCCATTTGAAGACGTAAAGCTCGTTGAAGTCACCATCCTCGTCGGATGCCTTTGAAGTGACAGTGAAGTTGGTGTCGATTCCAGCTAGGACTTTCAAGAGACCTTGGAAGACGGCAAAAAATGAGCGGATGTTCCACCGATGACCCAGAATTGCTCGTTTCTCCACCAATCCTCGACACTAACACCGCTCCATCGCATTTCGAGAATGCCAGTGGCGAAAATCGAGACGAAGAGAAGAATAAACCACATGCTAGCGAAGTTGCTTATCTGCAGAAGAATACAAGTAGTGAGTCTAGTAGACGATTGTGGGACCACATTCGAGGAAAAGGAATTCAAATGTCACCATTTTAATTGGATTTCAAATCCCCAAAATTATTCCAAGTGTAGTTTAAAGTTTAAATGAGTACAATGGATTTCTTATTAAAGGTTTCAACGAATAAACGAGTTTAATGCGATAATTACCTCAGGAATGATGAACTTGTTGGTGAGAAGACAGATAGCAGGAAGAACACAATAAGCAAGCAACGGGATGGAGGTGAGAGGATAAACAATGGTGTTAATATAAGCGAGCCTCTCTAAAAGCTGCAGTTTTCCGTTGTAGCCATACCATATAGGGCAATGCCTGCTTAGAAGAATTTCAATGGATCCAAGGGCCCATCGAAGAACCTGGTTCAGACGATCAGACAGATTGATTGGAGCAGAACCCTTGAATGCCGGGCGGAGGCATACAGTATATCGAAATCCATCCTCGTGCATGCATCTTAAACCCAGTTAAAATATCTTCTGTGACGGAACCATATATCCACCCAATCTGAAGCGAGGAAGAATTAAGAATAATGAGTTAAATGCCTCAAAATTCCATTTTCACAAGCAGTAAAACAATATTATTGCTAAATGGGAAATTAATATACCTCTTTTCCCCAATCAGTCTTATCCTCATACCCACAACTAATGACATGGATAGCTTCTTTCAAAAGAGTAGCTGAATTTGTCGAAGGTGGAATGCCTCCTTGTTCCATAAAGGTGGCAGCAATGAAGACGGGAGATTGACCAAACCGCTTCTCCAAGCTCTTCTGAGACATAAGAAGTGATTTCTCATCGTCATATCCTGTCAATAAAAAGAATGCAATTGCATCAATTTCTACAATTAGTTTTAAGCAATGTAAAGAAAGTGATGAACAAATACTAGAACCTACCTTCCACACCCTCTTCTATGTCCTCCATATTAAAGATTGGAATGGTTGATTCAGTCCTTTTAACTGCTCGTTTCTTATCAATGTACTTCTTATTGGCACTCCTACCCTTCTTTCTTGGACCACAACAGCTTTTGACGATAATGTTTGGTTGCAAATCTTCTTCTGTTAGAACTGGGTCGTAGCCATATAGAGCTTGTCTGTTAAAGCAGCACCCAGTTCCCACATAGACGGGACCCTGAAGGCCATCCAATCCTTTCAAGTTGATCTGCAGAGATGAAATTTAACAAGTATAAATAGTTGATAGAGAGTGATAAAATCGAAGCAGAAAGAAAGAGGTTCTTAAACACAAGAGATGCCTACATCAAAAAACACAATGTTGCGATTAGCGTATCTATCGTGTAAGTCAATGCCATCAAAGCGTTGTGGAAACTGAACGTAACAAGTTTTCCTTCCAAGAGCGGGTCCATCATGAAGCACATTGCTTCTTTAAGAGCTTTACTATTATTGAAGTAGTGATCACAATCAACATTCAAAAGATATGCTCCGTTTGTGAGGACAGCAGAAACACGGATCTGTAGCACATAACAAAACATTAAGTCATATAGCAAATCATCAATCACTGGAGAAGATAAACAATTCCGTAATAATAATATGAAAAGAAGGAAAAGTAAGAAACTCATTATCTAAATTCCTCATCATGCTAAAAGTCATAGGCTCATATCTCATATCTTGAAAAAAAAGGTCTCATGAACATCAGATTTAGTTAATATAGGCCAAGACCCCGGGAAAAAAAAAAAAAAAAGGCTTGCCAACAATCTGTATGTTAGTAATAATGCTTTCAACTTTCCTGTGGGGACCATTTCTTCACTGTTGAGCAATCTCATTGAGGCATAAACTTTCATACAGTAACTTTTTTTGGAAATAGTCTTTTTACTCAATATTTCTCAAAATAAGATAGTAACCTTCTAGAGAAAGCTAGCAAATAGCACACAGTAACTTTATGCTGCTCCACAAGAATCTTTAATAAGACAAACCAACTAACACGTAATTAGAACGCCTTAATTATAATGGGGAGTGGTCAATAATCTACCAAAGAATTCATAGCTCCGGCTTTCTTGTGATGCTGGAATCCAGGACGCTTCTCACGGGAAACATAAACCAATCGAGGTAACTCATTTCCATCCGTATCGAAACCCCCACTGTGCCCCAGAAACACCTGTTCAACAAATGGAGGATAAAAAATTAATACAAGAACACAGGGAAGCAACAAAATTGAACACTCTAGGACGAAAAAAACAGTACTTGGATCATTCCTGGATGATCCCGTGTGTTGTTTCCGCCAAGCAGTCCCATCTTGCATTGTCCATCCTTCTTCAGGCATCTTTTGAGCCTTTGCAACAAGTGCATTAATCCGCACTTTAAACTCTTCGTATTCTCTCTACAGGAAAACATGTTTGGAAAACAATTAGATCACATTGTTAACTGGTTTCCTGATAAACATGATGAACTTGTCATTTACCTTCATTGCTCTACGCTCTTTCACAAAGGATGGCTGAATCTTGTCCTTGAGGTAATCGATCTTCTGGGCAAAATAGAATTCAGGGGCCCTAGGCTCAACATTGTGCTTCTTGCAGAAAGGTACCCATTTCTTGGCGAATTCTGCAGTTTCAGAGAGGCCTTCAAGGTCAGCATTGCTGCACCATCATCTGAAACATAACACGAGACTTTGTCGACAGGGTAGTCCACGGCGAGGATGGACAATACGGTGTTGGCAGTTACAAGAGGAGGCTCTTTCATGGGGTCCACTGTACTCACAAACACATCGACAGGGGCTAACTGGGAAGGCTCACCCTCTCTATCGTATCTAAAGGAAGAGAAGATGAACAATCAGAACAGGAAGAATGGAGCCCACAACAAGCGGTTCTGATTTCTGGGTTTAGAAAAAAATTACTAACCTCAATGCAAGTCTTTCAAGAAAGGTCTCACGATCAACGGGATACCATTTTGGAAACTGATCCAGAAGCCAGGAGAAGGCAAACCAGACTTCACAAATAACTGATGTCAGCCACAAAGGATAAGCGTCTTTCACTGGATGAGTACAACGGTATTGCAAGAAAAATCCCAAGATGATCAATCGAAGAATGATCACAACACGATAAGGTGTAAGATGAGAAGATGAAACAGGCACAACACGGCTCATAGGTTGGCGAGCATCATCAGGCCTGTCAAGGACACAAACTATTAGCATCGCTTCAGACATATAAAGTAATGAGAATCCCAAGAAAATTCATGAAAAGGAAATTTGAAGCCAAGTGCAAAATATAATCGATATCCTCATGCCAATAAATAAATCAGAGAGTAGAAGACTTCTGATTATCAGCTTGTTCCAACAGAAATATCAGTATAATCATTTATACAAAAATTAAATAAAGTAATTTCGTTACTCTTCACACATCTTCAGAAGATTCCAAAGAACAATAATTAATTTATCATGATAATTACATTTGCAGTTCTTCTCCATTTGACCCGGTGCCTTCAATATCTCCTTTCCCTTCACCGTATTTGTTGTTCATATGCACCAAATTTTTCTCCTGTTTTAGTTTCCAGCCTTCCACTCTCTCCTTCCAGTCAACATTCCCAAGTCCATAAGAATTCAAGTCCTTGGACGGGTCGACTATTCTTACAGGAACTGCAGATGTAAATGAATTTGAAAATTATTTGCATGTAAAAAATAATAAAGACATTAATCAATAAAAACATTTAACATGCAGGTACCTGGCTGCCGTGGATCAACGTAAGGAAGGGCGTGAACACGGTCTCCGGGACCCAAAGGTCCTGACGTACTTCTGACAGAATGTGTGTCTTGAATAGAAGGAGGAATCTCACCAGAGACCTATCAATCATGGATAATGCAATAGAACCAGAAATTAATTTGATTCAAGCTAAGAAAATGATAGCGACACGTGTATCACAAAAATGAGGAAAACATATACAGTGGATTTGTCATTAAGTAGTTAAGGAAATGAAAAGAGCACATGCGCATCCATCAACAAGCCCATAAGATTTCCAAAGTAGCAACTCTGCTGACATTTTATGCTCCTTTATTGTACACGTAAAGAAAATTAAACAAAACGACTCACCCCTCGAAATAAAGCATAAAAACAGAGCAGAAAAGACAATTTTGTCGATAAAAGGTTACTCAATCTATATTGAGTTAAAGATAACAGTGTCTTGATGTGAAATATTTACTCACCTTTGACCAATTATTCAGATAAGCTCAATATACAGATATGTAAGATTCATTCACTGGCATGAAATAGCATTATATATATATACATATATATATATACATATATATATATATATTATTTTTTAAAGGGAACACAAAACTGGGAGAAGTGGAAAATAATGATACAATAGTTATAATACTTCTAGTTCTCAATAAGACAGATTTCCAAAATAGATAAACAATCTTTGCATTGCCATATAAATTGCAAAGACATAGCCAATTCTAGGCGATATTGCCAGAGCTGCAAAACGCCAGGTGCAATTCCATAACAAGCTCATCGATGAGTTATTAAGATTTAGTTTCTGGAAGCATTGCAAAAGAATTTCGATATGATCAGTTCTAGCTGGAGTATCATATGAACTTACAATACGTAAGCATATCTATCAAGAATGTGTTTGCTCGACTTACTTGCTGTCCATTGGTAAGAAGAGGGATTGGTTGCTGAGATTCACGTCTAGAAGATCCAGATAGCTCAACGTCATCACCACTCCATTGAGATCTAGCCTTGACTTTCCCCTGAGAGTAACTTAATTCGTTCTCCAAATCATCAGTGCCATCCTCGTCATCATCACCATCAACTCTTGGACTCCCTATACGCAGAACAAATAACTCCATATCCCTCCATATAGTGCGACAAAAGAAGTAAATTACGAGAATAGCCCGACTAACCTTTGTGTCTCTTGTACCTAGTCTTACACTGGGGGCATGACTGATTTCCATCTTTCCGCTCGTATTCATAACAAGCACGGCAAACTGGAAAAGCACATTCGTTGCAAGCAACAAAGACATCACCATTAGCAGTCACTCCAACAGTATCTCCGCAAATCTGACATAACCGGCCGTTCAAGTTCTTCAGTGGCTTGGGCTGCACCATTTACACGCAATGTAACAATCAATATAGAGTCTTTTAACAAATCAGTTCAGTTCATGGAGTCAAATAACATAGAAAAATCTTAACTATCATCAAAATCAGTCGAGCGGCAGTCAAATTTGTTTGATCCTAATATTACTCGGTATGATTGCATCAAATACAGCTGATCTCACAAATTTTTAAACTAAAACTAAGATTATTAATTATTAAGCAACAGCAATCAAGAGAACCTAAGCTCCAAGAAAACAGAGAGAGAGAGAGAGAAGAGCATAAAAACATCACGATAAACAAAGGCAGTAGATATAGAAAGTAACAAGCTCCCACTTCCTAGTTTCAACACAAACAACAGACAAATTGATTACATCAGTTAATCTGCTTCAACGACACACAGATCTAAACACACCATTGTATGCAAATTACACCCAAACTAACACAAATGCTTAAATACAACTTAAACAACACTACTAAGCTCAACCCATATCAAGATCCAAAATATAGCTCCTAAAATATCTTCAAGATTATTAACAACCAGATCCCAATTACATTACCATTGCAAAACAATAATAACAACAATCAACAGTACAACTAAAACCCAAATCATCTAAGGAAAATCCATACCCCACTATCAGAATCGTGGCGAATTCTGACAAGCTCATTCCTTTTGTGCGATCCAGCCACCATCCCCCACTTGCCTCCATTTTATCCAAAATACCACTCTATAATCAGGAATTGTAGAGAACAATGGGTTTATTTAGTTATGAATCGAAAAGGCAATATCGAACGAGTCTGAGGAAGGAGAAGGGCATTGATGAGATCAAGATGCTCATAACCTCAATCAATTAGCCATCTCTCACTTCTCAAGTTAAGTACTACTCCAGTTTTTTTTTTTTTATCGTTTTCTTGAGGAATTTATTTAAATGGAGTTTTGTTTCTTCTTTTTATTTTATTAATTAATATTTGAGATTATTTACCCGTTGAACAAGTAGCCAGTACTCCACTGTCGGTTTTAACAACGACCTCTTTTTTTTTTTTTTGATAATAAATAAATAAAATAATATTGAAAAGTTTATATAACTACCCAACTTATGGAAAACTCAGGTTTTTTTTTTTTTTTTTTGGACGGGATGAAAATCTCAGGCTTTTATTATGTAAAAGAGAGTGAGAAATAATATACTAGTATAGACGAAATGAATATGAAATAACTTAACGCTTAGTTGCAAATTTTTTTAATGGAGGTGGGAATGAGTATAATGCAATTATATGATAGTTAATGAGAATAAAAAAATGATTATGACACCATTTTCTCCTCCTAAATAAAGTAATCACTACCCAATTTGATTAACATATTTCCTCCTACAATCATTTCTCCTCAATCATTCCTCTCCACCACTATGAATAAGCTTATTTTGTCTTTTTTTTTTCAAAATTGAAGACAACACTAATAATATAACACATGGAGATATTCGCTCCTTCAATTTATCCAAGAGCATTGAGGGAAAATACAATTTGATTCTCATTCCCATTGAAGATCTTGAAATAAGCGCCTCCTAAAATGATTAAAGTTTTACCATTTATACCGTGAGTCGTGATGTTATAGATTTGAACCACCATTTATTCGATAAAAACTAGAAAAACCTTAATTCAGACTTTTATATATTATTACGTTGCTTTTTAATTGTTATACATTAATTTTTCTCGAAGTGATATAGTTAGTGGTTAGAGTTCCACTACCTATATCGTATGGTTATGAGTTCGAGTTGTTATTTGCCCGATTAAAAAATTGACCTTAAAATAGTACTAGTATATATTTTTTTTTAAAAAAATGATAGTACGTACATTTTTAATTTAAAAAGAGATATACTTATTATGGAAAACGTATTATTAATCTTACGATGGGACAATTAAGAACAAGACTTGCTCAATCATTTAAGGTAACTATATTTAATTATGAGTAAATTCTTATTTAAATTTGCACCCTAAAATAAACAATTTAAACACTAATTGAACTATCATTTTCTCGTAGGATTTGAATAAAGTAAATTGAGTTGAAGTGAGCTGTGAATTAAATTACATACATCTTAAATCCATATAAATTTGGCAAAAATTATTTGTATTTAGGGAGTATTACATTGATCATATTTTTATATTGTCCAATCAAACACTTCCGTTCAATTGATAAAAATAATAATCTTTACTTTAAAATATGACATGTTTTTTTTTTTTTTTCTTGAACTAATTTATCTTGCACAATGATTCCATGAATAAAAAATCAAAATCAAGACATCATTGTTGTTGTCCTTTTCACCTAACGAACCAAAACTTACAAAAAGGCACAGAAATAGCCTATAATTGAATATATGCATTTGTAGTAAAGTGTAAGTTTTCTCGGTCCTATTACTTTTAAATATCTATAGTTATTACAGAAATTTATAAAATTATATTTTTATATCTATATTATATTTAAATTTCATAATCTAAATAATTATTTTTGAACGGTCATAATTTAAATGAGGTTTAATTGAAAATAAATCATGACATCTAGGGTTCTTATCAATTACAACTTTTTATTTTTTTACGATTCGATATACCACATTTTTAAATTTTGCAATTCAATGCATCGACAATTTTTCGCCATAATTAAATAAAAGTAAATGTCAAAATGTCAACAAATAAACTATTTTTTAAAATAATGAAAGTAATGTCTTTCAAAATTAATTTTTAGAAATTATGATTTTAAGTTATGTTAAAAATATTTTTAAAAGACATTATTTTCAGTTAAAAATACTACTATTGTATTTGTGATAGCCACACCATTTAATTGTTGCCAGAAAATTGTCAAATGTATCAATTGCCCATTTTTATATAAAATGGTGTATTGAATTAGAGTCCGATCTCCTCAAGTTATATAATGATGTTCATCTCCTGTTACATTAATTAGATTTGCGACACGTGTACATACATCAAAATTTATAAATAAGAGAATAACATCCTAATATAATTGTATCTACACGTGGCGCAAATCTAATTAATGTAATGAGATGTAACACCATTATGTAAGTGAGATCCCGTGTGATTGAATTGCTAGTAAAAAATATGTTGTAATTGACAAACACAAAAAGGTCGTGATTTTTTTACAATTAACCCTTTAAATTATTTCTTTTTTTTTTAACAGAAAAATATTATTCATTTCATTATGTTGTTAATTTACGTAAATAAAAACCCAAAATAAAAATCTGCCATGTCGATTAAGTAGTTTCTTTATTTAATAATTATAATAAAAATCTGCCATGTCGATTACCTAGATTCTTTATTTAATAATTATAATAAATTGAGATAATGAAGATTACTTTTGAATACAAATTAGATATATAAATAACATCTCGTGCGTGATTACGTCGGTTGCTTGTAAGTTGTTCAAAGTTTGAAATAAAATAAAATCAATCTCATTGCCTGTAAACGAGCTGTCCTGCCGTTTGTATTACAGGCTGTAGCCGGTTGCCCTCCGACACAAAAAAACGACCGACTGTCGGTGCACTGAAATCTCAAATTTTCGGTAGCCAACTGATTTGGAATTACAATTTCACCCTGACTATTTTATTTAGGGATAAAGTGCACTTTGACTCTCAATTAGTGTTTAAAGTATAAATTAGATACTAAATTATTTTTGTATGATTTTAACTCTGATTTTATGTGGCAAATACAAATTGGACCTCAAATAATTTTTTTAATAAATAAATATTTTTACTTTTAAAATTGAACAAATAAATCCATCAACTAATAAAACAAGATATGTAGAGTCTTTTATTAAATAAATTGACATAGAATATCATTATATTAGTGGATAAATTGACACAAAGGTTAAAAACATTATGGTAAATTTTTAAAAATGAGTGAAAAATCAACAACACTATTTTTTTATGATGGACTTAGAAATATTTTTAATATAAATATAATATTAAACTATAATGCTAAAAAGAAGATAACTAATTTAATATAATGAATTGAGAATAAAATTAAAATTTAAAAATTACTCCATAATGTTAAAATTCGAAAAAAATTCTAATATGAGACTATAATGTTTATAATTTTCATATATTTTTATTGTTTTAAAACTATAATTAAAGGAACATTTATGTCTCATTTTATTAGTTGAAGAACATATGTATTTATTTAAAAAAAAGCTTAGGGTCCAATATATACTCAGATACTAATTCAAGGTCTAATTTGTACAAAAATAGTTAAGGGTCAATTTGTCACTGAGACACTAGTTGAAGGTTCAATTTGTACTCAAGATATTAGTTCAGTACAATTTGTACAAAAATAGTTCATGATCTAATTTGTACATGAAACATTAGTTGAGAGTCTAAATTATACCTTATCACATTTTATTTATGATAAATTTTGTATATATTGCTTGTACACTATAATTATAGTATATTTTTAAATGATACTTCTTTCATCCCATTTTTATGGATGTTGAATTCTACTTGTAATATTAATTTGAAAAGTAAAAAAGAACATAACCGTACCTTTTTTTTATGCAACGCTGTCCATGTTTTTATTTTAAATTTTTACATGTAGAATTTGGTGTCAATGTAAGACGTACGTTGTCAGAAAAATGAAAATGGAACATAAGATGTCTTTTAAGTATTAATTGAAAGTATGAATATAGTTTGTTAAAAAAATCATATTAGAATTGATGGAAATAGAATTGGGCTAAAATTGATTTCATGACCTTTTTAAATGGGTGTGTGTAGACATTTATTTTTAAATGATAAGAGAACTATAAAAATCAGATTAGATCAATTCTCGCTCAAAAACTCATTAAATGATATACTTAAACACCCTAATGAGCTGTAAAATTAATGGAGGAAAATTGAGATGAGTGTGGAAAAAATTGAAGCCTAGTTTGGTTACCTGTCAATTTATTTGCACAAAAGAGTTATAGAATTATTTTATTTTCTATTTTATTTGTAGTGAAATTAATGCGGTTGAGTTATTATAATATATAATAAATACATAGATAATAAATGGACAGGTAGAACATCGCATCTGATTCACGGATTTTATTGTTTTTCCATTTTATTTATTCAGAAAAAAGAGTGACTTTTTTTTATCCTTTTCTTCTTTTTAACAGTCAAAGGGAAATTTTCATTAAATCTGAGAAATTTCTACACAATCCATTGATAAATTGGTTACAAAAGAAATTTTTAACAGGTCCAAGGATCACCAAGACACGCACTAACTGAATAGTTTCTCAAGGAGTTCTCTTTACAAGAGACCCAATTCCAAATCCTAATTTTAAGAATAGAAGTCACTCTGTCTAAACAGAAGCTTGATTTGTTGAAAACCACGTCATTCCTAAGATTCCAGAGAGACCAAATCGTTGTTGCGGCCTTCTTCAGTTTGCCCTTTCCCAAGCTTTGTAAAAAGTTGATCATGGGATCAAAATGTAGAGTCACCTTCAATCCGAGCCACTTGAAAATTTCATTCCACACATAGGAAGAAGCTTTGGAAGTGAAGAAAAGATGTCCCGAGTTTTTCTCCTCCTATCCTATTGGCATAATTTGCATATGGCATCAGTGCCCCCAATGTTGACCCCCTCTTTCTCAAATTTTCAATTGTTGTGAGTTTCCATGCTGAGGATATTGTTTTTCTAGGAGACCAACCAGACCATAGTCTCTTGAAAGCAAGAACCTCCGGTTCTGAATATGCAGTGTTCACCCTTTTTCTTGACAAGGAATAAATCGTATGCAGTGGAAGTGGTGTAGGCGAATGCTTCCAAGACCATACATCTTGCCCTGTTTGAGATGGAAGGTGTCTGCCAATAGTATTCATTAGCAAATCAAAGGCCTCCTTATTTCTTGCAGAAAGAGTACAACTCCATTTCAAATCCCAAACCCATATGTCATTTTCCCAGGTACCCATTTAAACAATTTTGCAATTTTTTGGCAGCTCAAATTGACTTCTAAGCTCCCCCTTCTATCCACGTGTCTTTCCAAAAGAATGTGTCATTCCCCAAACCAATCTTCCTCACAAAACATTCCCGCAAGCCATCTCCGTTGGGACCCCAAAAGATTGCTTAAGTCTTTCCACCAGTTAGAAGCTGAAGAGCGTCCTCTAGCAGTAGCAATTGAACCCTCTGTGTCATAATGCTGCCATATTTGAAAGAAGTACTTTGACCCACAATCTGCCAGGTTCTTCTACTAATATCCTCCAGATCCATTTTCTCACCAAGGCCTTGTTATCCCTAGACCCCCTTCCTTTTTGCCTTACAGATGTTAGCCCAACTTACCCAAGGGATTTTGTCATTGGCATCGTTCCCTCCCCAGAGAAAGGCTCTTTGGATTTTAACCAGATCGAGAATAGTAGACTTTGGAATGAGATGAAAAGACAGAGAGTAAATTGGGAATTAGGAGAGTACCGATTGGATGAGAGTCGCTCTTCCACCCATAGCAATATTGTTTCCATCCAATTTAGCAATATGATTCTTGACTTTCCGAATTAGCCAGGACCAGCTCTCTCTCTTATGTGATTGTTGATATCAATTCTTATACCCAAATAAGTAAAGTGACCTCTTTCCCTTCTACATCCTAGAATTCTTGCTCCCTCGATCATCTCTTCTTCTGCAACATTGTGACCAAAGAGAGAACTTTTTGAGAATACGTTTAAAGGTCTTCATATTGTCCTTATCTTTCGAGCAAAGAAACACCACATCATCTACATATTGAAGGTGGGAGATCGGAATTTTCTGACGACCAATGAGAGCGGGTTTTAGGAGGCAAATTTCACACGCTTTCAGAGTAAGTAAACTCAGGCCCTCTGCCGCAAGAATGAAGAGGAATGGGGACAAGGGATCATCACCTTGTCGCAATCCCCTTTTGAGGAAGAATTCGCCACATGGACTGCCGTTTACAAGTACAGAAGCCGATGCCGACCCTACGTAGACTTTGATCCAACCTCTCCATTGATCACAGAAGTTAAGATAATCCCAGTCAATAGAATCAAACGCCTTTGAGAAGTCGACTTTAAAGAAAAACCTGCCCATCTTCTTCTTTTTGGCTTTGTCAATAGCTTCATTGAGAATAGGATCTTATCCATAATCTGTCTGCCCTTAATGAAGGTCGTTTGATAGTCTGCAACCACGGAGTCGATGACCTTACTAAGGCGAACTGCAAGAATTTTGGAGATGATTTTGTACGCCCCACCAATTAAAGAGATAGGTCGATTACTATTCTATACACTGGGGGAGTCATTTTTTGGGATGAGACAGATGAAAGAGGGATTGAATCATTTCACCAGTTTGCCGTTTGCATGAAAATCTTTGATCATTTGATCTCCATTCACAATGCTCCAGTAATTCTTGAAGAAGCCAAATGTAAAACCGTCCGGGCCTGAGCTCTCATTCGAGTCAATACTCCACACTGCTTGTTTTATTTCCTCTTCAGAGAATTCTACCGTTAAGAAAGAGTTGTCAGATTGATCTAGTTGCTTTGGGAAGAGATTCGATGGAAGATAAGGCCTGGCGCATGGTGTCGAATCAAAGTGCTTTTGAAAGTGATTGAAAATTTATGCTTTAACAACATTGATCGAGTCGACCCAACAGTTATTCACCTTAATCCCGAAAATTTCTGCCTTTTTGTTTCTAGAATTTATCCACCTGTGAAAGAACCGGAAATTTATATCTCCCTCTTGTATTCACTTGATACACGATTTTTATATAATTGAGCCTCTTTCCATGACACTTCTTTCAACAGACCCTCTATAAATATTAGAAAAAGTACATACGAGCTTACTTGTTTCATATTTGGTGTTTAATTTTGTGTAGATGAATGATACATATGGAGAGCAAAAAAAAAAATCGACATGTGTTAATAATCCAACATGATGGAGCACTAAGTAAAATATGAAAAACTGGAATAGAGAAATTCATAAAAAAACACTTTCATTTTATAATCCACTTTTTAAATAAATTTACATGCAATTATAACACACAACATGCAAGAATAATTCACAAATAAAGTTGAATTATTTTTTAAATAATTCAAGTGGTTAAATAGTTACACTAAATGTGCCGTGAGTCACCATTTAATCGATCCAAAATAAAAGATGAAATACTATCCAAACAAATCAGAATTATTCACATGTTTATCAATGATTACAAACTTATATACCCACCATTTATAATATGATGTCATATAAACAATTAATTAAAAATAATTGTGAATTTTTTTATTACGTGACATCACACAATAACGGATGGGTATTTAAATTTGTGTGTAATTATTTCCGGTGAACAAATATATTTAGAATAATATTAGGACCCCTAGGTATTATTTTGTACCGTGACGTGGTATAATAAAACAAAAGGAAAGCTCAAGGGATAACATTTGTTTGGCAAGAAGACATCCTTGTGTTATCCACAATTCCAGTCATAACTAATAACTTCATCAAAATTCAAAATCTACACACTTTTAATTACACACACCAATGGCTTCTGCATCATCACCAACCTCCGCTCATTATAAAGCTTCTCAAAACCCTATTTCTTCTCATATACGTAGGTTTCCGATTTCACTATCATTTCTGCACGCAAAAGCAACGCCGGAAGCCACTAATTGTGCGGAATTCTGGCGACGAAAGTGCGACTGAGACGGCGGTGGAGGCCCCAAAAGGGCCTCCCTCGCTTATCTCAGCTCTTAATGTGGAAAAAGCTTTGCGCGGCCTTGGTATACATGTCATGCATTTGGTGATCTTAAATTCATTTTTCTATTATATTAGTCTGCACGTAATTCTATATTTTTAGATAAATTTAATTTGTGCATTTTATTCATGTATACAATTATACGGTACAACTGATACAGACTAATCAAAAGATTAATTTTATAGAAGATTATTAATGAAGTATTGTTTTAGAGTTGCAGCAATTACGGAGGTGGATCACTATGGGAGACTAGGGCTTCAAAATGGATGTTCATACGATCAGGTCCATTTAGAACTACTTCTGTCTTTTAACTGTTAGACGATTTTTATACGTATATATATACAGGTTAGTAATGCGTACAATAGCAAGGTAGCAGAAGTGATGAATAAAGGTTTAGATGAAGAGGAGCTTAGCAAAGAGCTAGAGCTTTTGAAGGTAATATAAAATTCATTTCAACATTTTATTTACTATTTTTTTATGCTATCCCTTGCTTTCCTTTTGTTTAATTAACGAAATATAATTAAAAGTGATAAAAATCTTATAAATGGTTTCATGCACGTTTTTGTCTAATATTGAATACTAGATAAGACCCGGCGTATTACGCGGTATGTTTGTTAAATAAATTTTATAATATAATGTATTACTATATTAATGTTTTCCATAATAATATATATGTATAAAATTTTGTATAATTATTAAATTTAAGTAATAAAAATATTAATTGCATAATAATTTATTCTAAGTATTAGAATTATTATAATTATATGAAAATTTACTATAAATTTTGTTTCAAATTTATTTTACAGTAAATATAAAAATAGAACAAAAATATCATATAATCGACGTATATATATTAGAATAATATATATCGTAAATCAACGTATGATTATATTCAATTTTTTAATAATACTAATATATATATATATATATATATATATTAGGATGAAATAAAGTAAATTAATTGAGTCGGTCATTTTTTAATAATTTATTTAATATGTTAATATTATTGTATAAGTGACTAATTATACATTGATTCATAATTATGATTAATATACAAAACTCCTTATATTCTTAACTCCTAATTAAACACATAAATTATTTTTTAAATTAATGACACATCTTCTAAACTCACTAAAAATATACGGTTAAATATTTAAAACTTCATATTATTATATAATTGGATACACTTATTTGAAATACTCACAAATAATATTTTAAAAATATTGAATTATCTCAGTAAAATATTTAATAGGAGTAGTACACTTTATAGACTGGAGTTAAAGGAAAAGGTTTTCAAAATCTATAAATATGCATGAATTAGTTTAGTTGGTAAGTGTTATAATCACTATATGAAAGGTGATGGGTTCAAACTCTTATAAAGATTTTTTTATTTAAAGAAAATTGACACATAAGCAAAACTCACCATAATCAACACCTCACAACTAAATAACATGTGGCAGTGAAAACACAAAAAATTGACATATAAGCAAAAAAACTTCATATTAGTATATAGGGGATTGTTCCGGTAGTATTTCATTTTTTATTTTCTAAGTATCACAAAAATGTTAATAAGACCAATACTAAAACAAAAAATGTGTAAATTATTTATTTGAAATTTAGCATTGAATTTGGTTGGTACGAACAAGCAGGAATCACATTCAATTTTATCGACGGTTGAAGAAAGGAGGCTGTACGATTGGAGTTTGGCAAGGAAAGGGAATCCCGAAAGATTTATGTGGCCTTATGAGGTTGATATAACTCAACCCCACCCAGGGGACCCACCTCCTCAGGTAAACAAACCAAGAGTAATATTTTTGCGAATTGAACGTATACGATAAACTTTATTTTTACTATCACTAATCCACTAACATAATTAAATATGACAGTAATAGTATATATACATGATAATAATTAAATGTGACAGTAATAGTGTATATACATGACAATAATAATAAATATGCATGACAATGATGTTAAAAAAAAATAAAAATCATTGTATACACTCATTACACACAATTTTCTGTCATAAATGAATATGCACGATAGACACTATTATGAATTTTTACACCAATGCAGGTACCGTGCAATTATAGAACATATAAAATAAATATACACCTAATATACTGAATGTTACATTAATAAAACAGTCATAATTAGTTCTCTCTTTCTAAAAATTATTGCATTAATTATAATTTTGACAAATCAAGAGTTTTCATTTTTTTCATATATACTATAGTAAAAAAATGTTGACAAGTATTGGTTCCTATAATTAAAATTATTAACAATATTAGTCTACAAATTGTTTTATTTCTTTGCCTGAACTAATTTAAATTTTGATCAAGATTGAATCAAATTGTACAATTTTTTTAAATACTCCAAAGACCAAAAGTGCACTACACATTGAAAACAATAAGAATAATAACAAAAATATCACATGTCAACCAAATACACCAAATTATATATTCACGGCTTACACAGTGATTTCACATAAACAACTAATTAAAGGGTTAATTGTATAAAATATCATGACTTTTGTACATTTTATCAATCAATTGAAACATATATTTTTAATACACGACCTTTCAAATCAAATAGTTGTAATTCTATGATATGACTATTTTCCGACAAGTCTCTGCTGACGTGTTAATTTGTTAAACTACAAAGAATTAAAATTAATTAATTCAAACAATAACAAAAATCGTAAATTTATTTATAATTTCCATGAATGAGTGTTAGGTATTAGTTTGAGTGTCCAGAGCTTAAGGTGAAGTCATGTCATATCCGCGAAATAGGAAGTCCAGTTGTGTGTCCACTCCAAGAATGGTAAGGGTAAATTTCAATTTCATTTTGCAGGAAGCAGAGGACGAAGGGCCAACAAGGTTGACAGGTTACTTCTTTTAGCCTGGCTAATTTTGTCCTTCACATTCCTCATCGCCTTCAGTCGTTGATATCTCACCTATTTATTTACAGTTTCCATAGTTTTGAATCACACCCTAATTCTCCCCCAATACACATGTAATATTAGATAAATGGACATGGCAACTGGCAAGCCTACCTTGTCAAATATCTTCAATCGCAACTACATATTGCTATTAATTGTAACCACACAATTAAAGGTCAAGATAATTTCGATGCACTAGATCACATATTAGCATATGGTTTACTACACTCTATACTGAGCTTATAGGGTAAGTCTCATATGAGACCAATAAAAAAAAAAAAATTACTCCTCAAAAAAAAAAAAATTACCACTTTGAAGGTAAAAAGTACAGAATATATATATATATATATATATATATATATATATATATATATATATATATATATATATAATACATTTTACTTACAAGATGATAATCTTTCTAAAAAACGTTACTCATTGGTAAATTAGCCACGTTTAGAGTCCGACAGGAGGGTGCGGTGGGGGCCTAAGCTATAGTTAAATTTACGCTAAAACGTATATACAATACAATACAATATTTCCTAATTACAAAATAACAAAAACTCGCGCATCAAAAAAAGGTCACAAACGCGTTAAATTGGATCACAAGGATAGCACACATTATATAAGCATGCAATATTAAATATATCACCATTCATGTAATATTATTACTTGTTTAAAGTATTACTAATAATATTGCATAAACTGTTCAAAAAAATAATAATAATAATATTGCATAAACAACCATATAAATATTTGTATACTAAACAAGTAATACTATCATATCAATGGCCCAATTTTGACCCGCAAATTTAAGCTTACTTATTTCTTGTATAAGAGAAGTAGTCTTAATATTTTGAGGTCTCTACCTCGATTTTACAAGAACTCTTTTTAGAGTATGAAATATCACTATTTAAACTCTTGGTTTTATATGTCCTAAACAATACTTTAAATAAGAGAATTTCCATAAACCTTAATTCATTAAAAAAATTTGTAATTTTATATCCAAACACGTATAATTATTTTAAAGAAACAAAAATAATTGTTTATGTAAAATTTCAATCACAATGCATGTGCATAACATTGATATAGTAAAAATAGAATTTATTATATGCACCTAGTATGACAATAATAATGAATGTACATAAAAATAATAGTAAAAATAGAGTTTATCGTATGCAATCGATTCACACATGTTGCTCTCAAAAAATTTGACAGCCGCGAAAAAAATATGTGAAAATAAAAAACGTGTATATAACTAATATTTATTTGTCATATATTATATATCAATCATATCACGTAACAAGACTCGTTATGTTTTAAAAATTAAAATAGGTTAATTGCACAAAACTTCCTTTCTGATTTAAAAATGCTGTGTGATATCCCCAAGTTTAGAAATTGCACGAAACTCCAGTTGTATATTAAAATAAAGCTAGCTCTCAATTTTTTAAGACACAAAGTCAACTATTTTATCTATATTTCCTATTTCATGTCGTTAATAGTATAGTCTCAGACTTCAATATTTGAAAAAACAAGATAAGAAAAATAATGAAAATAAATAAAATCATCAACTATTTTCAGACAAAAAGGGAGAGTTAGCTTTATTTAATAAAGCACATACGAACAATTTCCAAACCACGAGGGGCACTCACGCAACATTTCCAAAGCACAGGCAAATTTAGTGCAATTAATCCAATTAAAATACCCCTCAAGTTTACAATCACACCAAGGGCGTATTTTTCTGAAAATACGAGAATACGACTTTGTAATGCAATTTGAGAGGGGGAATAGACAAAACAAAATAAATGTCAAGGATATTAATTTTAAGTTTTGAAAGAGCTGGTGTTTTTCAGTAATCAGGCTTAAACTTAAGGGTAGTTTTTGTAATTACCCCACACAGGCACACACATCGCACGCTTGTATATATATATTCTTCATTACTCTCTTATCTATATAAAGGGTATATATATAAAGAGAGAGAGAATAGCAAATCGGACTCGCTCTCGTTGATGCAGACATGTGCACCATGAATTTGTTGTGCTAGCTGTGCTTCAAATGTATGCTATATATATATATATATAGATAAGAGAGTGAGGAAGAAATTTACCTGTGTGTGTATATACATGTATATGTATGTGTATGTATCTGCATGGGGAGATAGAGGTAGAAGGTCCTAAATTTCTGGAGAACATACCTTCATCAGCATCAATCAGCAAGTGTGCAACTTCTGTGCTAAGATCGATTGAGTGAAATAAAAACTTCCAAACAATATTTTCAATTGCCAGGCTCTGGCAAAAACCTTTGCTAGCATCTGAAACTCAGCTTAGACAAGGGAAGAGGGTTAGTTCAATAATTAATCAAAAGAATTTTACCAGATGGAATTAATTAAAAAGTGCACTATCTAAGTATCTATAGCAATATTCTAAGTTAGAGATGCCTTCAACCTAAACGTATTAAAATATGTAGTTATGGCTTCATGTAAAGGACTCTTTACCATGACTAATATACACCAATTAAACTACAAGTTGACACAAATACCTATTTAAAGTTCACCCCATAACCTCAGTGTGCTCTGCGTTTATGGTGATGGTATTCATCTCTGTAGTCGTCGTGAGAGCCACTGACCGCCTGCCACTTGTCATCACGCTGTTGCTCTTTCAACTGCCACCTGTCATCACGCCGTTGCTCCCTTAACTGCTTTGTGTGATAGCCTGCATCGCCCACTTCATATCCCCCTACCTTCCTCTCAGCAGGCTCTGAAAGCCTGTGATGGTTCTTGTGCAAACCATGGGCATCAGCAGACTTCTTTGACTCTCCATGATGGTGCTTGTGCCTCCCTTCACCATGGCAGTCGGGGCTTCTGCACGCATCTTCTTTGCCCGAATTTGACCTCTCTCCATGATGTA
Source organism: Paraleonurus japonicus (assembly GCA_030762865.1). Classification (NCBI taxonomy): domain Eukaryota; kingdom Viridiplantae; phylum Streptophyta; class Magnoliopsida; order Lamiales; family Lamiaceae; genus Paraleonurus; species Paraleonurus japonicus. The sequence goes on along the minus strand of CM061054.1, from coordinate 51,018,645 downwards.
CCCTCTTGTCTCTTACGGGAAAAGAGGATCGGTAACTCTTCTCGTGCCTTTCATCAGAATGCATATGCTTGTCATGCTGCCCTTTACTCCCCAACCTTCGGGCCAAGCTATCATCGGAGTGACTCACAGCTGCTTCCTTATCTCTCCGTGGTTTGTAGTCATGTGATTTTTCCCGGCTGCCATGTCGGTAGCTGTCTGAAGAACCATCCTTGTAGTCCGAAAGTGGTTCTCTGTTGCAAAGCCTCAATTAGAAATTTGTATCAAGAAAAGAGTAAATTGCAGAATTAGTCCCACAGTAATTGAGTATTGGCAATTTTAGTCCCATACGAACCAAGTTTCTCAATCAAGTCTAATAACTTTAAAAATGAAGTACATTTAGTCTTATATTGACAAAATTGCAGGATTTTTGCAACATGTTGCTCACGCGAGTTGCTGCCTTGCCGGAATTCCATATAACTGGACTAATGACTTTACATCATTTACGTGACATAATAAGACACCAACATATTAATTTCAATTTAAAAGTAACAACTTAATTAGCATCCTAAACATAAAATTGTCAATGTGCTACTAAAATTGCATTATTTTATATATCATGGGATTTGATTGGGAAAATTGTTTAGTATGGGACTAAAAATCGTCAACACCGATATGGGACCAATTTTAAAATTTACTCGAAAGATATTAAATGTGATGCTCTTGATCTATTTACTAAAGATTAGCAAATTCATGTACGAGTCCATTACACTGCCATCCAAACTATGGGAGCTTTTGCACTACACAATTTTTCACCTTGCAATCCAAAGTCCATCCTCAACAGAGATGTATGGTATTCTGCAAAGGCTGTCAACTCTGGGGGTTGCCCAAGATGGCAAAGTGTAACGAATCGTATAGTTCAAAGGGGCAACAGAAAGGAGCTTGTATGGTGAAGTGCAAAAAGTGTGCAAAGTTTGATGGCGTGTAATTAACCCTTCTTATCACCTTATGGTAGAGGGTCTGTACTCTGTAATCAAGAGAGGGAGAGATATGTTCTTGCATGCGTGTCTATTAATGCTTTCATATGACACTTAATAATTACCTTAAAACATTTTCACTTGAGTGCTTCCTTTTATGCCCCCGCACTGTTGAAGACCAAAGTGCTCGGGACGAGGTCCCATATTTCTCATTGTCATATTTACGCTTCAAGATGCAAATGGTATCAAAATCTGAAAGTAAAACTTTACGTGCTGTCCATTTGAAGGCAATTGAAACACTCATCAAACTTACCCAGGGCTAGGCAGGCTGCCGTGGCATGGAAGGAATGTAGGGAGGAGCAGCAAAAGGCAAAACAGGGACCATGGAGGCATTGTAAGGCATCATTGAAGGGTTATTATACATATTTGCATAGGGTGGAAAGGGAGGCACTTGAGGGCCATTCCAGTAGGGTGCTGCATAGCCTGGCATGCCTCCATTAAATACTCCATTTCCTAAAATACTCGACTAATTAAGAATTTCTGATTTTGCAAGGTAAACAAGAAAGCTATACTGATAGTACCTGGATGAAACATGGGATTTGAATGGGAAATAGGGCAGTCTCTCATAAGATGGTCTGGAGAACCACACGTGTAGCAATTACGGATACCCTGAAGCCCAACAAATTAACTGGCACTGATAAGACTTCTGAAGCATGAAGTAATTGCACGTTTATGCATTAACTCTGAAAAAAATAGATGAGTTTCTACAGCCAGAGTACTCCTATAATAAAAAAAGTCATAAATCCGAATCACATGTCAATTTGTTTATGAATATTCTGGGATAAAACAGGTCCGAAACTTGTTTCATGTCAAAAACAAAACCAGGTACTGATCCCAGCAGATTCAGCTAGGATATAACTTTGAAATAGTATGCAGCCTAAAAATCAATAGATATCCAAAAAAGATACACTCTGATTTACCTTTTTGTATCCACCAGGACCTAAAAGTTCCGCCCTCCACCTGAAAATAGCATCATTATAGTAGAGGTTAGACATCAAATAAAACAACAACTATTCACTACAGAGTGCCAAACATGTCAAGGAAAGAACTGGTGGACAGAAGAAAGTGATCACAGGGGTTATTAGTAACCAAGAAAACTACCAGAATTGGATGGTATATAATATATTAGCTCCACCTCAAGTAATTAATCTGAGCAAAAAATAAAAAAATCTTGGAAAAGAATCTTAAAAAAAAAAAAAAAAAGAGAGAGACGCTTCAAGTGGTCACAATTTCAAACATCTGCTAAACAATTTCTTCTCAACACATTTTACCTATGTCCTCATCACATCTAAGCATAAAATTCGATCAGGTATATGATTCCAAAAATACCACGACATATTAGAGGAAGGCACTTTTCAGGAGTAACAGATTTTCAACGGTTTTTCGGTTTCAGTTTGAAAACTCCCCAATAAGCTTATACTGATAATAATAGCACAGTTATTTTAGATACGACTCTCAAGCATGAGAAGCATGGTTAAGGCAAACTTCCCCAAGGTGACAATCTGTAAAAAAGCTAGAACACGTCATAACATGTGAACATCATAGCATGAGCACTGAGCAGAGGCACGTACCTTCAACATGAACTTTAGCTTGAGGAAGAAAAGGTAGATTTTCACCCTGAAAATCTGCCGACTGCGCAAAATCTTCAGTTTCTCTTATATCATTTTGATGAGGACGCATGCCTCTTGCATTATCTAATTGATTGGCTTTTGTGATTGGAGACCAGAGTTTAAATCTCTATTACAAGAGTCCCAATATGCCGTGCTTCTCCAATGTCGTTGGTCATAGAGTGGCTCCATAGTAACTTGATTGGATCCTTTTCCAGTTGCACAAGATGACTGAGGCAATTCATGTTCTCTTTGGGCAACAGTTAAAACGCATGAAACATCCTTAGCTTGAATTCCAGATTCTCCATCTGCATTTACAGAAGGGGGAAAAATATCATTCACCATTGTAAAGTTAAATCATGTTCGAGTCTCTCAAGGTTTGCATTAAAATAAGCTATCTACCTGGCACATCTTTTTGCATGTCCTCTAGATCAGCATCAAGCATTTGAGATTCACGGAAATGCGAAATTGCCTGCCGCAGTGACAAATTAGGTAGCAGATCACCTACACCGCATTTCCTAGATAAACATTTCGGCACATCCCCTTTTCCATTAGAACTTGACGGATACCTACAAAAACAAAAATCCTAAGTGATTCAGATTAATAATTTAACTCCATACAAGGATAAAATGGAAATAAAATCTAGAGATAGGAAGTATTGGCTGAGAACAATAGTATTAATGTGGGAGTATCAGGCATCCAAACAGCTCGTTTAAGCATAAAGAACTCACACTTCTCACAAAAGCTATGCTGACAACAAGGTATCATCACAGCATCCTTGAAGAAATTGGTGCACAGTGAGCATTTCAATTCCATTGGCAAGTTAGTGCTTTGCACAGCCAGGATATTGGATTTGGGCGGCCTTTTAACAACCAAAAGAATATATAAGTGTGCAGACTTCACGAAGATTAAAAATATACAGAAACAACAAAAATCACACTTGTTTAATTTAAAGTGCTCGTCAACTTTTGGCAACTTGCTTGCATCATTTCCGGTTGATTAGAACCTGACAGTAACATCAATCATAGTAACTAGTAAGCAAATTCTAGAGAGAAAAAACTAGAAAAAAGATGACCAAAAACAAGATACCTCTTGGTGTTTCATTGACAGGTTTGAAAGAGTCAAGGTTTTTACATTCTAATCTGGAGAAGATAGACAATGAAGATCAAAATTAATAATCAACTAATCCAGCAACGAGAATATGGACCAAAGCCACATGAATGCCAACCAAAAGTAGCAATGCAGATGAAATATGCTAGTGAAATAGTTATAAATCTGAAGAAATCTTTGTTTGTTACCAAAAACTGCAGACTATTGCCCACGAAAAGTAATAGCCAATTATTGGAAACCTTTACAACCATAAAAAATATTTATGATCCAGGTGAAGAATTAATCATTTATTACCTCACATCCACAAAGACCATAACAAGCAAACTATTACAACACGAGAAATTTATCTAGACAACTAGCTTATTTAAAAGGAACTCCAACATCTCAAAATTATATTATGGTCAAAAGGAATGCAGACCCTGTGCTTGAACAATTTATGACCAAGGAGTCGATTCTTCCATGCATCTAGAATTGATTGAAAATGAGGATACAATCATGGCCCAGGAGACTTGTTATACATGCCAGTTTCAGTGATGTAATACGAAATGCTGAATAGTTACATTTCCTTTGAACTTTCTATTAAGCAGTTGATGCAGGTAAAATATAAGCAAAACATGCAGGTTAGTTACTGGAAGAGTTGGTCGAAAATAACCCAAGCACAAAAGTTCTCATCACCCATCACCTTGGTAAAAGAAATTTTTCTCTTAATCAAACTACAAGGAAAATACTAAATAATTCCTGGAACAAGATATTATCTGCAAATTACCTTTCATCAGCATTATAGTTTTATGCAATGTTAAGATCATGCAAAACGGATGCAGAGACTTATAGGCATAGGATAATTGTGTAACCTTCATAGCCAATGTTTACATACCTCAAACCAACAACATCATCCTTCTTATTCCCCTTGAAGTTATTTTGATCAAATCCTTGAATTAAGTCGGGAAGTTTGAATCTGGCGTGGGACAAAGATCAGCACCCAAGACATCAAATTCATCCATAGGCCTATTCTGTGGAAGTCAAGAGTGCCAAATGATTAGAAGTTGGTGTGCAAAATAAATAAGCAACATAATAAAGTTATACATTAACCAAAATATGAGGTAGTTTCAGTTCCTAGGAAATTGATATGTGCACTTTGAGAGGAGATGGAACCAGAGGTTGGTCCATTCCAACCACACAATAGAACGAGACAATGAGAACCACCAAAGATGGGAAGGAGTTATAGATTTACACATCAACGTGAACATATATTGTATTCGTGGGCAAATATATAGACCCCATATGAATGATAATTCACCAAGATACTTGAATACATTCAAATATTCACTCATTTAAAAGATGTTGAAAGCCCGATATTGAGGAAAAAAAAGGAAGTCTGGAACACGAATACCAAATTCACTTACAACTGGATTCAAATCATGAGACTCTTTCATCCCGACATGTTTTACAGCTTGATTGGGTAACCTGCACCAGATATAAAATAAAAAAGTTCAGTGTGTAGGATAGTATTAAATACTTAGTTCTGCAAAACTCTCAAAATCAAAAGCTCATACAGTAACGACAAACTTAGTATATACTGCAACAAGACACGAAAGGGGCGACACAAGACTCACGAAACCCATAATTAGTGTCAATGCATCCACATGTAATAGGACAGATTTCTCAACATAGACTCCTGGAAGAGCTCCACGTGGTTTTTATAGCAATAACTCTTAAGAGAAACCTATTGATATTACTTACCAAACCTCCACGAATCCAGAGAGGGTGACACGTATTGAACAACAACCCAAAAGTGATTGAGTACATATCTTTTTTAATACTATATATATTGAGCATAGTGGTGAATTTAATGCAACGCTAAGATAGTAAGATTACATGCAACCATTACCGCCAACTCCTGACAGTGACAGTAGCAAATTTGGAGGTTTCCATTTGATAAGTAATCAGTTCCTGTTACTCCATGAATTTAGCATATAATTAATTTGAAGAAGGGAGTTTTAATATATTTATAGAAAAATCAGTTAAGTTTGCTTAAATTTATCTGAACAACATCTGGATATTTAATTTGAAATTAGGAGGTCAGTGTCTTCGGTGGGAGGGGCAATTGACTTATCCAAGAGGGTGGGGAATGGGGAGGACACTTCCTTTTGGAATGAAGCTTGGGCAGGAGAAGGCAGTTTAAGAGATAGATTCAATAGGCTATTTCAACTAAGTTCGAAGGAGGGTAAGGTGAGAAGTTTGGGGAGTGGAGAGAGGGAGTATGGTGCTGGGAATGGAATTGGAGGCGTGATCTCATGGATCGTGAAATTGCTATGCTCAATGATCTAATCACTGTTATCAACAGGTACCCGTTAGCACAAGGTGAGAGGGATATATGGAGATGGAATCCTTCCCCAGACGGCTTGTACTCTACTAAGATGGCTTATGAGGAGTTATGGCTTCGGCAGGAGGGAGTTCGGACGGACGACAATGAAGCATTCAAGCTGCTGTGGAACAAGATTTCACCACCAAAAGTGATTGTACACGCGTGGAGGGTTATGCATGGAAAGATTTCAACAAGAAACAACCTACAAAGACGTCATGTAATACCGGCTTTGGCGGACAGCAGGTGTGTTTTGTGATGACCATATTGAAACTGTAAGGCATGTTATGTTTGAATGCTCTTTCTCTAATCAAGTGTGGATGAGTTGTTGCAAATGGCTAGGAGTGGACATGGTTTTACATTCAGATCCAGGTGTGAATTTACTCATGTTCAGTAATTTAGTGAAGAAGGATAGTGGCAAAAATTTGTGGTAAGCATTTGGGAGTGTGTAGTATGGTTGTTGTGGGAATGGCGTAACGCGAAAGTTTTTAGAGGCGAGGAGCTATCCTTTGATAAGGTGGTGGAAGAAATCAAGGCAAGATTATGGAGCTGGATCTCGACTAAGGTGCCAAGATGCCACATACTTAGCTTTGCTGATTGGATTGATAACACACTTATGATTCTTAACAATTGTTAGAATGTTAGCTGATATGCTTTCTGTTAGCTTTGAGGTTGCTGTGCATCCACTGTAACTATATTGCTTGTACCTTTCTTTGGGGCATTTCTTATGCCTGTGTCTGTTTTTAATAAAGTTTTGATTTTACCAAGCAAAAAAAAAAATTGGCAGTCAAACGTGTTAAATCATTACGACGGTAACATTAACTGGCATTCTTTATTAAGAAGTTCCAATAACTGCCTTCTCTTAAATATTCTTTTCATTTGTTGATTCACATAAGCTTATGATCCTCAATGTCTTTTGAGTCGACGGGGAAAAAATGGCAGTCGACACGTGTTATTCATTACGAACTTAGACGGTAACATTATTTAGCATTCTTTATTAAGAAGTTTCATTAACGGCCTTCTCTTAAATACGCTAACAAACTGTTGACATCACTTTCCATAATCATGAATTTTATCATCAATTAGAATGTGGCAGGCGCGATAGGGGAAGTCAATTAGCCATTATGGCCGTGCCGACTAACTTATTCTTCCAACATACATAACTTTGTTACTTGGCAAGCACAATCATATGAGGAACTGAATTACCAACAGCCTCCACTCTGATCATCTGCAACCATTACCACCAAACCTTCATTTGATTTCTCAGTTCATCACTTATCTATACATTAAGATAAATATTCAGGAAGAACCAACCCCAAAACTCATCAAGAATAAACAGCATAACTTACTCACACACAAAAGCAAAATTCACAAAGATAACAATCATTACAGGTATATGTACAAGCATGCAACAGTACAAACTCAGCCCAAACGAATGAACTTATAGTCAAATAAACTAATTAAGAAATAAAAACTTACACAGCAGAAGGCACTGTTCCACCCGGAACTCTCTTCACAATCACGCTGGATCCGCTAGGAATTTGCGAATCATCACCCTTGAACTCTGTGAATCCATTTTTTCCCCGAAAAAAATTATAACCAACACATGCAATGATGCAAATTCAACGTGTTCCTCAAAATAAATTTATAACACATGCAGATTAACAAAAAGTTTCACCAACTCCCAAAGCTACTTAAATTAATTTAACAAATCGAAAAATCAAACAGAAGAACATATAAATAAAGATTCAAACAGAAACAAGGAACTGAATGAAATGGCCACGAATCAAACCGTATTAAAGTAATTAAGAGGTACCTAAACCGGAAACGGCATCAGAGAAGACGAGATCAAACCCTTGTTGTTGCTGAGAAACACCCCGCAAAATTCTACTCCTTAGCTCTCCAATGGAAATTGAGGCGCGATTTCCGATTTCCACCGTATCGAAATTCACGGAGCTCCTGAATTTATACTGAATTGACATAGCTTTATTCTTCCTTAAAGCATCACTGAAGTGAACAAATGGCTGTATATATCTATGATTCTCTGATATGTGCGTATAGACAGGGTTCTGTGTATTTATTTCGGAGCGGAAAATTCAGAAAAGGGTTTTAACCTTTCGGGTTTTGTGTTGAAATGTGAAAAATAAGGGAGAACGACGTGGTGGGCCGGTTGGGGTTTTATTTATGAAGGCGCAGTTGCTGAGGGAGAGGGTCACGTGACGTGTGCGTGTTGCGCGTAACTGAAATAAATAAATAAATAAATAAATAAATAAATAAATAAATAAATAAATAAATAAATAAATAAATAAATTATATTTATGTAATGACACTCGCCGGCCGTCGCTGGTTTTGTACATACCAATTACCATACATTTTTAGGGCGGATATTAAGAAAAGTTTATTTAATTAATTTTTATAAATAAAGTGTAAGAAAATATGTTTTGAGTAATTTAATGAGATAAGGTTAAAAAAATAGAATAAAAATGTTATTTTTTAAATTTAAATAGTATTATAAAATGTTACTCCCTCCGTCCCAATATTTCTTTCATAGGGAGGGAGGGTGCAGTTATTAAGAAAAAGCGAAAAAGTGTAGGAGAGTGAGTGGTTGAATGAGATAAAGTGTAAGAGAGAGAATAAAGTAGAATAAAACAAGAGTGACATTATTGAAATTTAAATGATATTGTGAGGGTGTAGTTTATGGAGGGTATTCCTTTTTTAATGTGTGAAAGTAATGTTGGGACGTCCAAATATGACAAGCGTGAAAGTAATATTGGGACGAGGAGGAGTAATATTTTATGATATTTTTATTTTAAAATGTGCAAAGAAGAAGCGAGATGCATGAATAAGAAAAGTGTGCGGCAAGTGGGACGGGAGTATATTGGAATTCGGTGCCCTCATGAGCTTCTAAGCTCGTTGTAGGCTAAGATATATGTAGGCCTTGTAATGGGCCAATACTCCTGATAGGGGTGGGAATAGGCTAGGTCAAAGCCGGACTTTGCATAAGAAAGTCTAGACCTATTATATAATTTTAGGCCTAAGCACGACCTATTATCTATGATAGACTTTTTAAGACTTGGTCCTGCCTATTTAGTAAATAGGCAAGGCCCGAAAGCTTTAAAGACCTATTTGTTGCAACCTTTCTATTCTTCATCAAATTTTAAAAATCACACTTATTACATTACACCGTGAACACTATAAAACTCAAAATACAAATAAAATTAACATACCAAGAATTATCAACTTACAAAAGCAATAACAAAATCTTCAAGTAGTTCAAGAATTATAATATATATTATATGTCATATATTACATATATATTATTATACATATAAATATAATTATAATATATTATACTATTATATATATATATATATATATAATTAAATATACCGGTCCATTAAGCTTAAAAGGCATACGAGAAAGTTTAAGTCGACCTATTTAATTAAATAGATTTCTTAAAAGGCTTGAGTCTGGCGTATTTATTAAACGAGCCGAGCTAGGCTTTAATAGGCCAAGCCGTAGGCACTGTCGGGTAGTCGACCTATTCCCACCCCTACTTCCGGATACCCAACTCTCCAGTCTTATTTTTGGCTAAATTTATTTTAATGATCTTACAAATTTTAAAGTATAAATTATTTTTAAGGGTTTATAAGATATACTTTTTAAATTTTATGAAAGTTGTAACATAATTGAAATTGAGCCGGATGCGAAGAAAGGCTTCCTATTATTGTAGAATATTTTAATTTAATACCGCTAAAAGGATCGGCAACAGTTTGAAATTTATTTTGACATAGATTACGTAGGACCTATTAAAACAAATTTGTATAGGAGATATGTATATTTTTCGGATGATAAATTATGCGAGAACGAGTTTGAAACATCTAGACATCACTTTTTGAGTGTACACACGGGCATAAAATTTGGATGGATTACTACAATAGACTTGGGACCTCAGCAACGATGCACGTTAGCCCTTTGACTTGTCTCTTGCAACACAATGGCATCATCCGAGACAAAAAAGGTAAAAATATAGTTGCTGGTATTTGAATTTGTATGGTGTGTCTTATTTGAAAGTGAAGGAACGCTGTTATTTTTAAGGAGGGTGTTTTTATTCTTCAAAGTTATTTGATGACCTAGGACGTGGAGTTGGTTTTTCTCGAAGAACTTATAAATTTTTGATAATTTATAATAAATATTTTTTAATTTTTATATAAAATAATTATTTTATTATTTTTATGTTCATGAAGTAGGAATGGTGGCGGTTTGAGTGGGGATGATGTGGTTAGCTTATAAGTTAAAAAGAGCTTATAATTTTAACATTTTTATAAATTGTTTAACATCTTTTTATCGAACATATTTATAAATCTTATATAAGCTAAGCCAAACAGTTTCTAAATATCATAATTTATTTGAATTTTATTTAAGGTGCATGGTGTTTGGTTCAAATTTTGTATAGAAATGAAAATAAAAATTTATCTTTCTCTCGTGCCCTAGATATATTAGAGGAATATTGATTGTCTTTATGATTATTATATTATCAGTGTTTGTGCTCTAAAATTGGGGAAAAAGGAATATAAAAAAGGGATTGTTAGTTGCTAAATAAGAGAATAATGGAGAAAAACGATTATACGAGAAGAATAGTTAATTAAAATAAAAATAATGATTAATTATTTTTGTTTTAATTAATTAACTATCATAATTAATCAATATTTATTCTCATTCTCATTAAAAAAAAAAATTCAATAGAGCACACCCTAAATTATATGAATTTCCTTTTCAAATTCTGGCTTTGTATAGTGAGAACTTTTTTTTCTTTTTGGACGATTGAACTCATGTCATACAATTATTATACTTCCTTTTAATATTACTAGAATCCTTCCAGCCATCTGCCATATGTGTATTATGATGCTTAAAGTCCCACTCAAACTTCATAAGACACTCCAGCATCCTTATACTCATTGATATACATAATATCCAATTTGATGATGTAGTCTGTCAAACCAAGGGGCAAATGCTCCTATATATTTGACACAAGACTTGGTCAATTTTAAGGTGGAGAGAGTGGAATATCCAATTCATGACTTATATAATTAAATTCTCACTTAATTGTCATCCAATTTATTTTGTTATCAGATATAGAGATTGGGATAAAGAGAGTCCTGGTACTAGCAAAATGAATGTCCAGCAAAATTACTTTCTAATTAAATTCTCCTTAATTGTCAGCCAATATTTTTTCTTTATTTAATTAGTTGCCTGGCGTGAGATAAAACTGTATTATAAAGTAAAGCCGAAACTAAATCACATGTCCTATTAGTCAAGACTCTTTATTCCTTATGTGCAAAAGAAAGAAAAAAATGTTGGATATTCCATGGAGATATATATATATTTTTTCACAATGAAAAAAATAGCTACAACAAAATAATAAGAACGAAAAGACCCGTTATTTCCTAGACTCGAGTAATTGCTCCAATTCAATCGTGAGAAGTGGAGGGATTTGGTGCAATTTCGTCTCGCCAATAAACTCGTCTCCGTCCTCGAGAAAAATCCCTACACCCTGGACAATCTCAATCCAATAGGACGAAGACAAAATAAAAGGTAAAGAAACACCAACAAAGATAATCTCTAATTCGGGGACCCATAAACAAACTCCAAACGAGGAGAGAGAAACTCCACAGGGCACAAACACCACTAAGGCGACGAAAACCTCACGAAGGAGTAGAGGACACACACAGAGAGGAAACCTCCAAAAGGGAGAAAAAAACCCAACTAAAAAAGAAGAAACTAAACAGAAAAAACCAAAACAAAACAAAATAAAACCTAAAAAAGGAAAAATAAAAGCCAAAAAAAATGGGGGTCAACAACGATCCAACAACAATCCGTCATATGCACGACATCATTGAAGGAGTCGTCCCGTTGGCCCAAGCACAAAGACACGGACGGACTAACTGGCAAGAAGGCGGCAGCGGACAAACAGAAGGAGAAAGCCTCAAAACTCTTAACTCTATTCTAGAGAGAGAAAGTTTTTTTCTCCCATGGAGATATATTCTTTAATTATGCTGCAATTCGACCCACTGTGCTACACTTTTTTTAATACTTGCTCTACCAATACCTTATTCTTTTTCTCTTGAATCTTGATCTTAGAGGATGAACTAACATAAAAATGCAGAATCAGATTTACATATAGAGACACCTTACATTTCTTGCTGCATTGTTCTTCTAAAGAAGCAACTTATATGGCTAAGATTGATGATAACATCTCACATACATCATCTTCGCAGAGTGAAGAAGTAACAAGACAAATTGCATACCTCTTGAGCCATGCCTTCCATGCTAAATATTTCTGGGAAACTGCTAAGCCCCATTTCTATCACCCTGAAAGCAGGTATAGAGGCAAGTGAAGTTTGAGCAATATTGGGGTGATTAACAGCTTCTAGAATAACTTTTTCAAAATCTGTGAGAATCACTTTTTTCACAATTAACAGCTTCTAGAATCACCTTTCCAAAAAAAAAAAAAAAAAGTGATTCTCATCCACTTTCTATTGTTTGCTAACACCCCTTAGTATCACATTTGAATACAAAGGTACCTTCTTGAACTAAATTAGGATTCCACGTCAATATATATTACACGGCCGCCTAAGCCTCCATGAGAAGTCGGAAAGGATGCAAGTAAAGCAAGCTTCAGGCAGAACTAAAAGTTCAGACAAAATAAGAGAATATTAACAGAACATCTAAAAGACACCATCACAAACTAGAGGAAGTACTAGAGTGAATTTACAACTTTAAGAAGTCAACACCTCAAAAAAAAAAAAAAAAAATATATATATATATATATATATATACTTATATATAGAATTAGCCGATTAGAATAGATTATTTTGTGAATATCATTTGTACATTATCTGCCATGGCTATTGTAATTATGCACTTATCTTGAAAAAGAATCACATCTTAAATAGAAAATTTGAAACTTTAGTAAGACAATGGTATAAAAAGAAAAATGAATATTTGTATCATTTATACCAACTGAAGCGAAAAAAGTAAATGAGTTTGACTAAGAATTTAGAACCAACCAAAGAATAAATGGTATTCTTAAGGATATATGCATTGTATGAAGTTCACAGAGGAAGCCTGAGCATCAAACATCTATAAATAATTTGATAGACATCTCAATTTTAATACTATTTGATTATCTATGCAAAAAAATATAAAGTTTCCTTACAATTTACCACCCACTTACAGAATGGCATCACATAAAGTTGTGTTGATATCAATATTAATATTGTCGACAAGGACATTTTGTGAAAATTATATTTTGTCCTTGATTGGTCCATTTTTAGCAATTTCTGGACAAACTTATCCAGTAAAATAAACGACTTGATGAACCAATCACCATTGGTCCATGATTTATAACTATTCTCTACTCAAATCTGTTTATAAGTAACTTACAAGAGAATCATTGTTTCTGCTTGTATATTTCAGTTACTATCAAATATTTGAAAAAAATACTAATTACAGTAAGCATGAACTGCTAACCAATATCGTAGCAGTATTTTTATAGGAAAATCATTCAGGTAAATCAATATGTTCTGGGAACTCCCCCACAGGACTTAGTGTGATTTATAGTTATTAGCAAAGCAAACAAGGGCAGTAAGAATAATCTTGAAGCTAAAACATAATAAGATATGGTGAATTCATATTTTAAGTGATTGAATGCCACCAAAAGCTAAATCACGTCTTCTAGTTAATACAAAAAGGTATTAGACATTCTTATTTCTTGTACTGCTCATTTGCAGTTCAGCCTAACATCTCCAACAAAAGGAGATATTTATCTAATAATTTCATCATAAGCTCCTGCATACACAACAAAAGAACTAGCACAATGGAAGGACACAAGCCCTTAACAATTTTAACCATTTAAAAAGTCGGGAAAGTAGTTTTTAGTCATGTAAGTTTTTCGTATTTTGATATTAGTCCTATTGACTTTGAGGAATTAAAAATAGTCCTATAACTTTCAATTTTCGACATATTGGTCTTGTAACCAGCCATAAAAGGTGAAACATTCGGTTGTGACGCCGACGTGACAGGGTCTGATTTGACCACATGGCAGGGTTTGATTTGACCACGCAGCAAAGTTTGATTGGTCAAACGGATGTTGCACCTCTTATATCAGACCAAAATGTCAAAAAAGTGAAACTTACATGACTATTTTCAATTCTTGAAAGTAAAGAGGACTGAAATCGAAATATGGGTAACATGCAGGACTAAAAACTATTTTCCCTAAAAAGTCTTTGCACATACACTTTAATTTACTTTCTAAGGCTACCTGTGTTTTGCCAATTCCTGCAGGACCAACCAACGCTGTCACAACACCAAACGGTATTTCACCACATAGAGCTGCATCAAGACCTTTTAAGCGTGTGGGAAGATGGCCTGCCAGGTACTCATTGCGGTTTCGCTGCTCCAGCAGTGACATAGCCTAGTATCAGCCTGCCAGGTACTCATTGCGGTTTCGCTGCTCCAGCAGTGACATAGCCTAGTATCACAGTCCAATTAAATCATCAAGAAGATTTTGATACCTCATTAACTGAGTGTGAAGATGATTCATGATTGGACAAAATATCAAAGCATAATTCCAATATCTTCATCTAGTAATACACCGTTTGATAGGGTGGGGCATGAAATTTCACTGATGTGTGCCACTGCCAGCATTACCTCTTCCAAACCAACATCCAACAACTCCATCAACTCAAATTCACTCAGTGATAATGCATCCTAGTAGCAAACAAATTTAAGCATTGTTGCACTATTAATTTAATACATCTAAACACTGTATTAAACGACTATCATGAGCTACAAAAAAAAATCCCAATACCACACAATTAGCTAACAATGGCAATTCTTGTCTAGTTCGAATTTTTAAATGAAACAAGGACACAGGACGTTGTACAATTCGGAGAGGGCAATAAAAACAATTATAATACCTCGAAAGGTATCAATGTCCTGCGTGTTGGAGATAACGGTTGCAAATTGTTAATGAAATCTAATTCATAAAATATGTGATTCTTCCAATAAAAAACTCATGTAACTTTTGCATCATATTAATTAAGAGTTGGTGTGTGTGTGTGTGTGTTAATTACTTATAAATAACAGATAAAGAACGTAAGAAAATACAAGAAAACTATCCGCCTCTCTTCTAGCGTTGAAACATTTTCTCTTTCTCTTCATATACTTTCTTCAAACACTTGGCGGATTCTAATTCAGAGAAATATTCAACAGAAGCCTTTTAGATATCATTTCCAGAATAGTTTTCCTCGGGAATACCTATCCTTAACGAAGGTTTTAGGACATTCTCTGGTTTCACTATACAACAATTTAAACTCACCACTTAACCAGAATGAACATGAAGATATGCATTCTCCAGGCCACATTATTTGCGATGAATATTAAATGAAGTACCTTAGCGGTGATGATATTCCGAGCGGTAAAAACGTGGGTAATTGATTTAGGGAGACCCATTTCGCTGATGAGCTTGTTCGCCATTTTCGCTGTGATCTTCCGCTAATTATCGCAGAGTCTGAATTTTCCCTCCAAAAAGATGAGCTACCCCTTCTATTTACGCGAAACTGGCCCATGGTTTTTATGTGAAAATGAGGGACTTGTTTAAGGCCCAGGTTAATTTTTTTTTTTTTATCGGTAAATGTTAGTTTTAGTGGTTAGAAGTTAGGCTCACCAAGTCTCCTTACAATTCCAAACACTCCAAGCCCTCCTTATACCTCCCACTCCAATTCGTTCCCAAATGGAATCGAACTCGTGTCTCACTTAAGTGAGGAGCGGTGGCCAAGTGGGCTAAGCCCCCTTGGTTAAGGCCCAGTTAATTAAAACAGTTTTCGTTTAACAAATTGTGTATCTAGGAAAATAATTTACAAAATGTTATAATAGAATAATATTTGTTATATATTCATATAATATTGTTATATATATTGTTATAGTTCTGCAATATAGTAATTACAATTAAATTTTCAATATGTGTATTATATGAAACATAATACTTGCTTCGTTCCATAGTTGTTTGCACACTTACCTTATGTATCTGCTTTACAATTGTTTGCACACCTATAAAATGGAAACACCTTTCATTTTTAACACCCTCACAATACACATTTATTTACATCAATACCATTACTTTTTTAACTCAATTAACTAACCTCTTATTTTACATACTTATGGTTTTCCAATTATATATTTCCTTACACATAATCAACTCTCTAAAAGTGTATTTTCTTAACCTTTGTGACCAATCAATTTGTACAAACGGCTATAAAAGCGGAGGAAGTATGATATATATAAATGTAACATAAATATATAAAAATTTCATACTCCATGTTATATAATATAAATAAATTGAACACTTCTTAGCAAGAGTCCAAACTTTTTAAGAAAGAAAAATAATGATTGACATTTTATAGGATAACTTTGTAAACTTTTATTTATAAAGTAATGAATTTTTGGATAATATGTACACGAGTTCAAAGGTAATGTATTTTGTGTAATTTAATGGATATCGTAAGAGTGAAATTTATAAAGAGTTTTCAATTTTAAGAGTGTAAAACTTGTTGTGGGACATATGAAAAAAATAAGGTACAAAGAGTTCTATGTAAAAAAGAGGGTATTCAATTTCATGAATACTTTTAAGTCGTTATGTGTTGTTAAAATATAATATAGTATTGTACTAATTTTTTTTTATTAATATTAGAGATATCAATGGGGCGGGGCAAGTATGGGGGACTACTTCTCATTCACTTCCCACTGAGTAATTTTCAACCCATTTTTTATTACTCAAAATCTAAAAATAGACATCTTACTTTTATTTTGTCATACACAAAATAGCAAAAAAATAACACTACCCTCTTAAAGTAAACCTTTACAAACATCTCTTCTTTACACGGCAATGCCACTCAATTAACCCTTCAATAAAATTGACTTTAAAATAATCTCTTTAAATAAAGTTAAAGATATCAATTTACCATTCACTTTATATCTTTTAATACTAATAAACAACCTGTTTTGTTAATATTTGTGTCATATCCCTTTGACCAATTAAAATTGGGACGGGAAGTACTTTTTTCTCCCCATTCTCGTGGTTGTCCCCACTGGATTCCTATTCCCATTTATCTTTATTATTTTTTATTATAACTAAATTTTACCACATGCATTGCACGTTATGTTTGTTATCTAGGTGATAGTTAATGCATTTTTTTGAAGTTGCATAAAGGTGGTATTTCACTAAACAATGTTAATTATTTCACTAAAAAGTATGAGTTATTTTACTATAATTTACTATTTTCGTTACGATGTGGACTAGATCAAAAGTAACGATTAATTATCCCAATTGAGAAGTTATCAAGGTTTTTATATCGTGGGCCCTTTAACCTCGAAGGAAATGGATGTGATCGATCTCCACTTCGATCTTGAAGACTTGTGTTCTATGAACTAAATGGAGAGGATTCGATTCGCGTAAAGACCAAGTGACTATCTCCACTTCTGGTCATGCAAATCTAGGCTCCACGAATGAACAAAGCTGAATTGAGAGGATAAGGATCTGGACCCTTTCGTCTCGTAATCGATGTCACTTGAGGTCTAGGCACATTATGACCAAGAGATCGATATATCACTACTTGCGGGACCAAACCTAAGACTAAGAGGTCAAGTAAGTTTCAAGGACTGCTTTTGTCAAGAATAACTCGCCAATTTCTATTGGGTTATCTTCGGATAAAATGAATGGTTTGCCCTCCCGGTAAACAAATATATATAGCTTTACTCTCTCAATCGGGTTTCATCTTCACCATATTCTATTCTACATTTTCTTCTTCACTTTTGATCATACTTAACAATTACGGATCACTATGCTAACTTAAGCATCGGAGGGCCGACATGGAACCCCCAACCCCTCCCCCGGCTCGATTTTCTTGCAGATCTCGCAAATTAAAGGTGAAGAAGACAAGATCATTATCTCAAAGAGCTTGAAGAATGTTTTTAAGGTATCAATCTTTTGATTTGTTATCCTTCATTAATATGGTGCGAAAATGACCATATCACGTTTAAAATTAGTATGCATAAATTTTTTTACACGCGCGGGTTTTAAGAAATACCGATCTTGATAGTTTATGTATAAAGTTATGGATCCTCTACATTTCTTTGTGTAATTTTTTTATAAATTTTGGAGCGAGATGAACACATTAATGGGTGAGTCATATTTTTTTGTATTTCACTCATTAGTTTATTATTTGTCTATCTTTCTGCGAAATGTATAAATTACACCAAATAAATGTAGAGGGTCAATTTCCTATGTAGGATGTTATTATGGGGGTATTGTGGGGTGCATTTATAAATAAAGTTATTGCTTATGAACTATCGGTATCGGTTAAGATATTGATAAATTTTCAATCGATGAACAATATCACATATCATATGGATTAAGTAATAACATTAAGCGTGCGTAGCAATTCAATTCAAATTGCTTGTTTTATCCCAATTATAAAAAAATAACAGTCTCCCCAATTCAAAGAGCTTCAATATCTATTACTTAAAAAAACTTCAATCAATGAAATTAATGTCGGATCACGGTGATACAAAAATTAATGAAAAATAGAAAAATCAAGAAATGTGAAAGAAAATTATACGAATGCGATGTCTTTCGGACTACGGGGCGCAGACGGGAGACGAGTAGTCGCTACTTCTTTGGGCATTGGTTTAGGGCTCGTGGATCCAAATCGGGCACTTGATTAGTGACCTAATTTACGATAATTCCCATCAAGACATCGTGAATTCCACCGGAGACACCCTCCAACTAAAGTGTGGTGGCTTTTCCTATTTGCTATCGTGGGCGGTGACGAGAGAGAAGGGCTAGATGTTTGAATGAAAGGCAGTAGCGATGGCCTTTTTGGGAGATCGTGGGCGGCAGCGAGAAAAAAGGGTGATACGTCTCAACGGAAGACGGCGGGAATGGGGAAAAACCGTGCAAAATCGGTGAGGACAATACGAACAAAAAAGAAAGGGGTATAATAGTCAAAAATAATTTACATGCTTAGAACCGTACAATGACGTGTCCAGTTTCTATTGGAGCATCTTTAGATAAAATGACAAGTTTGTCTTCCCAAGTAAGCATGTATATATAGCTTTATCTTCTTCATCGGGTTTCATCTTCTATATTCTTTATCAACTCTACGTTTTCTCTCTTGATATTTATTGGTTTTGCTTAATGATCATTATGCTTTGACTTAAGCATCGGAGGGCCGACACCGAAACCCCGACCCGATTTTCTTGTAGGATCACTTCACGTACGGACGAGAAGCGGACGGCGTATTACATCATCTCTGGAAGCTTGAAGAATACTCATGAGGTATCAATTATTTCATCTGTTATCCTTTGTTAATATGGTCCGAGGAAGGACCATATCAATTTTACACATACGATGCACGAGTGAAAATAACATAAAATCTATTAGTTTTTATTATTATTTTTATTCCACAAATTATTTCTCAGAACTTATGTCGAACTTGATTTGACTCATTTATTATTCAGATAAGCATTATTTGTTTAAGTGTCATTTTATTTTTATTAAATAAAAAAGAGTAATACTTTGGTGCACCCGTTGCACCATGCAAATTTAACCCTAATTTTGACCAAAAAAACTTCGGCTGAACTGTTTTTTTATATATTTTCGTCATTTCGTGAACCATAGAAACAAAATATTAAAAACTATTAGTTTAAAGTATGTGCTCATATGATAAAAATATCAGGTGTACATTGATATTTTACATGTATAAAAACAGCTAGCATTATATATATTTTGATTTAAAAATGAAACGAAAAGAAGGAATAGAGAAGGTGGTGGATGTACAGGTACAGGTACAGCATGCAGAAAAGCCATTAATGGCGTGATGTCTGTTAGTGCAGCTCTCTGATCTCTCAATCCCAATCAGTTTCAGAAACGCAAACTCACGTAAACCTAAGCGGGCCTCACCTTCTATTTAATGGCAGCTTTTCTCCAAAGCTCAATTACTTTTTCCATCGCCGGCCCCACCACCGGCGCCACCACCACCTCACGCCGGAAAATATTTACTTTCATGTACTTACGTGCACGAGTACATTTTAACTTGTCTCATGTCTCTCTCTTTCTCATCTTATATTTAAACATATGAATTACTCTACAATATTGTAGTTTGATTCAATTTCTATATATATCACTAGATAAAGTATTATGTAACTAATTTTACTCATTTGAAAAATATTATACTACTATATAAGTTTTTGATTTTGAATAATATTATTTGTTTAATTAAGTATTACTTATTTAATTAAAAGATTGAATATTAATTATAAGTTAATTTTACTGTTAAACATTCACACAACAATAACTCACTTATTGAAACCGGCCATAATAAAACCTGCAAAATAATTGTCAATTATGGAATGATGATAGTTCTAAAATCAAAATCCTTTTCATACTTTAAGCTAGTCACATCAGTATAAAAAAGAAAATAAAGCCAAAATGAGTAGTAAAAGTTACTACTATCCATTATTAACATGAATATGTGTGTATATATATACACTATGTTTTTTTATAATATAATAATACCTGGTGTACATGCTTCTAGTATAATTTAACGTCAAACTATTTGCTAGCTATTAACATTTGAATGTTCATTCTCGTCCTATGTTACTTCATTATTATGTATACACTGACTACTACTGCTGTCACTCAATTAATAGTCTTCATGGAACCCAAATTAAAGGGAAAGACAAAAGTATTGGATTGAAGGGAAAGACAAAGTATTGGATGAAATTAACTTGTTTGTATTTATAAATAATATTAATTATTAGTTGTTTTATTAAAAGATAGTAATTTAAAAATAAAATTGAATAATGAAAGAATTGATCTTAAGTGTTTTATATACACTTAATACTGCGGTGTTACTATTTTTTAAAAATTCAAAGTACCAAATATTTGATAAAAAGTATTAAAGATTTCACCAGAAATATTAAAAATTAGAGTCAATGATATTCATATTATTTTTCAGGAGTATCAACAACACATTAATATTTTTACTATTTAAATCATTTATATTTAATATAAAAACACATAATTACAATATTTAAACTTAAAATATCAAATTTAAAAAATAATATTTAAAGTATCAAGTATAAAAGAAATTGAAAAATGAAACAGACTTACAATGTATACGAATTAAAAATTTTAACATAATGAACACAACTAATATTATTTTAAATTATACAATCCACCGTTTTACAAGAAGCTTAGCCAAAGGAAAAGGCAAGCAAATTCAAATTATGGCAGGAGAAATTAATTAATTAATTAGTACGAAAATTGAAGCAATAATTTATAGAAATAAAGGTACACAAAATATATATAAACCCTAGCTAATTCTGTCTCAACTCAACCATGCTATATTAATTAATCTACCTGATCATCACATTAATTCGAGATTAGAAATTAATGATTGGAATATTGATTTTTAACTTGATTTAGACAAGGGAAAATTAATTCTCTCACCTGTGAATTTCTCCAAGTAGGAAACAATCATAGCTTCTCTACTCATGGCCAACGCCTTCTCCTTCACCCTAGCCTCAGACTCACGTTCAAAATGTGCCAATTCTTGATTTCTCCACACCTCCTCTCTCTCCCTTCTCTCTTCATCCAATCTCTCAATCACTTCCATAAACTTCTTCTGCAAATTCTCCTGATGATCCATTACTTGCTGCACCAGCTTCCCGAAAAACTCGGCCGTCGGGTCGATTATCTCGTCCCCACGTTGCTTCTTCTTCTTCGGTTTCTTCCTCTTCTTTTTCACGGATGCCGAAGCCTCTTCGGCCTCGGAGCCGTGATCGAACCCCACGGGCAAGTGGGGGTTCACGGGCGAGATTTCATGACTAGGACATGTTTGGGTGGTGCTCTCAGTAGTAGTGCCGAGGCGACTGTAGATGGCCTCCAGCTCCCCGAAATGTACTCGATTGTTTTTGCTGTCCAAACAGGTCGTTAGAGTTTCCCTCTGGTTCATTTCTTGCTTGTCTACTATTTCACTGTTTTCATTGGATACTTCCTCTGGAAGGGGTTCCCTACACACATTTATTAATTAATGCCTAAAATCTCAAAGGACAGTGGGGGTTGTAATAATTAATTAAACTATAGTACATGCAATTATTTGAATTAATTATGAATACAAAGTTTCATCACATATGTCACTATAAATTAATTAAATTGGAACAAAAAACAATTAATTAATTAATTGAAATTACCAGAAAGGTGTTTGTTTATTAGTGGAATCTTGTTGATTTTGCCAACAATGGAGCATTCCGAGAGAAGATTGTCGGGTCTGGGGCATTTGATAACGCTCACTCCCACGAAGCAAAGCATCTTCAGAGCCATTAATGCCGGCTTTATAATCATTTCTCTCGTTCAAACCTAGCTTGAAATTGACGGGGAAGTAGGGCGGAGAGGCGGCGGCGTAGTGGTGGTTCAGGCGGTGGGGTGGGAGGAAGTGGTGTGGGTCGAGGAAGAATTGTTGGGTGGTGGGTAGGTCGAGAAAATGGGTCGGGTTTGAAGTGTTTTCTTGCGGGTGTTGCTGCTGGATCCCTGGGATTTCGAAACCCGAATGCATCCCTTTCTGCAGATCTTGAAAATGAAAGAATGAAGATGAAGGAAAAAGACTAAATTAATTTATATATATATATATATAGAAAGTTGTGTGTTGAAGAAACCCTAAATCATGGAGGATTTGAGATGAGGTACAAGTTGTGAGGGTGAGCAAGAGGTGATGGGTTAGAGAGAGAGACAAGGAAGGGAAGCATTAAATGAAACCCCTCCTTATAAGCCTGTTACAGCAGCTAGCTGTGTAAAAAGATAGAAGGGCCGGGAAAGTGGGTCGGGTTCATTATTGACCCGCTTTGGGATATTTTAAATTTCTCTGTGCTTTTTTTTTTAGAAAAAAGTTTATTAACCTTCAATTTTTTAATTTGTTTTATTACACTGCACGTGCGACATATTACATATGCTAGCATATGCATGTGTTGTTATATGCATAGCTAATCTATGAATTTATGTGTGACTAGGAGTTTATTCTATACATAAGAAAAGTAGTTAATGAATACATCAAATTACACATGCACTTGATACACGGATTTAAAAATACGTTTAAATTATATTGATATGTATATTTTAATTTTATATTAATATATATGTTTCATCACAAGTTTCAATTCAGCACATTTTAATTGTATTAGTCTGTATGTTTTATTTCAAGTTTTTAGTCAAAAATTGGCTTACATTTTTCAATTATATTTTTCAGCCTATAATTCAGTTATATTACACATTTACTATAACTAATCATCGATATATAGGAGACGGGCTCTAATGAATACATAATTTTAATGGTTGAATGCAAAGTGCCTAAATAATAGAATAATTAATATTAAAGGGAATCTATAATTTTAATGGATGAATGCAAATTCAGGTACTAAGATGAATCAAAGTGCCTAAATAATTGAATAAGTAATTATATTAAGGGGTGAAGATATTAACCCAATAATATTAAGGGGTGAATAAGTAAACTATTTCAGCCGCGGCCCCGGTCGGGCTCGGCGTCGGCGAGGAATGGCCACCGGCTTACCACTTTAGTGGGAGGCGAGCCGATTCTCTTTGGAAATGAATATTTATTAATAAAAGATATATATATATATATATATATATATATATATATTAACCGTCAATTGTTTTATGTCATTAAATAAATATAAATCCATCGTTAATTTAGAATAAGGTCAAAGTACTCGAACAAATATAAGTAATACAAGGATGCATACCCAGAAATAGTAAATAATAAAGTGCTTATATGATTGAAATTTGAGTTTTTATCTCCAAAATAATAAAACAAGTGGTTTAATTGATATAAAATAGTCCATCAATTGAACAAACCTCGCATGTTAAGCCTCGTATATGTACAATAAAATATGTAAATTTAGGCATAGGATATGATCACTCATCAATAGAAAACATTAAATGCAATTGGATGGGAAGTGAACTAACCTGGAAACATGCATGTATAATCGACTTCTTCAGTAATATTAATGTCCTTAAGTGATTGCTCATAATTATTCTTTTATAGTTATTTAATTAAAAGAATACGTAAAATTTCACTGCTAATTACACTTGGTGGTATAAAAACTTTGAATTATTTTAGTTTATCGGACATTTACAAAATATATCATTTATATATATATTATATATAATTTTATATAAATATAACATAGAGTTCCTCACTATACTCAATTTATGATTTTAATTAAGATTTAATCACATTAAATTTAAAATTATATATAATTTATAAATACAATTAAAATTATATAATATCAATATTATATAAAGATAAACACTTTGAGATAATATACTCACTTTAAAGGATTTATTAGATTAATCAAATCTTTCCAAATTAATCATTTGTTTCCCTCATTTTTTTTTTTCATTAAAAATTTATTATTTATTGACATATCATCTCATTACTCAATATTATGATGCCATACCCGTCAAAAAAAAAAATATATTAGGATGCCATATAATACAATTTATTTTAATATATAGATATAAGTTTAATGAGAATATGACACATCATCATATTGAAGTAAAAGATGAAATTTAAGCAAACTAAACTCTACATTAATATATAGGAGATATAAATGTACATAATAGGATTGAGTAGTACTTTTTTATCTCATAATTTCTCTCATATGTATAATAACATACAAAATATATGAGGATGTGTTTTTTAAATTTTATAAAATAACTTTCGTAATCATTGTTTTTTAAATTAAATTTTGAGAGACAACTCTAGAAAAAAAAACATTATTAAAAATTTGAGGGATAATTTTATAAATTTTGATATATAAAATGAATAAGTTGGACAAGTAAGTAAGTATTGACCCAAAAGTAATAATTTTTGTGTAATATTTAGGATACTAAGAAATTAGAGTTTACAAAAAAAAAAATTTTAAGGGTGTGAAAATTATTTTAAAATAAAAAAATAATCGTAAGATGGATGCAAATTAGAAGAAAAAAACACATAATTACTTGCTAATAATCAAATGGTGGAATCATCAAGAAAATAATTATCATATAATTCGCAAAAATAAATAAATAAATAAATATTCAATTAGATGGAAGCATGAAAATGAAAGGAAAGAGTTAGGATGAAATTTAGGATTTGTAATTTACAAATATGAAAAAAATCAATTAGTTGTTAATAATTAGATAGTGGAATTATCATCATAAATATGTGCAAACAATCTATAATCTGGAAAATGTTCGTAAATCAGCGTGAAAAGAAAAAAAAAAAAAGAAAGAAGAAGAAATTTAGGGTTTGTATTGAGAAACAAATAAGAGATTAATTAGAAATTTATAGAAAATATGGAATAAGATGAATGGTCGAGATTATAAGTTATAAAATAACCGGTTAAGATCAATTTTTAAAACTTAAATGAATGAGAGAAGAGGGATTTTGAAATAGAAGAATGTGGCTTTGCCAAATAAGCTTTTAGGTTTAGCTTTATAAGGTTATAGATTTATTATGAATTCAATATTTATTATATTTTTTTCAAGAAATTATGATATCACTGTTCAATTAAATCAAAACTCATATAAGTTGTACCTAGATATCTCCACATAGAGTTTATTACATTTATGCAAATGCTCTATAAAAACCTAAGTTTTCAAGGAGAACACCCGATTGACTTCTTAAATATAAGAAGATCAAATAACAATAAGTTGGTAAGATACAAACAAATTGAGACTTCTTAATAGCTTCATGAGTTTTTCCAAAATTTCAAAAACAATAAAATTAGAATTTTTTTAAAAATATTGTTAAAAGTTCTAGAGAATTTCTAATAATCATTTGATAAAGAAAATGTACATCGCGTATTGAGTGTGTGAGTTAATATAAATAAAAGAATTAATAAAATCTTACTCAAGAGAATTGAATAACAATAAATTGAGAAAATATAATTAAATTGACATTTGTTGATAAAAAAAAATATTTGATTTGAGCAAAAAAATTGATGATAAATAAAATTGATTTAAAATATAATCGTAAGAAATGAAACGAGAATCCATTTATAATTTTTGAAGGGAGACACTATAAATCCATGAGACTCTAATTTAATACATGAATAAGAAAAGAAATTTGACAGCAAATTAGTATAATACCATGTATTACGTATTATTTGAACGGACTCATTCTTAATAACTACTGAAAGTATAATGTATATAACAAAACAAACAAATGATAAAGTTGTATTAGGTGATCAATACACCCCTAATAAAGGAAACCAAATTAGACCTAACAGTTAATATTTATTAAAATATATGTAATAAAAAAGGAAAATAATTTTTTTAATGGAAAAAGTATTAAAAAGGGGAGCGAGTGTAATAATAAGAATACCAACCAAAAAAATAAGAATAATAAGAATAATAAGAATAATGAGATGAATTTGAAAATGCAGAAATCGGACAAATGACACGTGCGGTTGTGTGTGTAGCAGAGCAGAGCAGGTAACTGCAGAGAAGACATTCTGAAACGGAAGGTGGCGCACGTGAATGTGTCACTGTGTTGCTGTCTCCTTCACTGCATTAATTTCTGTGTCCGGTGAGAAACGCGAGGCTACATCCAACGGCCACAATTCTCCCTTCGACATCCTTGATCCTGCCACGTACCCAGTCTCTATTTTAAATGTACAATTCCAATTGTCTTCTTTTGTATGCGCCAGAAAGGACTGAGCCGGACCCAAAATTTTAAAATCGAAATTGCAATAAATTTACGGCAAACCAAATCGAACAACAACCGAACCGGTTGTCTAATTCCGTTACGAATCGAACAAATTCACTTAGCTTAGGACAGTGTTTTATGGGATATTAATTTTGGGCAAAAACTTGTATGAGACGGTTTCATGCATGAGATTGAGTCACTTTTTAATAAATTATTATCACTTTATAAAAAAGTGATACAAATTAGTATAAAAATGATAACAAATAAAAAAGTGGGATAAAAAATATGTAATACACTTAATTTTATATCTATGATACTCCCTCCATTACTTAATTAAAAGAACATTTATTGATCGGCACATGCATTTTAATTTAAAAATTGTATACTAATATAATGGAGATAAATAGAATAATCTTTTCAACTTTAATAAAAAAATTATTTAATAATATTAAATTGAGTTAATGTGAGAAAAGTAATAACATGTTGATTAATATTGAGGTGTTTGAGCGAGTTAGATTAAAAACAAAAAAATATTTATTATTATTTAAAAAATAATGCATCTAGTATGATATATTGCAAATGATGTATCTAATACAGGATAAAGAGAATATATTTTACTATAACACACAAATAACATATTTTTTTATAATACGGTGTCCACTCCAAAGACCGATTAAATTGGAGGACCATTCCCACCGTCAAATAACATGATTTAACATAAGTGCTAATTTTCAACTATTGGTATTGAAAATTAATTCATGTGATAAATTCAAAGTTTACAATTATACCAGCCGCTAAAATATTGGGAAGAGTTGGTTTGATAGAGTCTGTCAAAAATAATTTGTGAAGAGTCTTGTAGAAAAAGAAAATATTATTTTTATCAATTATTTAACAATAATAATGGGGATAGTATTATATCACATGAATTGAGGTGCATATTCACTTAAAAAAAAAAAAGAGAGAGAGAGAAAATGCATATTGAGTTATTATTATTTTTTCAAATTTCAATAATGAAATCAACCACAACGAACATTGAATTAAAAATAAATTATATTCGTAAAAATCACGTCAAAAAACGTGTCATTATGGAAATTGGTTTTGATAGAGTGGAGGACTATTTGATTTGCGCGAATTTTACAGTTTATAACTTTGAAAGAATTACATGTGATAATACACATCTCAAGTAAATATTCAGTGTATTTAACTTTTCATAAAATAAATTTCCTCTAAATGCGAAAATAATTATTGAAGATAACCACTTAAAAAGTCATCCTCCTCATTTTATTTTGTTTTGTCTTTAAAAAAATCAAAATAATTACTCTCTCCTATTCATAATATATGTAGTTTTGACTTTTTGTATTATTTGCAATTCAAATGTCAGCTTTGCACTTTTCAATGTGAATTAATTATAGTTTTTTCCAATTTACCCTTAATTTTTTTAAAAATTACATTGATAATAATAATCTTTAAAGTCATGTGGAAAATTTCAAAGTTATTAATTAAGGGTATAGAAGGAAGTAAATAATTTTCTTAAAATGCACAAGTAATGAAATAGGATTTACATATATTTTCAATAGGAGGAAAGTATCATTTATACTAATTATAAGAAATAAATGTCATATTTCATTTTTTTACTTATATTTTGTCATAGTATGTATTAAAAATGTATAAATAATTATATAAATAAAAATATCACATTCCATATATAATTAATACTCATGTTTAATAATTTTTTTAATTCGTGCAAAATATTTTTAAACGATTGCTAACTCGTTGTGGTCCTTGATTAAAGTCAGGCGTGGTCCGTTCGTGAGCATATATGACTCCTCTGTCCTAGTTTGTAGCCTAAAAACAGGTGCTTAATCGAATATGAATATATATATATATATATATATATATATATATATATATATATATATATATATACTAATATGGAATTTGATTTTGCTTATGTGTCGACTTGTAGTGAATTCAGTTTATGTGTCATTTTTTATATTTTTACCGCCACGTGCCGTTTTATTGTGAAGTGTCGATTTATGTTAAGTTTCTTATGTGTCAATTTTCGGTAAAGTTTTAAAAAATATTCACAAGAGTTTGAACCTAACACCTCTTACACATTTATTTTAATGCTTACCAACTAAACCAATTTATACACATTTATATGTTCAAACTTATTTTATAAGTATAACTCAAGCCTATAAAAGTGTATTAGATATTTTTCTTTGAAAAAAGTTCAATATTTATAAAAACTAAGTGTGAGTATTTTAAACAAGTGAATCTCATTATATATTAATATGGAGTTTATAAATTATGTGTATATTTTTGTGAATTCAGATGATATGTCATTGAATTGGAAAAATAATTTATGTGTGTGATTAGGAGTCAATAATATAAAGAGTTGTATATTAGTAATGATTATGTGTCCATTTATAATTAGTCCCCTATACAATAGTATTAACATATTGAGTAAAATTATTAAAAAGGACCGACTCAATTAATTTACTTTATTTCATCATAATGAATATATGTATAAATATAAGTATTATTAAAAAATTTAATATAATCATATATGATATTTATTGCTAATATACGATGTATATACTATTCGGAGTAATATTTATGCATCAATTATAAAAGATTTATTTTCTATTAATTTTTTATTAATTGTAAAATAAATTTAAAACAAAACTTATAGTAAATTTTCACATAATTATAATAATTCTAATACCTAACATGAATTATTATATAATTAATATTATCATTACTTAAATTTAATATTATAATTACACAAAATTTTATACATATATATTATTATTTGATGAAAAATATTATATGTATAATATATTATATTATATTATAAAATTTATTTAATCTAACATACCGCGTAATACACGGGAGCTCATCTAGTATATATATATATATATATATATATATATATATATATAGATTTGATCATATGCCCACAGTGGACACCAATTTATATGCTCACCGATTATGTGGCATGTCAATCACCTATCATGTGAGGTCGGGAGCCCACTATCATTTAATTAATTACTATTATTTAATTGTTCTTTTTGTTTGAACATTGTCTATGAGCAATAACACCTTTTTCTTTATCAGTAAAATATAAATTTTATTTCAGGAATAAAAATCAGATGTATTAGAAACTACGCAACGTTATAATTACTGATTTTTTTCCCTCTATACCATACAATTCCTAGGAAATCCCAACCAAATGGCTAAGTTGTTCATCTCTAAACAAGATCAAATCCAAGTTCTAATCTTTAGTTTCTCCATCATTCTATCTAAATCTCGTGTTGCTTTTAAAAAATTATTGCATTTTTCCAATTTCAAGCAAGTCAAATTATACAAATTCAAATACCAATTAAAAAATGTTTACCTTATTTGCTTTGATGATGCCAAAGTGATGCCTAAAGTGGTTTCATGGCTGAATCTACATAGATAAAGAGGTATTGAACAACAATCGTGAAGTTGAAAGTCGTTGTATCTTGGAATTGATTGTCATAAAATTGTGTATTGCATCTAGGTATAAAACAATATCGTATTATAGAGAAAGAAAAAAAAACATATGAGTTCTCAATTTTTCATAATCGGATGTAAAAAAGTGTTTGAGCCAAAATAGAGACGAAGCAGCGAAGTGGTATAGGCTCAAGTGGTTAGAGTTCCACTACTTATGACCCAAAGGTCATGGGTTCGAAATCATCCTTTGCGATCAAAAAAAAAAATAGAGACGAAACGATAGAATCAAAGATGGAGATTTGAGGAATTTGATATACATAGCTAATATTTGTCTCTTCTATTAATTTTTTGTTAATTTGTTTTACTTTCCTTTAAATGTAGATCATTTTAGTTGTCTTCAGTTCAAGTTTAAGTCTTTTTTCTACCATTAAAAAGACAGGTGTTGAATTGTTTATAAAAATATGAGAAAGAAATAAAGTAGTTTCTTCATTTTCCGTATTTTTTCGAATATTCATATAATAAATGGAATTATACATATTTTTGTTATGTTGTTGTCATCCTTGTTACACTTCTCCCCATCACTTGGTATCCAAGATCAAGTTGTGTTCTACTTATTCCTCGTCGTCTTATTGCATTATCCTACTCACTACCCAACAATATCATATGGTGCATGTCATCAATAATTTATGTCATAACCTAAAATCCTCATGTAGACATGATAGACGATTTGATTGACTTCGAGGATTTGCCTCCGATTTATGACAACAAGATGGATGAATCACTTCAACTTTACGATATCAATGATCTACGGCTAATTAATTTATGCCTCGAATGATTTCGAGGAGTTGCCATCGATTTATTTTATAGAGTCGGCCAAATTACAAATTACTATTGACTTATGATACAAAGTCCGATGAATCATTTCGAAATTATGATACGAAATCGATTATGTGTATCGATGAACCACTTTCGATGGTGATGATGTGGTTTGTGTTTAAACCGATTGCCATCACTTGTCTACTACAATTTGCATCTCTTGTATGAGATTTGTTGTTGTTTCGAAAGAGGGCATGATCTAGTTTAAATGGACTTTAAATATATCCCTAAAGACAAAATGGAATATTGGCAACAAAGCAAAAGCCCATATTATTTAGTTTAAATCCAAAATGTGAGAAAGATCACAAAGCATGGCCATATTATTTAATTTAAATGGGAGCCTAAAGACAAAATGGGATATTTATGGGTAACACAATAAAGACGACAAAAAGTGGGCCTCAATGCATCATTTAATTTGTAGAACAAAATTTAATACATGTCGGATGAAAGGACCAACGACCATTATTCAAAGGCAACCTCATGTACCAAGCTACACAATTATTGCACTTAAATTTATTGATGAGCTTTATTAATTATAATAAATCATGTAATTAACGTGCTTAATCATGTAATTGGACTCTTAATACTCCCTCCTGGTTAGAAAAAACGTGGGTAGTTACTTTTTTGAGTAATTCATACATTTATAGACGCGCATTATTGGTTAAATTTTAAATTATTAAAATGACATTATTTTTTAAATAAATAAAAAAGAAATGGATATTGTTTAAAAAAATGAAGTGTAAATTATTAATTAATATAACGTAAATACTAAATACTAATCTTTACAATGAAAGAATTTTTTTTTTTACTAGACCAATGGTGACTCGAACCTATGAAAGAGTTTTTTTTTAAAAAAATTATAGGTAGTGTAAATTTCTAACCACTAATTATATTATATTATCTTTAAATTGAAACCATTATTGATCATTGTAGCACTTAGGAGTTGGGAGAAATTGAAATAATATACATACAATGCGATGGAGATGATATTGCGATAGCATTTTTGAAAAATTATAATTTTATTTGGTAAATTAAGATGATTATGGAGATAATAATTTTATTATTCTATTTTCTTTCTTGTGTGTCGCACTTACACTATTTCATTCAATTCTTTATACTCTTGGTCAAATACTTAATATTTTAAATATTATAATATTGTGTTTTAATTATTAAATATGAATGATTTAAATAGTAAAAATATAAATTTGTTCTTTGGTACTCTTGAAAAATAATATGATATCGTTGACCTTAATTTTTATACTCCTTATGAGATTCTTAATACTCTTGATCAAATATTTGATACTTTAAATTTTTCGATTTTGTGCAGTATGTAACCTTACCGGTAAGTGAAAGTATCAAGTATTTAACCAAGAATATTAAGTATTTGACCAAGAGTAAAAAAATTGGATAAAATTAAAAAGTGGAAAACGATAATCTTACCGTGTAAGTGAAAAACACAAGACTTGCTCATTTCTTTATTATTTTTAGTTGATTTGTTAGGATCTTTTGTAATTTCTAGTATTTAAAAAGTCTTGCAGAGTTCATAGAATAATTGAAAATGAATATAATTATTAAGGTTTTTGTCTCTTTATCCTTCGTGTGCACGCTTTATGTTGCGTCAAATTGTATCAGAGCCAGGGTACGTGTGGGAGGCTCAAGAGCCTGAATGATATAGGGGAATTGATTTATCTCTTGTGAAGCAAGAGATGAGGATTATTTGATTATTGGTAAGCCTCAAGAACCGTCTCACATCGAGTAATAATGCACGACTATTTTTACATAAAATGGATCAATGCAAATCTTCAGTGGCGGAACCACATTGATGGTGGGGGTGGCCCTGGCCCCCTCAAATTTTTTTCCTCTTACTAGGTATATATGTACATGATATGATATATTTGCTAAAAATTGATTTAATTATGTAAAACTATAAACTTGAGCTTTGAATCAAGGGTTGAAATTTGATTTGAAAATAATTACTTGTGGCGCTAATTAGTTTGCTACATTTTTTCTATTAATTGTTTTATATATAAATAATGGATAAATTGCATTTTCGGCCCAAGAGTAACGAGTGATTCAAAATAGTCCTTTTTTACACTTTTGGTCCCGTAGTTGTTTTCCACATTTTTAGTCCCAAGAAAATTGCAGTTTTGGTCCCAAGAGAATGAGATAAAATTACAATTTTGGTCATAAAAATAATGGTCGAGACTATTTTTGCAAAACAAAAAAAAGGACAAAAAGAACGTGAAATTAACATTGTAGTTGGAAAATTCTCATGGGATCAAAACTACAATTTTTTCCATAAATAATTAATGAACAATATTATACTATATAAGAAATTATATATATAAATATAATATGATATATCATATTCGTGTGTTATTATATATTTATATATATATATATATATATATATTAGTTTTTCAGTTTAATTCTTTCAAAAATTAATTGGACTTGATATTCTCTTTTAACTCTCTCATTTACTTTCTGAAGTGTAGAGAATTAATTTAAATATTTTGTGCATGAAATCATGATCACCCCAATAATTTGATGAAATGTTTAAAAGACAATTCATTTTTAATGAAATTCCAACAAGTTAAAAAATTTAATGTTGATGATCGAGTTTTATTCTTACCAAATCCAATCTTTTGTGAAATATTTATGTTAATTAGAATAATATGTTTTGCAATATTTTTATCAATTAATTAAAATATTTCGATCTTAATTGTAAATTTTTTAAACACTTCTATATTTATTAATAATATTTTGGCCCTCTCACTAAAGATTTCTGGTTCCGCCCCTGCAAATCTTCACCCTTGATCATGGTTTTGACGTGGAGTTAAGTTGACCAGTAATATATATATATATATATATATATATATAAGTATTTTGTGCAGAAATTAAACAGAAACATCTGAAGTAATTTCAAATTTAAACTCAGAATTTTAATAAAATAAAGACAAACGTTTACATTGGTTACAATTCAAGGCCAAAAATGTTGTGGTTTGAATAAAGTCTTTCGATCAATACATTATGTAGGTCCAGGCTGTGTGAATTTTCTCACGACAATTTTATTAATTTTATAACAGTAAATAAGGTATCACTTTTTGGATCATAGAGTCTGGTCGACGATATATCGTGGACAGTTAGAGTTGTAAACAAATCAAATAATTCTAGTTTGATTTGATATTTGTATTAAAAATTTTATACTTTGAATACAAATATTTTTAATTTGATTAGTATTCAAATACAAATTAAAAAGAAAAATAATAACGAATTGTTGATAATGTAAGATTTCAAAAGTATACTAATTTAGAACAAAAAAATCTTCCTCTACATTTAAAGAAAAATAATATCTTCTAATTTATCTCTGTTTGATGTGTACTTAGATACTTTTTAGATTGATGTTCCTTTAAAATTGAGGTTGGACATTTACTTGGGGGAGAGAGTTTTAAATATCAAGATAAGGATGCAAATGTAGACTTTGTTATGGATGCAAATGTATTGTTTAGAACATGTTTGAGAAAAATCGAATCAAATCTCCAATTCACATATTCTACTAGTTTTGAATAAATCGATATCAATTTCAAATTAAATACAAATCACATTTATTATTAAAAATATTCAAAATTGAATTTGAAATTCGAATAATTTTACAACGATGAAATTCAATTCGATTCATTTATGACCCTAGTTACACCGATTTTATTGGGCCAACAATAGTAGATTGATGGAGATTTAGGGCTAAGTCCCAATTTTAGGTGTGAATAACCATCTAATTCATTATATTTTGTAATCATTTATATGAACTGGATCAACAAATCAGAATCCCTTATATTTTCGTTTATATTACTTCTATTATAGATTAAATTCTAACCTTACTTAAAATTTTTAGAAGTATTATCACCATGCTCCAACGGGATAATTCTATCAATGATTTGAATTTTGTTATTAATAAAGGTTGTAATTTAATTTTTCTCAAACCTTCAAGCCTTTTTTTTCTGCCTTTGAAAATTTGGACATAATTCAACAATTACTAAACATTCTTTTTTTTTTTTTTAAAATATAACAATCATAACTGGAACAAAATTAATTATAACCGACGAAAAAATCGAGTCAATATATTTTCTGAATTTAGATCCAATGAGCCCATTAAAGTGGATGAATGGGTAACAGACAAAGCCCATATGTTTATTAAAATTGGGCTGGGCCCATTTATTCTTATTTCATATCGTCAATTATTTTCTATGCCAATCATCCTATGAATCAAAGCCCATACATATAAGAATCTCCTTTTACCTTTTCTTTATCTTTGTTTCACTCTCATTTTCAATTTTTCTCCCTTTTTCCTTTTATGGAAAGGACACATTATATAAGCATTAATTTATTATAGGGGTCTCTCTAAATATAGATGTGATAAATTACTTTCATATGTGAAGTGATTTTTTTAAGATAATTCAAATTAGTGTAGGAGATAAAAAAATGGAAGAGTATTTTGGATGTAAGATAAAATATAAGAGAGAGAATAAAATGTGATAAAATAAGTGTGTCATTTTCGTCATTTAAATGGTATTGTGAGGGTTTTAGCTTTATGGAGGATATTTCATTTTAAGGGCGTGAAAGTAATTGTTGGGCGGGTAAAAAAGAAAAGTGTGAAAAAATTGTGGAACGCAGGGATTAGTTGTTATCCGCGATCAAAAACTAGTCATTAATACATTTTATAAAGATAAAGTATATCAACGATGTAATTAAATTGAAATCTAAGGACAATAGTAGGAATAAGTATTTTCTCTAAACACTGAGTAACTAAATAAATAAAAATAAGGATTTTGTACATTATGTATTTTCAAAAATTGTAAAACAAATAAATAAAGTCATGTAAATAAATCAAAACAAAGTATAAATATAAAAATGGAACTCCTCACGTAATATCCCTCAAAAGTCAAATGTTTATGCAAATTTGTTTCCAAAAATAGGATATGAATAACCGCACCCTATATGATAAACTAGATTATTCTTATCAACTTCCTAAAAAAATCTGTTCTATCTTTTCAGTGATTTCAAAATAAAAATTAATAAAAATTCTTCCAAAAAAAAAAAAAAAAAAGAAAAAAAAAGAGTTGTGAATATATACTGCTTTTTGTTGTACATTAATTTGAAGCTCTGAAATAAATCAGATATGCACATTTCCAAGCTGTGATATTTCAAGATTTCTGAGATATTGAATTGACTTCCAAATCAGAAACTAGATTCTGTGTGGATTTGCATAAATCTGTACCAAAATTAAAATGACTTTCCAACCATGTTTAATTAGTCAATGCAAAACAAAATCAACACAAAAATATTAAAAATAACATATAGGCTGCCTATTTATTCAAGTTAGGTTCACAAGTTTCAAAATATTACAATTGTTACAAGATTTGGTCTAAATAATTTTACCAGTCTTTTCTGGTCCCCCATAAACAGGCGGGTTGTTGTGCCAAGGTGAAACAAACAAGTGGGAACAATTAATTCGAAACTATTAATTTAGGAAAAATAATTTTTTAAAGTTCTATAAGTTATTTTTCTTTATGATTTGAGTTAAAAATAATTTTGTAATCGGATATAAGAGGTGAAACATTCAATTGATTAGTCAGACTCTATCATGATGTTTCACCTCCTACAATCAGTTGCCGAACCGAATATAAAAAATTAAAAATTACATGACTACTTTTAATTTGTAAAAATTGATAAAACTAAAAGTGAAATAGGAAAAAGACTTCAATGAGTAAGGAAAATACTATAGATTTATACAAATAGAAAAAACAAGAGTGTAAACCAATAAATTTCAACACTTGCAAATAAATATATAAAAGACGAAGAAAAGTAAAATGGTAAATATATATTTTCATTGATAATTTTTAGGTTATAACTCTCGTTGATCTCTTAATTCCTCTCTCTAAAGACTCATACTTGATTTGTAGTACGAGAGTTTTAGCGACTTATTCCGGATTTACTACAATTTGATAGAGTGATTTGACCTACAATTTGGTAGTAGGGAGTTGATGGAGTCGTTTGTGACTTATTCCATCGTACTACCGAAACTCTATTTTGACTTTCTTATATATAAAACATGAATAACTTGGAGAGCAAGACTAAAAGATATCCAAAAATTTCGAAGATATCAATGACTCGAAAAATAAGTAAAAATATATTCTCAAATCTTGGAGATTTTCTTATATTCTTATCTCCAAAATTAGAGTTTAACACAAAATAATAAAACTACGAAATTTAAAATTTCGATGTCTTCAAAGGATATTTACATTATGATAGTGATTCTGTTTTTCATTAATAAGAAATGAAAAACTATGAAAAAAAATGAAATAAATTGTTATATATTCACCAAAATCGAAGAGAGAACGTAGTTAATCGAGGTCATCACAAATTAAGGGACTATTTTTTTAAATGTCAGTCAATTTGAAATGACAAAATTGCCCCTAGAAGAGATGTATAGTATAAATTGTCCTACATTATATTATTCGAGAAATAATTTTATTTTCTAAGCCAAGTGAGACAAATCACCAATTGTTTAACATCGAGCCTCACTTAATTTGACTAATATTCTTCTTCACTAATGTGTATATATTTTAAGTGGGTGAAGGTCTTGTGTTAAATCGTTTCACAGTGGATGAACCATTTTTTTTTTTTAAAGAGATGAACCATAATTAACTATAGAATACTCTTCCTTCTCGAATTACCGTGTTTATCCGAGTGATCCACTACTTTCCTAAATGAGGAAGTATCCCCCTCAAATAACGGGAGGAAAGAGTTGTCAAAGATCAAGAAATAGAACCGACTAATCCTAAGTCAAAGGGTCGAGAGACTCAACGCCACTATTCTTGATCTTGAACAACTTAGAGTCGGGTCTTCTTTTCACACTAAACCATGAACGAAGAAGGGCATGAGAGAAAAACCTATTGGCTAGTGATTGTGAGGCCCCAAACTAAGCTCACACTCACGACCCATGTAACAAGCTACACCAAGTAAGAAGATTGAGAATGAGTGGGTGTTAATTTATGTTAGATCGTGAACGTCTCACCGTGAAGCCGTCTCACAAGTTTTTGACCTCACATGATCACAATTATTTTATACTACCTGATGAAGACGAGATCGCGATAGCGATCTGAAAAGATTATACAACGATTTGGAGAATCAAGAATATTAGAAAGATTATAATTAATTATTTCATTTCCTTTGTTATTTGATTTGATTATGTTATTTCTTTTAATAGTTATTTTTATTTGCTATTTATATGACGTAGTGTAAACATTGTTAAGAAGTAGAATTTGATTAATGAAAAAGAGATTTTTATCTCAACCTCGTTTTACAATATTCTTGTGAGAATCAACATATTTGTGTGCGACACTTTTCCAGTATTTTTAGAATCGACAAATTTAGTGTGTATTCGTGTTTTCTATGTATTTATCTTGGCCCAACAAGATTTTAAGATACTGTATCATATGTAAAATATGTTGCACACTTATACTGTATAAAATATTTGATACAATACCCTAAATTAGTATCAAAAAATTCCATGATCACCTTTACTATTTTTTCACGATTGAATATGTTTTAAGCATAGTATTATTATGTGGGTGTTAATCTTGTCTTGGTTGTGTCATGAAAAGATCATCACTTTAGGTAAACATCAGATATCAAGTTGCAATAAATATATAATTATGATAAGCCACCCATTATTTTTGTAATCAATCTAGAATTGGTATATATATACATATATGATTTGAAATCTTTTTGGGACCACTTTTTTTCCCTGTTATTTTAAAAGTTATATTATAAAAACACAGATATTACAGTAGCATCACAAAGCTGTAGCCAATTAATTTCAAACCCAACTACGTAAGAAATCTATAACAAACAGATGCAAATCTTGGTAACTGCTTCGGAAATTATTATTATTACTATTATTTTGATTTTGTACTTATAAAAATATTTTCAAAT
This sequence comes from Paraleonurus japonicus, assembly GCA_030762865.1. Classification (NCBI taxonomy): domain Eukaryota; kingdom Viridiplantae; phylum Streptophyta; class Magnoliopsida; order Lamiales; family Lamiaceae; genus Paraleonurus; species Paraleonurus japonicus. The sequence continues at coordinate 50,979,371 of CM061054.1, read as the reverse complement.
TAAAGGTCAGATCAGCTGACAAAAGAAGATCATTTTATCTTATGGTTGCTACTTGCTTGTTCAACATTAGCCAGCTAAACTTCCTTGGGAGTGAATTGAAATAACTTAATTAATGATGTTTCCCACTAATCTGAACTACTCATTTGTCAATATTTTTCAAGAAAATTATCATTATCACAACTCATTCTTGTTCTTAATTTCTCTAACATTCAGAATTATATTTCTTTTTTTTAATATGTAATTATGTTTATCGTCATCAAATACTCATTTTCACCTTTTCTGATGTATTACAAGTTACATTGAACTAGTTTCGGGATGAAACTGATTTACATTATTAGTTGTTTGATTAAAAGGTATCAATTTAATGGTAATATTATTTAATAAAGACAATTAATACAAAATTTTAAAGGACCGTATCTTTTGGGGTTAGCAAAATAAGGACCGTAATTTTTTGACAAATTAAGGACAATAACTTAAAAACGTGGCGAATTGAGGCCAAATCAGTCCAAATCTTCACAAATCGGGCTAATTCGGGCCATTTCGCCCAATTTGACCCTTACTCGAGCTAAATTTTGGGCTCAATTTGGGTTGATTCGCCACGATTTGCTATTTTTAAAAGTTATGATCCTTAAATTGCTAACTTCAAAACTTTACAATCCATTTTGCCACCTAAAAATTTTACGGTCCTCATTTTGCTACCCTCAATAACGGTTCTTAAAAATAATTTACCCACAACTAATACCATATAAAAATGTACTTACACCGAAATTGGTATATGAAAGACTTACGGGACATGAATATATCATATGTGTGTTTCATAAAAGGACCATTCTTACCGTTATACATAATTGATATCCCTACTTACATAGTTTATACTTTTGATGACAATTTTTTTTTATCAATTATTATTGTCAAACATTTGAATACATTCTCATACAAAATTTTGTCTTCGTAAACTTGGCTTCATAAGGTAAATTTAAAATATTTAGTGACCATTAATGATACGTGGTGGACGAACTCCAATTTTATTGAGTCCACAAAATCAACCAAACAAACGAGGTAATCAAATTGAGTCTCTCTCACTTGAATTTAAAATTTAATTAATCGACCCATTAATTTGGAACGATCCAAAACCATTTGACTCGTAAATTACGACAATACAAATAAGTCAATTCTTAAATTATTCAATAATTAATTTCATATACCTATTTCGACCTAAAAGTTTTTTTATACACCGATTATACTATACTGTGTAATTAACGTATGTTTTTTTCCCTAAAATATTAATTAATTTGTTAAAATTAATTATTTGTCTATAAAATATATATTATTGGTTCTGCTTAAAATACTAATTATGCATTGTGCAACTATGTTGAGTCATGTAGATTGCATGATTGAGTGATGAAGGTTGCATGCTTTTTTTTTTTTTTTTGGTTAAGATTGTTAGATATATAACCATTTTTCGGTTAATTGTTCTGTAAATGACGTTTCATTAAATGAATATATTAATATTTAGAGTTTACATTAAATCCACTTGGATATACTAATATTGTTTATTAAAACAAGTAATACTATATATTTGGTGTGCATGTACAGTGCAACTAACTTTCGAGCATTATAATTTAGTGAAACAAATAATATCTTTTAAATAAAGTACACAGTGCAAATGGTGTATACAATAATTAGCCTAATAAAATTGAGAGTATTCCTCCCCTTTTCCCTCTAAATAAATGGTATACAATTTGTTCTTCGACAAAATTGATGAGCAGAAGACCAACTCTTCCAATATTAATATATATAATTATGCTTTTCTGCAGACTAGATAATGACCCGATTAAATTATTGATTAATATTTCAAAAAAAAAAAAATAGTGCATTTCTTGCTAATAGTAATATTGTGGAAACGAGATTTTATTAGATTCTGTTGTAAATCTAAATTAAGCTGAAGAATAATTGAAGGTTTGTTGGTATCATGTAACTGGTTATTACAGTTGGTGAAAGAAAACAAAAGAAAAATAAAAATGAGTTATGTCTACAAACAAATCAATTCATACGTAATGTATTAGTCACATAATCTACAAAATTAGTATTTTAATTGTCATTAAATTATATAGGACATGAGATAAGCTCTATAAAAAGTCAACATCGGATGTATAGTGACAAAGAATAGGGATTAAAAAATGCCGACTTAGAGCAAGTCGTAATCAAGGTCAAGATTAGTACGCTAAAAATTAATCTTAAATTAGGTACAAAATCTTGCCTTTCCTTTTCCTTGGATGTAGGAAGAAGATTAACCGTATTACACAACAATTAACACAGATTTGGAGATCTGATTAATTTCTCAGTACATTTTAATTTGGTCTAGATGATTTATAATATTTTGTTAAAAAAAAATCTAATGTACGAGCAATTATTCAAAACGGTCGTTCAATCACAAAAATTTGTACGAGCTTAGGTAGTCATTTACATGATCTTATTAACTAGCATACCATTCATATAAAACAACTTTTATACACATATTACTCTATGAAATATTTCTCACACAAAAACCGTTGAAAAAATTAATTGTGCAAGTTCGTTTGGGAGGGAGGTAGTATTATTTGAAAAAGTATCATGTTTCATGTATTGGACAATCTCATACAAACGTATCCCTACTTTGTCGGGCCTCAATGTTTTCATGAGCTTGGGATATATATTTGAGAAATTTTATCTCGATTAGTATCCCCTTGTCCTAATTATTGAATTTTCAGAAAATTTAACAAAATGGAAAGAAAATTAAACAAGTAAAATGTAATAATATTCCTATTTAATAAGTATCATGCTTTCAAAACATATCTAGTGCATATTCTAAATAGAGGTATGTACTTTAAATAGGAGTATTACTTTATATATATAAAAGTCAATTTATATAATTGGGACATCAATAAAAAGAAAATAAAGCTACATAATTGAGATTGAGATGTAGAAATTAAGTATGTTTTATTTAATTAGGAAATTTATTTGTTAGGGATTTTACTAAATAGTGAAGTAAAAATTTGCATTTTGTGCCTAAACTGCCATGATAAAGAGATCATAGACACATAGCCATAGGTTTGCAAGGTATTATATAAAGCACACATTCTATTTTATTATTTTATAGAAGTTTCATCTTATATAAGTATTAAATTTACAACAAATGTAAAGAAGAAGAAAAGAATTAGTTTTTGAGGAAAGATATTATAGTGTACTTAGAGTGCGGTTACATATTGGCGTGACTCCATTTTGAAATTTCGGGTCCTCATATTTTTCATCGTGCACGATCCGAATTCGAACCGTCGATTTACAAAAGATAAGTCTAAAAAATTCGGCGCAAGAATTCCGACGCTCATGTCAGTAAAAGTATCACTCGTATATCCAAGTACCACTAATAAAGGAGTGAAGTCTTATAAGAGGAGAGAATATGATAGTATAGAGTCCTTGTACATACCTAATGTGAGGAAGACATTTCCGTGCAATTAGGTCACCCTTATTATTTGAGCTTAAGTTATTTATTATTTCTTCGTTATGGGCTTGAGGTAAATTGGGCTTAACCGAACTCTTGAGGTTGGCTACACTCTACCGTGGAGCCGGATTATATTCGATTGTTCATAATTCATCATTGTGTTCGTCCTTATTTTCGAATTTGTTGAGTTATCTATATCACATATGAATTTTAAAATTTAATTTTTTAAAATCTTATCAATCTTGAACTCGCAGATAAAATATAGATTTTTAAACTTTATAAATTTATATACTGATTTATGTGATATTTTTACAATTTTTTTGTAACATATATTACAAAATCCACCCACACAAACCCCCACACATACATTTATTTATTAAGAACTTCTTTTACCTATTTGAGTTAACGTAGGTCAACGACGGTTCAAAGTGTTCGATTTTGAATTGTATGATATTAATTTTCGATCGTCCATGATTTGCTTATTTTTATTTTAAAATTTATATGATTCAAATCTTATACAATTATAAATTATAAATTGAGTTAGTCTCCTATAAACAAGTTTTATTTTATGAAACATGTATTTGACCCATTAAACCTGATCCTACCCATTAACCCTCACCCACAAAATGTGAATAAAAACAAACAAAACAAGCTTCATGGTATGAAGCATGTTCATACAAGAGTCTGCCTTATAAATTTTCTTTAGAGCACATCACTACATAATGACTTTCATAAAAGAAAATTATAATAGCAAATAATTATTAAATATAGCCAGTAAGCTAGGTATCATTGATCGATATGTATGAACCATGAATTATTTTAACCATTTTATTAAAAGTCAATCATCACGGGATAATATTCTTACTTTGAACATTTTAACTAGAAAATCATATAAATTGATAGTCAACTAAACAAATGGTATTTATGTTTTAAGATATTAAATAAAATTCATCAAACGTTGACCACCAAAAAAACTATGCTAAATAATCCGATAATATATTTACTGTATTATTATTCCTTGCAATAAATAAATGTATTATAATTTATAAAATGATATTTGACCTATAATTAGTTGTGGACTTATATTCTTCATCTTTTACAATACCTACATAATTATCAACTTACAATAACTATTAATTTGAACAAGGGGAGTGAGATTTGTGCTTTTTTATGATAACAAAAAGAGTTTTTTTATCTATCTCATTAAAAAAATGAGTTTTAATTCAAATTTTGACTTAAAAAGATCAAAATGTCCTATTTACTTATTTTGCCTAGTGAGACAAAATTTTGTCTATCGAGACAAACCCGAGCGAGATAAAATTTTGTCTAGCGAGATAAAATTTTGTCTTGCGAGACGAAGCTTTGTCTAGCGAGACAAACTCCAACGAGACAAAATCCGGTGAAATAAAGTTTTGCCTAACGAGACAAACCCTAGCGAGACAAAATTTTGCCTAGCGAGACGAAGCTTTGTCTAGCGAGACAAAATTTTGTCTAGCTGACAAAACCCGGTGAGATAAAGTTTTGCCTCGGCGAGACAAGCCCTAGCGAGACAAAGCTTTGTCTAGCGAGACAAGTACAAAATTTAGAAAAAATAAATTAAAAATAATTAAAAATCATTAAACAATATAAAAATATATTTTAATTATTTTCTAGGAAATTTCATGGTCGTCTCAATCAATGATTGTTGCAACACATATATACTCTAACGGGAAGTTATTAAAAATATATTGTTTGATGTAGTAAATTTCTTCGGTCATGTAATATTGGTTGATATAATATTGCTTGTATATTGATGTATTTTGAGCGATGTGCCACAAGTGATAATTGTAATATGAACAAATATGTGTTTTTATTTTAATATGTAAACATAACACAATTTAAATTTAAATAAATATTATAAATGAAAACACAATCCAATATGCAAAAATTACATAATTAAAAAATTCACAATATAAGTTCAAACAATACATCATTCTTCATCACTAATTTGGACAGGACGTTGATCACAAAATATATATGTATGACCAACTTGTCTACAAATACAATATTTTTTGGAAGACGTTTTGTTTCCATCAAACAATGCAACTCATAATTACAATATCTAAGATCAACTCTCACAATATTATGAATAACATCCATAAACTCTCCAAATGACATTGTTCGCATTGATGTATATATCAAATCATCTTTCTCATTTTTATACATCATTCTATCCCAATATACATGATGAACTAGTACAACTTCATCCTCTTTCATCCGAAAAAATAGATAAATAAATACAAAAATAAATATCACATAAAATAATATAATAAATAAAAATAAAATTGTATAGTGTTATTACCCGTTCTAAATCCGAGAGATTTGTGATTAATGTGGTGCGGTTTAACGGATAAAACAAGTAAGGATTCAATGTTCTTGAACAATAAATGCTCAAGAGCAATGAATGAAGATGATTAGTAATGAATGCTTGAATAAATGCAAGAAAGCAATAAAAAGAGAGAGATTTGTCGGGTTGTTAGCCCGATCTTAAGGGTGGATTCCAGGATCCATTTATTGTGCCTTAAAGGCTCTATTTATAGGGCAAACTAGCTACTCATGCATTTAATGCTGGGATCCTCATTTAATGTGGGTTGGCTGCGGCCTGATTGGCCAGCCGCGGCCGTCTGCTTGAGCCGCAGCCCACTCTCGTCCCGCCACTGTCCGGTGGGGAATTTCCCGACATTCCCTTGATTTGTTACTATTACAAGTATGTTTGACATTTAATTCTAACTATTACACCTGATATCTTTTCCATATATAGCACGATCTTGTCCGATCTACGAACTCCCGTACGGTGGCGAGCCGAGCTTTGACGAGCGACAGGCCGAGGCTTTGACGAGCGACGAGCCGATGATGACTCTTGGCTAGTCGGGTCTTGCGGGCGAGCGACGAGGCGGATGATTCTTGGCGGGCCAAGTAGTGACGGCAAGCGCGGGCCAAGTAGTGGCGGGCAAGCCGGAAGTCACGGGCGAGCCGGCCTATATTGGCGAGCCGTATACTTAGGCATCCTGTTTATCTATTTGCCGTGCTCCACTTCGGGTGGGCCGAGCTCACAACCTCTCTATTGGGCCTCATATACTTGGTCCAATTATTCGTGATACAACATATAGTGTTTTAAAAAATAAAAATGAATTTTTCTAAATGACAAAATTTGTCCTGGAAGTCTAAAAATCTAAGAAATAAATTTGTCTCCTTGGACAAAAATATATCTCGATAGCAAAATGTTTGTCTTGCGGTGTTTGTCTCATTTGGGAAAAAATATGTCTCGAAAGAAAAATATTTATCTCGCAGTGTATGTCTCGATGACAATATGTTATTTTGTTGGGTTTGTCTCGATGGTGAAAGTATTTGTTTCGATGGTTTTGTCTCGTTGGTGAAAAATATTTGTCTTGCTAGGTAAAGTATTTGTCTCGATAACCCATCGAGACGGTATTCAAAACTTCAAATTCTAAAGTTATGAAGATTTGAATACCGTCTCGATGGAACCCAACGAGACAAATATTTTTATTAGCGAGACAAGTATTTTCACTATCGAGATAATCAATATCACCATCAAGACAAACAATTTTACCATCGTTTTTTTATTTTACGTGTATATCTAAAATATAAGATGAAGAGACTATCGAGACAAGACCATCGACACAATCAATTTCACCATAGACAAACAATTTCACCATTCATTTTTTCTATTTTACATGTATATTCGAAAATACAAAAGAAGAGAAGAAGAGAAAAAATAAAAATAAAATATTAAGGTTGATTACTTACCATAATCGTAAAAGAGATGATGAAGATGTGAAGAGAAAGTGGAAGTGTCACACAATTTTTTTACCCAAATTATGAAGGTGAATGAAAATGAAAACATAAAAGTGTAGGGGATATAATTGAGTAATTGGCATTTGAGTCTTTTTATGTTAAATTTGGGTAAAAATCTTATTTTTTTTTTATAAAATGAGTAAAAACTATTTTAATTATACATATTGAATAAAAACACCTATTTGGCCTTTGAACAACCCCTGGTGACCAGCCATTCCACAAAATATATTTTTACTTGTCTTATTATGACGTACATCAAATTTATTCTTATACCTTTTATAAAAATAATTATTTTATTCTCACTTCATATTATCTCTTGATTAATCAAATTGTCATTAAATTTACATACAAATAATTATTTTATTTATAAATAGATCTCATAATATTCCACAATATCTTTACTTAATCTATTTTTTCTTAAATTCCATGCACTCCAATGGAACAAATATTATGAATGTTTCCTAAAAAATTATGAACGCGGAGTAATGTCACGGTGAAACCGATTTGCAATTCACATCTTAATTTATAGTGAAATAATTAATACTATTTAATTAAATAATTAACATCATTCAAAATTAATATTAGTATATTACTAAATTATAGCAAAAACATATATTTAATGATACAATTAATATTATCAAAATTAATTTCACAATAAAATTTGTAGATCACGAAAAATCTTATAACAAATTTACAACTATCAACACAAATTACTTGTATAACATATAATATGTACTTATAATATATTGTGTATTTGATTGATACCCACCTAAAGACGGCATAAAGTATATTTACTTGTGAAATTGGAAAGAAAGTCATTTGAAAAAAAAACTCCTAGGAAGGCATAATTGAAGGAGTGAGTGAGTTAATTAAACCTAAAAATGTCTGCATAATTATTGGGTGTAAAGTGTTGACTAGATAGACATTCCTTATACACTTCTTAATTCTCGTATAATGAGATCGAGTTTGACACTAAGATTAGAAGTATTAACACAAGCAATTAATTTATTGGTCAAACCTTACAAAAACATAGATTATAAAAGATAAACGGTGAAGACTAAATTGAATATCAGATCTACAGTCATAAAATAAAGGCGGGAAAATAAAGAAATAATGTTAAGAATGTTTGTAGATATTTAACCAATATATATATATATTTAATTATTGTGATCATAAATATCTTCAATCATACGATGAATAACTCTAATGAAGATTTCTCAATTCTAAAATCTTCAACTAATCTTCAATTTTTCGAAAAATGACGGTAAGTTGTTTGATAATGCCATGAACGATTCAAATCTTCAAACCGATGATGACTTATATAATTTATTTTATTTGATAATGCCACAAATGATGATGATGAACGACACTAAGTAAACAACACAAAGATTGGAATGAAGAAAATAAGCTTAATTTATATATAGAGACCCTAATGCAAAGGGCGGAGGGTCGCCGAGGGTTTCGGTGGAGGAGATTGAGACCAGATTGGGGACACTTGGTTGATATATCTATTCTGAGTAAGGCCGGTGGTAGGGGAGAGAGTACTGAGTTGCGGGTGTCGTCCCAAGCTGCAATTGAAGGCTGCTGCGCCTAGTTTGGTTGCAGTAAATGTGGGCACCCTTGAGCCTAGTAAGCAGACGCTTCCCGTAAGTTGGGTGATATTTCATTGGAGAAGATGTTGCCTCGCGGTGAGCAACCTATCTCTTCTCGCAGCAAACTCGCAGAGAAGACCTATTATGGTGAATATTCATGCTTTAAAGGATATGCCACATGGGATTCCGCAAGGGAACCCCAGGTAATAATGGATCCGCTTTGAGGGACTGGGTTTTGATCAAGATGTCCAGATTACTAGGGTGATTGGTACAGAGGAGGTGGGTTGGGTTTCACGGCCTATTCTCAAACTTTGTCTCGCTTGATCCGTGGCAGCGGAGAAGAGGAAACAGAGTGAATTTGAAGCTTTGGTAGGGGGATATACAACTGGAAAAATGTCTAAGGGAAGGAGAAAGTTTCGGAGGGTCCCGCCGCTAAACGGAAAGGGCGGCCACCGTGGTCGCTTAATAGAAAACCCGCAGCTCTCACAATTAATGAGCCTTCTGCTACTTCTACCGGTAGCTCCCAAAGCGTGCAACGGAGGAGTCGAGTTGCCGGATGGAGGATCTAAACGACCCAGAGCAATGATATGGAAGTGGATGTGGAAAGCGGTTTTTCTATCGTTGTTTTGGCGGAGATCGAGCTTTCTCGGTCCACCGCGTCATGAGTTGTATTGTTTGGAACGCCCGTGGTTTGGGCAATAAACGGGCGTTCCGTACGCTTCATCGCCTTGTAAGGGATCATAAACCCACTTTTTATTTATTTCGAATCTAAGATTTGCTTTCTTGGTCTTTGCTTGGAAAGCTATTTTGAATTTTTCTCGTTGTGTGGGTGTGGACCTGTGGGTAGGAGTGGTGGTCTTCTTTTATATTGACTGATCTTTGTTAATGTAACGTTGAAATATTTTTCTCAGGCCATATTGATTGCTTGGTGGATTTTAATTCTTGTTTTTGGCGATTTATCGGCTTCTATGGTAATCCTAAAGCCCATTTAAGGGCCTTCTCTTGGGAGCCGCTGCGTAAATTACATTCTTCTTTTCCTCTTCTTGGTTTTGATGCTTGCGTTGTGGGTGGAGACTTTAATGAAATATTATATTCTTCCTGAAAAAAGTGGTGGGGAGGTTCGTCCGGCTGGGATGTCGGGTTTTGCTCGCTCTACAGACTTAGATCTTCATGAGATTGATTTTTCTAGTCCGCGTTTTACTTGGCTTAATAGAAGGAAAATGAGATATGTTATTCTTGAAAGGCTTGATAGATTTGTGGCTAACAAAGCCCGGTCTCGACTTATTTCCTCAAAGCAAAGTGTCAATTTAGATTTTTATCATTCGGATCATCGGCCTGTCAAGTTGTGTTTTGAGAATCATGTGGTCCCTATGAGACCGGTGCAATCGAAACCTTTCATTTTGGAGCATAAGTGGTTTGTTGAAGAGGATTTTCTTTGTTGCTCGTTTAGCCTCGGGAATCTGCTCCGCCTAATGAACCTCGTATAATCGGTTGAAGGTGGCGGTGTCTTTCTTTCTAACCGGTCGAAGTCTTCGGTTAGCGATATGGCCGGTCGTATTAAGATTCTTCGTGCGAAGCGTAATGATATTCTAGCCGATGATGCGCTTAGATGGGATCAAGTGAATTAGCGCGGGTGGAAAAAGAATTAGAGAAGCTTGAAACTCGTGAGGAGATACATTGGCATCAACTTTCTCGTATTACTTCGCTTTCCTCGGGACAGAATACTTCTTTTTTCATCATCAGCTTCTATTCGTAGCGCAATAACCTTATTAAAGGTTTAAGGCATCCGGATGGGACGTGGCGTACGGGGTATCGGATCCGGAGCAGATTGTATTTTCTTATTATGAGGAGTTGTTCACGTCGGCTCATCCTTCTTCCATGGATTTGAGCCGTGTTCGAGGCGGTGGAGCCTTGTGTTTCCAGGAAATGAATCATATTCTAGATGCTCCTTTTACGGAAAAGGATATTCGCACCGCCGTGTTCGACCTTAACCCTTCTAAAGCTCCCGGCCCGACGGTTTCAACGCTGCTTTTTTCGCAGGTGCTGGGACTTTATTAAGGAAGACTTAGTGCAATACTTGTTGGGTGTTCTTAATGAGGGTCATTCCATGGAGGATTGGAATTCTACCGTTATTTCCCTAATTCGAAGATTAAGGAGCCTAGTACTATGAAGGATTTTAGGCCAATTAGCTTGTGCAAAGTGAGCTACAAGATTATTGCCCGGGCAATTACTAATCGCTTTAACGTTTCCGCACAGATTATCGACCCTTCTCAAAGTGCTTTTATCCCGGGGCGTCTTATCACGGATAACATTTTGATCGGCTATGAATGCATGCATTGGCTTCGCCATACAAAGAGTAAAACTGGTTTTGCGGCTTTGAAGCTTGATATGAGTAAGGCGTATGATCGAATTGAGTGGGTTTATCCGGAGAAGATAATGGGTCGATGGGTTTCTCGCCTAAATGGGTTGATCTCATTATCGGATGTGTATCTTCTCTCACATATTCCTTTAAAGTTAATGGGAATATTGTACCGCGTTTGTCTCCTTCCCGTGGTCTTCGCTGCAGTGATCCGTTATCGCCCTATTTGTTTGTGCTATGTGCCCAAGGCCTTTCGCTTTAATTTCTAAGCAGTTCGGGATGGGCTTATCGCGGGATCGCATTGCTCGGGGTAGTCCGGTCATTTCCCATCTTTTCTTTTCGATGATAGCCTCATCTTTTTTTCGGGCCACACGAGGATTGCGCTCATTTAAAGCTTTGTTTTTCGGGCTTTATGAGAGGGCTTCGGTCACGATAAATTATGATAAATCCGCCATTACGTTTAGCGAAGGGACGCATGTGGCCAATAAACTTTGCATTAAGCGAGAGCTCAATATGGTCGAATGCTTGGGCCATGAGATCTATTTGGGACTTCCAACTTTTCGCTTCTCGCAGAAACGACTTCACTTTGGCTATCTTAGGGACGGGGTGGCGCGCCGTATTGATTCCTGGGGTTTCAAGCATTTTTCTGAGGGGGTAGAGAGGTTTTGATTAAATCGGTCCTTCAAGCCATACCGTCCTATGCTATGGCTTATTTCAGGATTCCCACTTCAATTTGTGCGGATATTGAACGTTTGTGTTCCAATTTCTCGTGGGGTTCCTCCGAGAGTGGGAACAAGATACATTGGACTACCTGGAATGAGCTTTGCAAACCTAAAAGGGATGGGGGCCTCGGGTTTCAAAGTTAGTTCTCTTTAATAAGGCGTTCTTGGCAAAGCGGTATGGCATTTTATTAGTGATCCAGTGGTCTCTAGTGTCCAGGATCTTTAAAGCTAGATATTTTAAGCATGTGGATGTTCTCGATGCTTTGGGATTGGGCGAATCCCTCTTATATTTGGCGGTCACCGTGTTGGAGTAGGGATCTACTACGGGAGGGTCTCGAGGTGGAGAGTTTCTAATGGAAATTCAATCGGGGTTTTTAAGGATGCTTGGATACCGGAGTTAGCCGAGGAAGAATTACGTCACGGATTGCCTCGGGTTCCCGTGTCACGTTTTATTCTTGACTCTCATTCTTGGAATCAGAATTTGATCGAGTCACCTTTCTCCCTTATGAGGCGCATGCTATTTTCAATACTCCTATTTGCTCCTGGGTGTGGGTGAAGATTCGCGGTATTGGTGCCTTGAGAAGAAGGGTGCTTTTACCTAAATCTGGTTATAAAGCCGCCTGGAATAATTTGCTCTCTAGGTCTCATGAAGAGGGGAGTTCGAATTCGGCTTGGGAGAAGGGCTGGTGGAGTTCAATTTGGAAAATGAACGCTCCGTCTAAGGTTCGTATTTTCTTTGGAAGGTTTCTCAGGATTTTGTGTCTTCGAAGGCAACCTTTTTAGGCATCATGTTCCAGTTTTGCCGGAGTGTTTTTGTGTGGGGCAGCGGTTGCGTCTTCGAGACATGTCTTTTTGAGTGTGCTCATGTTCGTAAGATTTGGAAAGAGCGGGGATTTGGAGTTTTATCTCTTCTTCTCGTCATCCGAATATCTTTGATACTCTAGTGGGGTTTGTGAAGTCCAATTTATGTCCGATCAAGAGTGGCGGTTTTATTGTGGGGGTTTTGGCGTAATAGATGCTCTCTTAAACATTCTCCCAATACCTCTCTTTCGCTTGCTCGTCGGGGTGAGGATTTGGTGCAACTTGATTGGGCCTTAAGTTATCTCCAAAGTTTCCAATTAACCCAAGATGCTTTGAAGGACTCGTCCGCTTCTTCTTCTAGCAGGTTGCTAAGTGGTCAACTGCGTTGGCGCGGGATTGTTTTACTCTTAAGGTGGATGCCGCTTTGCAGGTGATAAAAGAGCATTCTCTATTGGGGCCTTGTATGATGCCGATCTTAGGGTGATTGGGACGCTTGGTAAAAGGATTGCGCCACCAGGATCGGTGTTAGGGGCGGAGCCGAGTGCTATTCTGGAAGGACTCGGTGGGGAGGCTCGATAGTCCATGGGCCTTTTCGTATCCTGCTCGCATTCCATGGATTCTATTTCTGCTATTTTATCAGTGGGAATCGTTTCTTTGGGCGGAAGGTTCAACTCTTGAGCTTTTACAAGGGATTGTGGGGACAACCTTAGTGTGGGGTTTCTACCATATATCACGGGATCTGAATCTTGTTGCACATGAAATGGCGAAGGCTTCTTTTTCCTACTCTTATCCTCAAGCTTGGGTGGAGGAAGGTGTTCCAGTTTGGGTTCGGGATCTAGCTCGACGTGAGGTTATTAGTTAGCTTTGGTTGAGTGTGCTCTTGTTTTCCTCTTCAAAAAAAAGATTATAGGGGTGAAATTGAGTGATTGAGAGGTGATTAAAATTACCTAAATTAGCAACCCAGCTAATCAAACGAACGGACCACCCCGATCAAAAAAATCAAACGAAACGGACCAGATAAAGTCGATGAAGTCAGATTGACGGATAAAGTGAAATGGCACCGAAAACCAATAAGGGAACTCAGTTGCTATTATATATTTATAATACTTATAAAAGTGACTAAACTTGTAAATTATTTTGGGACTATTCTACCCCTGTTCATATTAATTTTGTATTTATTTATCCTTGCATCTATCCATTTTGAATATTTGGAACATTTGTTTTCATGTCAACTTTTGAACAATTTTTAGTAAATTAAAAGATGTATAAATATATTGTATTTTTAGTATAAGGTTCGAATGCAAAATGCTATGAAGCAATATAGATCTATTGACTTAATGTAATCATAGTAATACACTAATACATGTATATATTTTGTCTTAATATATAATTATATCATTTAGTGCAATTATCCACACAAATTAAAATTGATTTACAACTAATACCCTTAAAAAAATTCTTCCAAAAATATCATTTAATGAAACAACTAATATCATTCAAAATTAATGCTTCCTTCGCCCAATTTTAATATGCATACTTTCCTTTTTTGTTTGTCCAATTTAAGAATACATTTTCAAAAGTGTAATACAAAACTTTATCTTCACCTCCTAACATATCTTTAATTACTCAAATTGTCATTTACGTTATTCATAACCAATCACTTTATTAATAAATGGACCTCACAATACCTCTATAAAACCCTTCCACATTGAAAATAGATCCTCTATAGAGGGATAGAAAGACACATAATAAACTAATAAGTGAAATACAAAAAGATATGACTAATTCATTACTTTATCATGTGTATCCGATTGACTCGTAATTTAGCAATAAGTATTTTTAAGACCAATCAAGATATCGAACCCAAGAGACTAGTCGGACAGTAGATCCCCAAAACTACATGTTGGCATAATATTATTGAAGCTAAACAGGTTTTTGCAATTAAAGAAATAAAATAACAAATTAAAATAAAGATAAGCAAATTAACACTAGTTAACACCTAACTCCGAATAAGTGAAAGAGTGAGAGGAAATTGTTCGGGTATCGTCACTATGTAATCCTTTGGCTAATTATGAATCAACAAACTTATCAAAGCATGTTACGGTCTTGTTAAGAGCAATCACAAAAGTAATTCTTTAAGCTCCTAAGGTATGAACTCCTAAACGCGTTCACAATGGGCACTAATGCCTAGTGTTCATCTCTTCACCACAACTAGAATATTCACTTAATCACCAAATAAGCACATCCAACTCGTTGCAACATACAAATTCAATAAATTAAGCTAATAATAATAATAATCAATCACAAGATATATGGAAAGCCCAACAATAGAAACATATGCACTCAATAACATGTAAATTAAAATCATTAATTCATAATTTCACCAAATTCATACATAAATCAAATACCCAAGCAATAACAAGGTTAGCTCATGGCTAATAGAAGCATAACAATGGTGGAGAAGATGAAATGTACAAGACTCATGATGAAAATAACAATATAATGCAAAGACAACAAAGAAATAGTAAATAGATGAAGAAATAGAACAATATAACCTTAATCCTCCTTGATTGAATTAAAACTTGAATGATCCTTTCAATAATTGAAAACATAGCTAAGTATGGATGATAATCTTTCAATGTTTGGTGCTCCATGATTGAAATTGAATTTGCAATGAAAAACTAACACTATCTAAGCTAATCTATTGAATTCTATGAAAAGCATTGTAAATTATCTAATGAAACTAAGAGAAACTATGAAAAAGATGATGGAAAATGATTCTTGGAGTTGTTTCCCGCTAAAACCGAGCTTGTGGGTATTTATACCCTTTGGGTTTGTGGCACTTCTTTCTAAGGCTTAATTCACGATTTTCTTTGAATCAGATACGGGTGCTCCATCTGTGCATAGGTGCACGATCACAGATGATGGTCGTGCACGATCACGATGATGGTCGCGGCACGATCACGATGATGGTCGTGCCACGATCACGCGATGATGGTCGTGCACGATCACAGTATAATGGTCGTGCCACGACTTAAAAAATGCAAATTCCTGGCCGCGATCACCTTGCATGACCTTGCATAGGTGCCACGACCAAGACCTGGTTGTGTATCGACATTTTCCTCGAATTCTCGTGTTTCTCCGTGTAGAGCTCGATCGTGCGGCTCATGCTCGACTAGGTCTGGTCGTACACGACTTTAAAACTTGTGCTACGCTTCTCCTTATCAATGAGCTCAATCGTGCACTCCGCCGACTAAGCCGGGTCGAGCAGACTTCAAAATGGCTTTCTTGACCTCTTCGCCTCCTTCTTGGCTCGTTTTCAATTCCTTCTTCACTCAAAGACGCTTTTATGGCTTCAAAATCATCTCAAAATCACCGCAAAGCCACACAACATGCTAAATCATTACTTGAGATTAATTTAGATGAAAACTGGATGTTAATCACATGAAATCTATGATAAATCAACATTAACACACTAATCAAGATCTAGCTCCAAAATTTATAAGAAATTTACACACAAAAATGCATAAGATCCATAATTTTATACATAAACTATAAATATTTCTTACAACCGTGTAAACAAATTTAAGATACTAAGTTTGAAAGGAGGTAGTACATTATAGTAAAACAACTCATACTTCATAGTGAAACAACTCACACTATTTAGTGAAACAACACATTTATTCAATTTTAATAAAAACACATTAACTATCATTGGTATGACAAACACAATGTGCAACACACGTGCTAAAATCTAGTTATATAAGATAAGATGTACATAAGAATTTGTTAAAGCACGTTTCAAAAGTAATCATACTTAATTTTTGTTTAATTAATTAACTTTTGTCTGATCCTCTGTAAAAAAATATTTAAATTGTAGAAATTAATTTTCCAATATAGATGCTCTTTCTTATTATGCAACAATCTTGTTGCTCGACTATTAAGTAAGAATTTGTCCAAATTAAATCATTTTAATTTATTATATACGACTAAATTGCGTAAAAGGGAATCATATGATCAAAACAAGTAAATTTATATGGCAAGGAGAATTCATCAATCTTATTGTCATTGTCCACAAAATGTGTGACTACACGGGTGGACACATATTTTAGAAAAATGAATAAAATAGATAATTTAGTAGATAAATTAAGAGTATTGTGGATCCATTTTTTTAATAAAGTAATTATTTGTGAGTAAAAATAATATTCCCTTCGTCCCGAAACTATCTTCACACTTTCTATTTCGGTCTGTCCCATAACTATCTTCAAACCCCAAATTTGAAAATAACATTCAATATCAATACCCCTCACAATATTAATTTTGTTTTAAAAATGTCACTTCTACTTTATTGTACTTTATTATCTCTCCTACATTTTATATCATCCAACCACCCAAAATACCCTTACACTTTATTCTCTCTCCTACACTAATTTAAATTTTCTTAATAAATGTGTCTCTTCACATATGAAGACCTGCTCCGGACGGAGGGAGTAATAATTTAAGTAATTAATTAAATTAAAAGTTTTTTTTTTTTTTTTTACGGAAATTGAAAGTTGAAGATAAAATGATTATTGAATTTTAAGATGTAAACACGATATTGGCAACTTTAGAAAATAGGCAAAATTTTGATTGATGCAGAAGTACTTATTGGGTTTGATGCGTAAAACCGACTGAAGCCCGTTTCCCCACCTAGGTTCCACGTGGGTAAAGCCTTTACGCAAAGGCGATCCCTAGCTCTTCTCGAACAAACGTACTGCAAAACACGCCGGAGGGTTCTCCGGCGTAGGCACTCCGACGCTCAAGTCGGATTACCGAAAACGCTCAAGAAAAGAGTAGGCGAGTACGTAAGAAGTAGTTAAGTAAAAGTGATAGTTGTTCGATACCGTTACATCCCTTCGGGTATATCATTTATACGTACTTTAGGAATAATAATCGCTATCACGGTTTACGGGCATTATCTTGCACGTTCTCTCATGATGTCGTGAGTTCATATATTCTCTCTCAAGAAAACCGCATTGTGCCTACGATTTTCCTTTCTGGACGGAGGTTAGACCTAGTCAATGAAGAATATGAGGAATATTTCTTGACTTGAGTCTTAATCTTCTCAACCGATCGTTGCTTCTTACTTTTTCTCGGTCTTATCGGATAATTCACTCATATGGGCTTGATTAACATTAGCTTATGGGCTTCAAATCTCGGGGCCTCGCGACCCACCTGCAGCTAGGTTTGGGTCTCGTGGCCGCCCATCTGTACCCGATTTGGGCCTTGTGGCTCCGTCAGCCGAGGTTTGGGCTTTGGGATTTTCCTCCCTCTATTGAGGGTATTTGGTTACGTCATTGGGCCTCTTTGGTGACAATCTTTGGGCCCTACGTGTAGTTGGAGTCTGCCATTTTTATCCGCATCAAGTTTGATGTTGAATCCGAATGTAAGTTTTTAGGAAGTTTGGCGTATGATACAAATATTTAAAATGTTGTGAGCTTTATAACTCATAAGAAATCTAAATTTAATATATAAAAAATAAAAATTGGGTAATTTAAGAATTTAATATAAAAAAGGAAATAAAATAGTGCAAAGATAACAGTAATGATCGAGAATAAACAAAAATTTATGTGAACAAAGTATATACATCAATTCTATTTTTATTATCACTATCTTGCATATTCAATATTATCGTACACCTATAATAGTAATAAAAATAAAATTTATAATATAAAACCCGTTTCACATGTGTTACTGTCGAGAATATTGATAATTTACATTATAACGCTAAAACAAGAAATAAATAGGATTGTACCAAAAAAATAAAAAAATAGGAGTATTTATGTAAAGAAGTGGCAGACAGATGAGCTGATAGGATACGGTACACAGGCAGGCAGCAGGCAGGCAGGCTCGAGAAGATATTCAAACCCATTTTGTTTTCCATTTCTTACGTCAATTTCGATTTTTAATTTCCCTACCCCTCCTTTTAATTTTATCCAAATCCCATCTATTTAATCCTCATACATTTCCACCCAAGATTTCATTTAAATAATTAAAGAAAATGATTGCATATGCAGAGCGGTTTGTCCACGAAAACGACGTCGAAACTATGCCGGAGCCGGAGTCTCCCGAACAGGCCGCCGAGGTGTCGCCGCTCTTCAACGGCGTTGACCTCCGCGGTGCCGTTGAATTCGGCGGATGCGCCTCGGAAGCCGGCAAAGATTTCGGCGGCTTGCAGTCGTCGAAGCCGTTAGCGGTGGTTAGGCCTAGCAACAGTGATGACGTGGCGGAGGTCGTGCGTCTGGCGGCGCGGTCGCCGCACCTGACCGTGGCTGCCCGTGGGAACGGGCACTCCGTCAACGGGCAAGCCATGGCCCACAAGGGCTTCGTCCTCGACATGAAATCAATCGAGTCGAGAATCTACGTGGACCCCACCACCGCGCAGGCTGACGTCAGCGGCGGAGCATTGTGGGAGGACGTCCTTAAACGCTGCGTTTTGATTACGGCCTCGCCCCACGCTCGTGGACGGATTACTTGGGGTTGACGGTCGGGGGACGCTGTCTAACGCCGGCATCAGCGGCCAGGCTTTCATTCACGGCCCACAAACGGAAAATGTGACGGAGCTGGAAGTCGTCACGGGAAACGGCGACGTAGTAGTTTGCTCGAGTAATCAGAACTCTGAACTCTTCTTCAGCGTTCTGGGTGGACTCGGTCAGTTCGGGGTTATAACTCGGGCCCGGATCATGCTCCAACCCGCACCCGACATGGTATGTACATTTGATTCAACTGGGACACGTTTGAGAAACGTAATTATCAATATTAATTGATCATTTTTGACAGGAATATTAATTGATTATTGATGTGATCATAATTTGTTGATTATTTTATGTGGTGGTTTTGATGATTAGGTGAGGTGGATAAGAGTGGTATACAGCGAGTTCAGTGACTTCACTCGGGATGCCGAGTTGCTGGTGACTCGGGCCGACGGTGAGTCGTTCGATTATGTCGAAGGCTTCGTTTTCGTCAACAGTGATGACCCGGTTAACGGGTGGCCGTCGGTGCCGTTGGGGTCGGACCAATCATTCGACCCTACCCGTATTCCAAACTCAGCGGGTCCGGTTCTCTACTGTCTCGAGCTAGCTTTGCATTACAAAAATGAGGACCCGCCTTCCACAGTTGACAAGGTAAAAATTTGAGCCAATAATAATAAAATTATTTATACTCCCCTGCCCCCAATCGTCTTAAACACACTAATCAAGGAATGCGTTGGAATCCCAGGTTTAATTTCATACGAAAATAAAAAATGAGTTAAGTTGTGTATACTTGTTGGAAAAATAATATTACGAAAGGATGTAAAGTTTAGTATGAAACGGAGAAATTAGCTTTTTCAAAAAGAAAAAAATAATTTTGTTGATTTAAATATTTAGTGAAAATTGGTTTGGTGTTTTAGATTTTAAGAATGTGTGGGCCAATGGGTAACTAAGGGAGAAGAAAGACTAGGAAGGGGACTTAGTTTTGACCTAGTTGTCTGCTAAAGGGGCCCACACATGTTGATGTTGACATGAAAGCAATAAATGGGGCCCACGGAGAAACTAGTATAGTGAAAAAGTCAAAAAAGGTTCGAGTAACAAGATTTAACGGCCCCGGCGGAGGCCCCGCGGCGGAGGCACGGCGGAGAAGACAAAGAAAAGATATTGAAAAGTGACCACACGGTGGTGTATGTATCTTCCATTGGATTTTCTGACAGCATCTAGGTATGTAAGTGGGCGCAGAATGGGGTCATTATTACGAGATTGACACCGTACTTGGGGCCTGACGTCGTGCCCTCGTTAATGACAAAATGAATTCGTCAGGGCTAAAACAGTAAAATCACCTGCGGTTCGCTTATCATCATCCAGATTTCTATTGACGTCCCCTGGTCCCCTCCCACATAATCCAAATGCTATTAACATTCAGGCGCACAATGATGGACGATGAATGATTCCTTTTCTTTTTATTTATTTACTTATTATTTGTGATGAGGAATTAAGGTTTCACGTGAAAATCACGTGGAAAATTCAGAAAAATAATTAATTAATTAAATGTAATTGCGTTGCATTGCATTTGCAGAGGGTGGAGAGACTGATGGTGGGGATGGGTGAAGAAATGATTGGTTTCAGGGCGGATGTGGGGTACGTGGAATTTGTGCTGCGTGTGAAGCGTGCGGAGAAAGAGGCTAAGGCGAAGGGCATATGGGACGCCCCACACCCATGGCTCAACTCTCTTTGTCTCCAAAACAAACATTGCTGATTTTGATCGTCTTGTTTTTAAGAATATTTTGAACCACGGCGTTGGTGGCCCTATGCTTTTTTATCCTCTACTACGCTCCAAGTTAGTATTATTTCCTTTCTTGGGTTTTTTTTTATTTCCAATCATGCATCTATACTTTTTTTTTTTTTTAGACACAATCTCTACACTTTTGTGTTTCGTACGCACCGTAAAGTTACAGCGTTACCACTTTTGAAAATTTGCATAATTTCATCAAGTATCAAGAATTATAGTACTATAAAAAAATTCAAAATCTAGTGTAAAACAATTTCATAGTATGAAATTAATATTATTACATTCATTCAATGATACCATAACATTCATTTAGTTTTTTTTTCGGTAAATATTAATTGTTAGTATTTAGAAGTTAGTTCACCAAGTCTCCTTACAATTCCAAATTCTCCAAGTCTCCTTATACCTTCCACTCCAAATTCGTTCCCAAAGGGAATCAAACCCAGTCTCCTACTAAAGTGAGGAATCCGTGTCCGTGTCTTCTTATATCATTACACTTATAAACTAATATCACGGTATAAAATAGTTATGGTATCGGTGATCGGTGAATGATTATAATGATATCAAACTATCTCGTGAATGATTTTAATATGAAATTACTTCACATGAGAGTGACTCAAAAAATATTATAATATTTAAATTCAAAATATCAAGTGTTTAACCAAAAATATCAAATATTTGACCAAGAATATAAAAAAATGGATAAAAATGAAAAGTGAAACACTCTAAACTTATGGTGCATGCAAAACATATAAAACTTTGTCTTTGTATATATTCTAAAATGATAGTGTTAGTTGTTTTTACTAAATATAGACAATATTAATTGTTTTTAGTAAACAATAGTATTAGTAAACGCATTTAAAAATATTAATTGGTTAGTATTAATTCTTTCTGTCGAAGAATATTAGTTGTAGATCAATTGTAATTTGTGTGTATAAATAAGTGTTGTTCTTCAATAATTGTGTGTCCATGTATTAAAAATACTCTTAATTAGGGCACTAGAGACAATGGACCCATTGAGAATTGGAAGAATATATATTAGGTTGGACCACCCTAATGTACAATACGATCCGCTGACAAAATTGCTGGGACGTTTTAAATTTGGTGGGTAAGCGTATGTATAAATTTCAATATTATAATTAAGACGTCGTTTTTTTCAATCGGATTAATTTTAGAATTCATTTTTTGGTAATTAGTGCAGTTTTTGTTTTCTCTACCTAAGAATTTAATCGAATTTATAGGTAGGTAAAATAAAATCGAATAGATATAATATTTGGTGTCATTCATCTATCAAACTAATAATTAATATATAGAGGTCGTTTAGCTATTGAAAAGTAATGTTGCTTTCAGGGTATGTTTAATTGTTTATACATATATAGATATATAGATATAGATATATATATGTGACAACAGAGAATTAACTGGCCAAACCCACTAGCTCGACTTTTTCGCAAGGACAAATCAATCCTCTCTTTCTTTATGCATGCAATGTGTATCCAATTATGAAATTTTAACTTTATAGTATTTGTTAATTTTACTATATATTTTCTACTAATTAAATTCTCCAAATTAAGTGTTGTGATAGAAATGAAATTTAATGTGATTTGAATTTTTTTAGGTGGGATAGTCGGAAATCAGTGGTTTTACCTGCAGAAGGAGAAATCTTTTACTTGGTGGCATTGCTTCGATTCTGCTCTCCCTACTCAAAATGCTCATCCGTGCAACAAATGGTTGTACAAAATCAAGAAATTGTCCAAACTTGCACTAAAAATGGCTTTGACTTCAAGTTGTACCTTCCACACTACAACTCAATGGAGGGTTGGACGCACCACTTTGGAAATCAATGGACCAGATTTCAAGAAAGAAAAGCCAGTTTTGATCCAATGGCAATCCTTGCACCTGGCCAGAAAATATTTCCAAGAAATTGGCAAACTTTATTATATTGATTTTTCTTCCTCTTTTATTTTTCCCTTCCAATTTAATTTTTTAGGAGTTTAATTTCCATTGGTTGAAGAAGCAGCTCAACTCAAGCAATGTAAATGAATGTGTCAAGAAAATTTTGATTATATTTTTCTATTTTGGTTTAATTAATTATAATTACTTATATAACTAACTGCCCTGCTAAAATCCAATAAAAGTGTGGCATGTAGGAATTTCCAGAAAATCTAAATTTGATACTTTGTCTTTATAAGAGAATGACAATCAGCCTTAGTCACAATCGATACAGTTCAAGTTCCCAATAATTAAATGTTGGGCTGTAAAGTATCCAGGCATCTGATCTGCTAAATTTGACACTTCGAAAGTTTTCTTTTCTTATGATGATGATGTTTCCTAAATTCTTGATGGTTCAATTATATTTGTTATTGAAAATATTCATCGGTAGATTCAACTTTAAAGCCGAATTTTATGAAAAAATTAAAGTATGATTTGAGCGAAGATATGTCGAAATTTATGTTACAATGTTGATTAATTACCTAGTATCAAACTCAATGATATACTATATTCGCACCTTTATTGTAATAAATGTAATTTGGATGTCCACATATTAGAGGGTGTTCGATTGCAAATTATTTCATGTGAATGAAAATGAGTATATCAATTATGGTGGTTAATAAGAACAAAATACAATAAAAATACTATATTTCTTTCTAAATTTTGTATGTACCTTGTTCACACAAGTTTTTGCCTTAATTGAAAGGGAAACAATTCCTCCTAACATTTGCTCAATCGTATTCATTGAAAATTTTGAGTAGATTGCCCCTAGACATTCAAATAGAATCATAAACCCGAACTTTAAAATAAAATTAAATTTTTTCACATAATACCAACTTTTTTATTAATTAAAATTCCGTGTCCTTAAATCTAACTACATAATGAAATTCACAATAGTTTCCTAAATAACAAAAATACATATAACCTCGTAGAAATCGGTCAAAGATTTTTTCAACATAGGTAAAAGAGCTCGAAATCCATGCATATGATAATTTAGTATCGATAACAAACCTTTTGAGTTATAAGTTACCTAATCAATAAACTTTGATTAGATGTGGGTATCTGATTCTCTTTTCTCATGCAGAAAAAGATCAAACAACTCCAAAACTTTATGAGCTTTTTATGGCCTCGGGGAAATGCCCCTATTTGGTTTCATGCAAAAATAAAAATAAAAAATAGTATAAACAAATCTACTTGGTTCCCACACATACACACACCACCCCTAATTCCATAGCTTCGACTTTTTATCTTTTACTTTTTCCTTTCGCTTTTTCATAAAAATAAGGGAAAAGGTTGAACAAGATCATGAATTTATGGTGGTGAGGAAAAAGGTCGAAGTTAAGTGAGTATAATTTTTATTTTATTTTTCGTAATGAGAAAGATGATGAAAAGTTAATTAAGTGTAGATGTAAATAATAGAAATTTTACATTATGTTATAGGAATACTTTTATTTTATACACTAATTGCGTACAGTGTCATTCATAAATATATTTTAAATAATGTTAGTTGTTTTATTAGAAGATATTAGTTGATCGGTATTAGTTGTTTTAACTTTATAATATTTAATTGATTTCATTGAATAGTATTTGTTGTGTATCAATTCCACGTGAAACCGTACACCAGTTTTGACTTGGTGCCTTTTTACATTTTAAATTTTGTTTGAAATTATTTGTCTTTTTAACTATTTTCCTCTCTTTCTTCCAAATTTAGCCCACCTAAAATATCTAAATTAAATTAATTCAGGATTTATTTATTTATTTATTCAACTCTCATATTTTCACTGAGTTACAAACTACATTTTCCTTTAATTAGTAATTAAGGATAAAATTATATATTTCTGTAAAAAAAAATTATATATCTAATTTTTTTAAATCACTAAAAAGTTATTTATCACGTAATGAAAAAAATAATAAATATTACAGTGAAAGTACTAGCTAGCCTGGATATAAATTTTGAGGCTTTATAAAATTAAACACCATGATACATTTTGGGAGAAAAAATACTACTCACTATAATAATAATAAAAAAAAGTTTCTTACATGACCAACATTTTAATCCATTCTTTTTTTTTTTTTTTGGTCGCGTCCATGCTAGAACAAATGCTTCATTTGTTCCAAAAATTTATTTTCATTAGAACGAATGGTATTTGTTTGAACGATTAGTACATTCGTTCGACTTAATATACTTAACAAAATACTTTTTTCGGTGATTTTTTTAGTATTGTCTTAGAAAATAGGTAGTAGGTAAAAAAATTGCGGAGACAGGCAAGTATTAATTAAATATGGCTGATAGATAATATGATATTTCCTTGATTAATAGAAATATGTCTCGTGATTGATTAAATTCACTCTCACATTCTTAAAACAATAAAATTATTATTGGTACTTTGAATTGTCTCAAGTAAGAATATATATATATATATATATATATATAGTAGAAATGAAAAAGGAATTAAGGAAAGACAATGCTCAAGTAGACTTTGTGGGCTATAATTAGATGGCAATTTATTGTAAAATGAAAATGTTTTTATTTTCTATATTAGGAAAGTAATGATAAGATTATGATTTCTTGTGGAATGCACCATTTTACATTAAGATAACAAGGCCATGCAGAGTATCTGATACGTATGTACGCTGGTAAATGCGCCATGCAAAAAGATAAATACGGCCTCGTTAGTCGTGTCATGCATGGACGTATTTTTTGCCAACTTTTGAGAATCTCATCCCTTTTAAGATTGTGCAAGATTCATAGGATAAATTCAAAGAAGAAAAGGAAAAGGGAGTTTAAAATAGTGTATAAACATTAGACTCCACTTGTCAGAAGTATATCCCATAATTATCCTAAATTTTTTATTATAAGCTCTCAATTAAGAGTTGTGCTAGTGTGTACCAATTTTACGTGGAATTGATGCAATTTTAATTTATTTCTAAATAAGTCATAATATATTTAAAGTTAAATTCAAAATTCAATTGCTCTGTGCGCTTTAATTGAACACAAGAATTTGCCAAGAGGGCTAATTAAATCTTTTTTTTTTTAAACTTAGGGTCCTTTAGCTATTTTTACCCATTTCTTTTCATTTTATTCCAAGTTATAAAATCTCTTATTTTTAATTACGAATATATTTTATTCTTGTCTCACAATTTTGTATTCCTTATTTTGATTGGAGAGGAGAGAGAAAAATTGACCGAAAGTAAATATGTTAAAAAAATTATATTATTTATTATAATTATTTTTAAAAATGACTTATTTTTTTTTATTAGGATGGATAAAAATAGAACATAATGCTAGTGTGTACCAATTGTTTGTGCAATTGATGCAATTTTAATTTAATTTATATTTAACTCTGATTTTTTTTTGATAACTCGGTATTCGGCCCAAGGACCGACTAATCCGGGAACCAATCCCACCGTACACTAGCGGTAGCCCCACTTAAAGCCGTGAGCGAAGTTATGTATGGACCGATCGACCCATCTCGTAAATTGTTTGCATCCAATGGATTTCGAACCTGAGACCTATGGAGCATCACACTCCTAAGCCTCAAGCCCTCACCACTAGGCCAAATACCCCCGGGGTTACTTCCGATTTATTTCTAAACATGTCATAATATATCTAAAATAAAATTGAAATTTGGTCAAAAATTCAATTGTTATATGTGTCCTAATTGCACACAAGAATTTATCTATCGGATCGGGTGGATCTTTGTTCTAGTGGCAAGCACGCCGATATTGTTGATCGAGATTTCGTGTTCGAGTTCTCTTATCAACATAGTGGAAATGAGTTTCCAAAAAACTCCTAAGGGGGTTTCTAAGGTTTCTCCAAAATTCGCGTGTTCAATTCCGTATGGTGACAATTTTTCTTTGAAATATTACAAGAGTTATTCTTTGGATTTGTGCCTTGTTGGCCCTCTCTCTTGTAGGGCTACTACGCCCGACCAAGGTACTATAATACAGGTGGGGTTTTCGCACTCAAGCAATTTTCTCTTTATAAAAAAAAAAAAAAGAATTTATCTTCAGGGCTATTGTATATCATATTTTTTAACTTATGGTCCTTTTAACTATTTTTCCCCATTTCTTTTCAAAGTTATAAAATCTCTTATTTTTAATTTAGAATATATTTTATTCTTGTCTCACAATTTTGTATTCCTTATTTTGATTGGAGAGGAAAGAGAAAAATTGATCGAAAGTAAATATGTTAAAAAATATATATTATTTATTCTAATTATTTTTAAAAATGACATTTTTTTATTAGGATGGATAAATATAGAAACATAAGACTTTTTTTGGGATGAAAGCGTATTATTGATTCATACTTAAATTAGTTATAATAAAGCAAACCTCGAACCAATTGTTGGGCAGCTTAATACAATTTTGAATCCTGTGCAAATCGATATAAATCAACTCTACTCGAAAAACAATATGAATAATTTAGTCAAAAATCATATGGTTGCCTCACTTTTTCTCTTGTTTGGATGGTTACATAAAGATGTTTTCTCTTAGTGGGACTTCACAGTTGTTATCGTGATAGCTAGTGAATCAATTGTACAGCTAAAATAAGGGAGAAAATTTCAATTTATTTATTATTATAAATATATAGTTTTGTCCCCACGTTTTTACCTTTACAACTGTATTATTATTTAAGTACACAAAAATATATCATTTTCAACACACATCTTTCGATCACACACCATGAAGAGTATGAACTGGATGCAATTAATATATAATATCGCTTAACTTATAATTCATAAATTCAATTTATCGATTAAATCAGTCAAATGAATCAACTGATCTTAATTAATTTGTCGAAATTAGCTCAATAAATTATTAAGAATGTACAAGATTGAATATATAAAATTCAGTTATTGATTATTTTTGGTTATTAATTATTTTTGGGTAAGTTTCTTGTAACCTAATTTCATTGTACAATTTAAAACATAATATATTATTTTTTATGATATAATTAATTAATACAGATAAAAAAATATTCCTAAAATGCAAATAAGTTGTATTTGACATACTTCTTTAATCTTTATTCATTAAATTTTAGTACATTTCAATTATTGTTACGTACAATCTCTCCAAAGTAAGTCTTACTGTTAGCATAGTTATTAAATTCCTAAGTTCTATTATATATTATCCTTATTATTTAATTTCTTTTTTTTTTTTTCAATCTTTTCTTGTCGTTTTCTCTTTTACTGTAGCTTTCTTAAATCTTTCATGAGTTGCATGGAACTTTTTGGTTTATGCGAACTTTGCTTTATTTTCAGTTCATAACAGTTTAGCTTTAGCACACACACGTGTAATGCTATAAGCCTATGATTCAATCTCTTTTTCTGAGGTTGTTTTTGTAATTTTTATCCTCATAAATTGTATATTTACTTATAGCAAAAATAAAATAATTAAAACAAAGGCTGGTCAATTTAAATCTGTAAGTCAAATCACAAACTTACTAAAAGCCTATCATTAATTAAAGTGAAGAATCATAAGATTATTAGGAATGATTAAATGACCTAGCTATATAAGTGTGACATGACCAACACAACCCTGCCATTAATTAGAGTATAGAGTACAACATTATTTGCACAAATCTTGTCTTTTACGTCCTAACTCATCAATTTATGTCTCAAATTTTTAGAGGAAAGTTGCATTTCATGCAATTATTTTTTATATATAATTTACTATATCTTATCACTTATCAAATAATACTCATATATTTTTTAAATAATACTCTAATACTTTTACAAGCATATTACGGAAATGAGTCATTTACATATAAGTTCAAAAAGGGTAGTATAAAAATATGTTCAAAAAATTTGTACGTAAGCACAAAATTTTTTTACATAAATAGAAGCACAAAATATTTGTACGTTGAATCTATTTGTAATTTTGAATTTTTTAAAATCTATTTTTAATTTTCTCTACGGAAATTGTGTAAAAAAATTATTGAGATATTGTTTATATATGTATGGGTATTATTTTTTAAGTAAAGTATTGCAATTTAAAATAAATTATTCTGTATATGTAATTGGTGCATACAAAAATTACTACTCACTTTTTATTTTTATTTTGTGAAGTAAGTGATCCCCATAATTAATGGGTAGGAATTCAAATTCTCGTACTACGCATGCTTTCTTAACTACGCTCATTGCGATTTGATATCTATATGGCAGAGAAATACATATATATATATATATATATATATATATATATATATATATATTATATAAAAATTAGAGTACAAGGGGTACTCCAATTAGAGCCGGCAATTTAGGCCCGGCCCGATGGGCGGCCCGGCCCGCCCGCATATTTACCTAGGCTGGGCCGGGATAATTATAGGACCGAAAAAACCGGGGCCGTTTTGGCCGGCCCATTTGGCCCGACGGGCGCTGGCCGCCC
Source organism: Paraleonurus japonicus (assembly GCA_030762865.1). Taxonomy (NCBI): domain Eukaryota; kingdom Viridiplantae; phylum Streptophyta; class Magnoliopsida; order Lamiales; family Lamiaceae; genus Paraleonurus; species Paraleonurus japonicus. The sequence continues at coordinate 50,949,878 of CM061054.1, read as the reverse complement.
GTTGGCCCGTAACTTTTTTAAAAAAATTTTTTTGAAGTTTTTTTTTTTTTCATATTTCAAAGTATAAATAAATCAATGTTAATATATGAAATCAATATTAAGTTAGTAACTAATAGTTATAATTTATAATTAATAATTTATATGAGAATGTGTTGTTTCGTTAATATGGAAGACATGAAATGCAATCATATTTCGTTTGTGAGAGAGAAAATTATGAAAGATCTTTATTCATTTAAATTTGTTAGTGGCATTTGATAGACTAACACATATATTCTATATTAATTGGATTTGATCTCACGAATATCTCTTGCTTGAACCATTTTAGTTTAATAAAATTTTCAACTTTTTGATCAAAATTTTTATAATTTATAATATTTTCAAATTATGAAAGTGAACCCTATCACATCAACATTCAATTGAGTCATTGATACTTTTATTTGGACTTGTGAATTTTAATGGACTAATATTATGGGCTTATGAATTATGATAGTTTATGTATTTCACATTAACTTATTTTATATTCTTTTTGTATAGATTTATTAGTAATGCGTAAGTGATAATTAAACTTATTTTTTTATAAATAAACATTATATGATCACTATTTTAATACAATTGTTATATGTATTTTTTGTAAATTAAAAAAGAGTAACGGGCCGGGCCGGCCCGATAGCCCTGGCCCATACAGTGGGCCAGCTGGCCTCCATTTTGTAGGCCCGATCAAATTTCGGCCCGGCCCAAAAATTTCGTTTGGCCCGGTGGGCCGGGCCGGGCCGGGCCCGCCCGATTTGCCACCTCTAACTTCAATCCTTACATTATTCAAACTCTCCGGTATCTATCTAATCACCATCGGGTTATCACACCACTCATTAAATGACAACTTCAAGCACACTTTCTCCTTTGCTACAAGCCTACAACCCAAGACCATACCTTTGCTCTCACCTCCCTAAATCTATTGTGAATATTAAAAGTCTTACCATTGAAGATTTGATCATTTCTCCCGCTCTAGATTACCCAAATTGATGCCGTCCAAATTGTTGAGGATAATTTTGTACTCCCTTTAGATCTCATCAAATGCTTATGTTGTAGTAAATGTGGTAATAAATTGTTATGAGGCACCATATCCACCTTCAACCATTTGTAACATAATGTCCACAGCCTCACTCACCTTACATGTGAATAAAATATGTGACACACTCTCTTCCTCTTCACCACATAAAGCACAACGTAAATCATTATTTGCCATGAAGATTCCCCTCTTTTGAAGTTCCACCTTCGTTGCAATTAGGGGTGGGAATAGGCCGAGGCCGAGGCCAAAGCCAGCTTTGCATAAGAAAGCCTAGGCCTATTAGATAATTTTTAGACACGAGTCGACCTATTATCTATGATAGACTTTTTTCAAGGCTCTACTGGCCTCTTTAATAAATAGGTCGGCCCGAAAGCCTTTTAAAGACCTATTTCTTTTGCAACTTTTTTATTCTTCATTAAATTTTAAAAAATCACATTTTTTATATTACACCGTAAATACTATACAATTCAAAATACGAATAAAATTAACATATCAAGAATTATCAATTAGCAAAAGCAATAACAAAATCTTATGTAAATTAACGTGACGTAAGTTATTTTGTTTATTATTAATATTTTTACTAATATGTAAATTTATAAGATAGAATATATAAGTATCTCACAATTATTAATATATATATAGGGAAAAATAGTTTTTTTATCCTCTAAGTTTACCACATTTTGATTTTGGTCCCTACTGACCTTGATTTTTGAGATCGGTCCTTTATCTTTCAAATTTTCGATTTTTCGTCCTCCGACCTGCTACACTGTGTCACCTTCCGGTCATATCTGACGGGCGTGATTTTTATTTATTTTTATTGAAAAATATCCATGTGGCACAAATTTGGTAGGGACTATTGCCGATGTGGCATTTTACTATTGAAAATAATTTAAAATAGAAAATCTTAAAATACATAAATCTAAATAATTTAAGTTAATATTTAGTTAAATTGGTTGACGTTAGTGAGGAATGAGCTGTTTTATTTAGATTTATATATTTTAAGTTTTTCTATTTTAAATTATTTTCAATAGTATTTATATTTATTTAATTATTTTAAATTAGTAATTAATATTTAAAAAATTATTTTATTAAGTTATTTAAATTAATATTTAGTTAAAAAAATTGGTTGAAGTGTGAGGAAGTGTATGAAAGTTTCGTTGTGGATGGGGTGACGACTAAACAATTTATCAACTAAATACATTGGATTTTATCTATTTAAAAAAATTATTTTAAATTATTTGCAATATTATTTATATTTATTAAATTAATATTTAGTTAAATTGGTTGACATTGGTGAGGAATGAGTTGTTTTATTTAGATTTATGTATTTTAAGAGTTTCTATTTTAAATTATTTTCAATAGTATTTATATTTATTTAATTATTTTAAATTAGTAATTAATATTTAAAGAATTATTTGTGAATATATTACATATTTATATATATATATATATATATATATCCTAAATATGTGAAAAGATATTTTTTAAAAAAATTTATATTAATTATAATGAATTTTATGATTTTTAAGGTTTATATTGATTTTTCAATTAAAAAATGCCACATCAAAGAATAGTCACTACCAAATTTGTGCCACATGGATATTTTTCAATAAAAATAAAAAAAAATCACGCCACGTCAGATATGACCGGAAGGTGACCTGGTGTAGTAGGTCGAGGACGAAAAATTGAAAATTTAAAAGATAAAAGACCGATTTCAAAAGTCAAGGTCAACGGGACCAAAATCAAAATGTGGTAAACTTAGAGGACAAAAAACCTTTTTCCATATATATATTATATATATATATAAATATAATATATTATATTATTATATATATATATAGTTAAATAGGCCGCCTATTAAGCTTAAAAGGTCTACAAGAAAGCTCAAGTCGGCCTATTTAATTAATTAGGCTTCTTAAAAGGCCCGAGCCTCGACTCTATTTATTAAACGGGATGAGCCGAGCCAGGCTTTAGTAGGCCGGGCCGTAGGCCCCTGTCGGGTAGCCTTTGGCCTATTCCCACCCCTATTGGCAATCTCTCTCTCAACGCTTTCTAAGGCGATTGTTTTGACTCTACTTGGTGCATAATTTCCCATAAGCTCTTGAAAGCCTTGGATTCTTGGATGCTTCCTTCCTGTTGTTCTTTCCAAAGATGTTTGTTGTATCTTTGTCTTTGTTGTGTAAACCCCATATTCTGCATGTTGCCATCTCCAAATGTCATCTTCATCCATTGAAAATTTGTACTGCTCAAACAATCAATAAGAGAATTAAGTATCTCTCTCTCTCTTTCTCTCGGCTCCCTCCTTCAAATGAAAGACAATTTCCACACGGACTCCCTCCCATGTCATTACTTCACTAATCTTCACCTCTTTTTGTAAACTAATCCAAAAATCTACCAAATCTTTCTTGCAACTAGATGTCCCCTTCCTACCGATCAAGCCAAATCTCTCCCCTTCCCAACCTTCCTCTCGAACTCATCTCTCAACCCACCCACTGCTCCTCCCTCTTCCCCCAATAGAGATCACACACATCCTTCCACCATCCCGAGACTCCCGAACCCCGAATCCTTTGCCCTCCACGCGGCTCCCTCATACTCTCAATAAGAAAAGAGTTCTCTCCATATCTTGATTTCAAGATTCTAACCCACAACAGCCTCCTCATTATCCAACACCCTCCACACTCATTATCCCGTTGAAGCCGAGTTAAAGATATTCAAGTCCTTAATACCCAAACCCCCTTTGCTTTTCGGTTTACAAACCTCACCCCACCTAACCCAAGAAATTCTACCTTTCTCCTCACTTTCCCCCAAAGAAACTTTCTTTGAATACTAGTGAAGCTCACTCAAGACCTTCTTCTAATTCGATAGAAGGATATGCAGAGATCGGAAACACCGATAAGACGGATTGGATGAGGGTAATACGACCCCCAAAGGATAGATATTTTCCACTCCAAGAATTTAACCTTCATTTCACTTTTTCTATTAGGTCCGACCAAGATCTTGCAAGATGGTGGTTGATCCCAACATTAATACCCAAATAAGTTAAAGGACTTTTACTCACCTTGCATTCTAAATAATCGGTCATAGCTTGTAATCGTGTGTCTTCCACATTAATTCCCATCACCTCATATTTTTTAAAGTTGACCTTTAAGCCCGACGCTATTTCAAAGTTGCGTAGAATATGCTTATTGCTTTGATGTTCTCCATCTTTGCCGAACATGAGAAAATGGTATCGTCAGCGTATTGAAGGTGTGAAACTTTGATTTTGTCTCTCCCAACTTCGCTACCTCCGTGATGCCTATTTCAATATCTTTTTCACTAGTAGACTTAAGCCCTCCGCCACAATGAGAAACAAGAAGAGGGAGAGTGGATCTCCTCGCCCGATTTCTCTCTCCAGTTAAAAATTTCGACGGGATGCCGTTGATCAAAACAAGAGGAAGCCGAGGAAATACGTTCTCGATCCACTTTCTCCAAACCGATGAAAAATTTAACCCTTCCATCATCTCATCCAGAAATCCCAATCAACTCTATCATACGCTTTTGCAAAATCTACCTTAAAAATGATTCTTTTCAGCCTGGTCTTTTTGCTTCATCAATCAGTTCATTAAGACAAACAATCCCATCTAAAATTTGCCTCCCTCCCACAAAAGTCGATTGATTCTCGAAATCACCTCGTCGAGTACTTTTCTTAATTTATTCGCAAGAGTCTTCGCAATAATCTTGTACATGTACCCAATGAGCGAGATTGGTCTCAAGTCGTCGAAAGTTTGGCATCTCTCTTTTTGGTATGAGCACAATAAAAGATGAGTTCAAGCCTTTCACGATTTTCCCTCTTTCATTGAATTCTTCCATCATCTGCATCAACTCTACTTTCATATTTTCCCAATTATTCTTAATGAAAGCGAAGGAAAAACCATCCGATCACGGACTCTTGTTTGAGTCACCGCTCCAGATAAGCGGATTTGATTTCCTCCTCGGTGAATTTCGCTCCCAAGAATTCATTTTGAAAGGCGTAAAATTATTTCCCGAAGAGGTCTCTCGAGAAATTGGGTCTAAACAACCTTCCGACCGTGAACCGCTTTTTAAAGTGATCTGCTGCAACTTTTTCACTTCCAAGGAAGATTCGATCCATCTCGTTATTTGAGAGAATTCCTTCTAAGCCCCTGACCTTCCGCCTCCGTTGATCCAATTATGAAAATATGCCGAGTTGACATCCCCATCCTGTCACCCACCTTGTTTTTGCTTTTGAGACATAAATTTATCTTTCCAAATTAAACTTCTCATAAGCTCTGTCGTAACTTAGTTTCTCCTAATTACCTCATCCATTTATCAAGTATCTCAATTTCTTATTTCTTTTCTTCAATCTTGTGATCCAGCATTCCCGAACACCGTCTTGTTCCACCGTTTAAGATCGATTTTCATAAGTTTCAGCTTTTCTTTCAAACAAGAACTCCACCCACCCTCGATCCTGTGTTCCAACCATTTTTCGAAAATAAAGGAGTTGAAATTCGGTGTGATTTTCATAAATGGGACAATGGTCTCAAAACGATCTCTCGCAGCTCTTTGTGTAACCGATCCGCCACTTATTTATCCAATCTTCATTCACAAAAATACGGTCCAAATTGCTCATACAAGTTCCATCCTTATGGTACCAAGTGAAAGATCTACCTCTCGGGAGTTCAATCAAATTAGCCATTGAAATAAGATCATTAAATTCAGTCATATCTCTCGTGATCTATTCCCGAGCCCCTATCTCGTCTCTCTTCCACCCTCCTAATTGCATTAAAGTCTCCTACCGGCCACACAAATATAACTATTATTTTGTTGCGCTACAATGTTTCCAATTATATCCCACAAAACCAGCTTGTTGGCAAAATAACATGGGGCATAAGTATTCACGATGCATACCGAGACTCATCTTCACGGAGATGATCGCTTACGTAACGCTCTGTCGCTCCAAATTGAGATGAGTCCATGCAAATACCCCCGCCTTGCCCTCTGTGTCCATGCAAGCCCAATCGAAGGATTGATTATGCCAAATTGAATTACTTATTTTATTGCCCATTTTCTCAAACTTTGTCTCTTGTATACAACATAAATCAATTCTATATTTCTTCAAAGATCTCCTTAATCTCCCTTCTTTTTGCCTTCTTCCCCAAACCCTCACATTAAAACCGAAAATCTTCATAAATCCACCACAATCTCACCCTTCTTAACCTCTTTCTTGTTCTTTCTCGGCCTTGAACTCCGTCCTCCTTTTCCAGCACGAAATTGCTCTCTCATTACCTCATTGGGGACCTTGCTTGTAAGACCCAACCGCTTGCCTATTTCCCAAGCGTGCCGAGCTTCCTCCGAGATAACCTCGGTCCCGAGATTTAGCCTTCCATCTTTTCTCTTTGAAACTATTCTTAAATTTTGTTGAATGAGTTTTGTCCATCTTTGTCCTCGCCAAATTTTTAATTGCCACCAAGCTAGATGGAAGACGAGTAGGGATTCATCTCTGGATTGAATTTCAATAATAACCCAGAATCTCCACCGGCATCCATAGAATCTGAAACCTCCTACGAAAGTGTGTGTGTTGCGCACTTCGAACTATCCATCGCAAAAGGGGGTGAATTTTTGATTTCAAAATACTCTGCTTTGATAAGTTCCCATGTTAGGCCAAATTATTAGGCCCACTAAGAGGAGGAAATTCAGACGTGGACTCCTAATTCTTGAAGTATTTCTTAACCCCGAGCCCAATTGACTCAGGCCCAAATCTCCATTTACCAAGTCAGCAGCTTGTTTTATCAATTGAAGCCCCAACCGCCTTTGTCAAACCTTTTTCTAAAAATGGATTTTCAAACTTCCCGGCCGCACTTGGTTTGCATGGCCGCATATCTCAATCCTCGCTCCGAATTTAAAATAATCAAGTAGGGTAGGGAGCCAAAAAGACGCCCCTTGCATCGCCATTCCCATCACCGACGAATTCCCCAGAGAAGTTTCCGGCACAATAGTCGTCAGGAAACTTAAAATTCGATTCCGATACAACTTCATCTTCTTCCACATAATTCCCAGCCATCTCAACCACACTAAAGGATTCCACTTTTTCCTCCTCCAAAACCCTAACTGGAAATCCAACCCATCAATATTAACTGAAATGCCTTTCTTGATAATTTTGGATACGAGGTGCGAATTAATACCCTAGCAAATTGAAGGTTCTCTTTTTGTACAATATCCGCGTCGATCTTCAAAATCGTACCAAACTTGGATGCCACAAGATTGAAGAAATTTTTGTTCCAAGCGTGCAATGGTATCCTATACCATTTTGTCCAAACCACCCTTCTATAATTGGCATCATTTCATCCCGTAGTCCGATAAAATCGAACCACTCAAGAAATCCATGTAACGCCTCCAATTGAATCTTCTTCGACCGACCGCTTGGAATAACACAAGATTTCCACCCATATATGAGGCTTTCAATGATTCACCACATAGCTCTTTAATCAAACTAGCCACTGCACCATGTGAAGTCCTCTTTCCGGCTCCCGAGTAGCGATTCAGAGTTTGTCTTTGTCCCTAGTGGTCCGATGAATAACTAAGGCCGATAACATTCTGCTCGGCAAAGTCTTTTGGTTGGTGCATTCATTTCCACTAAGATTATTTCTTCCCGCTATAACATCCATGTAAGTTTTATCCTCTATTCTCCAAGCTTATTGAAAGGTCTGTCTTCTAGGCATTGTCTTTTCCACTCTTAGAATCTGTCTCTGGACCTCTATTGAACTTCGATATATTAGTTATTCTCTTAAAAGAACCAATCCGTGTTGTTCAACATTTTCTCCACTTTACCAATGTCAATGCTTCCGCCAAAACGCACAAAGTCGTATCTTAAACCATCTCGTCCTACCTTATTTGGGATAAAAATATCTCTAACCACCTTAATCTTCCTAAAGATCTCAATAAAGAACTAATAGTGCAAGATCGTAGGAAAATTCTTAAAGAAAAAGGTCACTATTCCATTGGATGAGTTCCATACCCTGTTCTAATCCATTTTCACCGCCGACTGCGAGGTTAGGATGCCTACTGCTTATTTTCTGCCTTACCAGTGCCACTCGAATTGGGAGAACTACTCTTGAACCCACCTCACCCTCTCTACACTCTCTCTCACACTCTCTAAAACTTCTCTCTCTAGAAGCCATCTAAGTACCTATAGATCATTTGTTATAAATATATATATATATATATATATATATATATATATATATATATATATATTTAATTGTGTGTTGTGGAAGTGGGTGGTTTATATACTTTTATAATTGTTCTAAAATCGACTAATTTAAGGGTTTAATTTCATCGTTCACTAGCACTTGCATTATATTATTTCTTCCGTCCAATAATAATTTGTACATTTTTTTATTTGCACGTCTAAAATTATAGTTGCACACTCAATATAGAAAATCATCCATAAATTTCATCCTTACAATATTCATTATTTTACACAAAATTTCATTAGTTTTGGGTCCACTCATACACATAATCCAATCAATTATTTACTTTATATATAAAAATTTATAAGATTAGTGCAGGTTAAAGTGAGATGAGAGGATATTAAATATCAAACATCCAAAGGGAACGGTTATATTTACCTCCAGTATGCGTATCTACACGTATATATTATTATTTTATTTTTAAAAAATAAATTATTTCATATTTATGAATGGAGGATGAACAAAAATTGAATCAACACAAAAATTAGAGAAAACGCAACACAAATCAAACATAATGAGAAAGAATTGAAAAGTAGAGAAATCAAATCAAAATATTCATTGTGAACAATGAACGAGTACCAAATTTGAATAAATATCACAAATCAAATTTGAACAAATACCACATTCGATCACAATATTCGACCAAAAATACTCGAAAATAAACTATTTTTCAAACCTTATTTAGCAAAAATTTAGTACTTGTTAGAAATTGATCAAGCGAAAATTCAAAATTTATTCGAAATTGGTTTGTAGAGCAGCCAAAAAAAAGAGGGGAAAGCGAAAGACATTTCCTTGTTTTTTGAAAAATAGAAGGTGTGGCCGGAGCATGGACGAAAAATTGGAAAAAATCGGTGAAATATCGCGAAATATCTAGAATTTGGATAGTTCGACATAAAATTCCATTCCAAAATATTTTTTTACAAAATATCGGTCCGATATTGGTGATGTCGGTATCGATGTCAAACAAATGTCGATGTCGGTGAAGCTCGATTATAATTTTCCAAAAATTGGAAATTATCAACGGAAATATCAAAAATTGTCGGCGAAATATCAAAAATTGTTGGTTTCTCGGATTTTTAATAAAAGCTAAAAATTTTGAAAATTGTTGGAGTTGACAGCTTAGCTTAGCTCTTAGCCTGCATGCATGGGTATCCAAGGAAGAATTGAAGGAAAAATAAAAGGTATCACATGGGCATGTTTCTTAAAGTAGCTGACCGTATTTTTCTTCTTTTTTTTTTTGTCAATTTTTGTTTATTTTATTACATATTTATATTCACCCTTCCTTTCTAAGTTCTATATATACTGCATAATTTTTTCCCAAGTTCCCATTCACATGCGTAGGAAAAAAGAGTAGTCCTCCTCTCAAAAATATTTTTCAGTACAGATTGTATATTTTAGGCTCAGTGAAGTTATCTTTTCTTGTCATTTTTATGTAAGTTTTTTCATTAACAGATTTACTTTCATTATTTATAGATATAATATTCTTCTCATTTTTATATTATTTCTTCATTTTGGTAGATTGAGAGGATTTAACTATTAAATCACCATTGGTATCAACTATCAACAAGCTTATTCGAAAGACATCATCAAGGTAATTTAATTGATTTATACGAGTACTCATTGGTTTTCTTTAAAATATATATTTGTTAATTTCTTGTACTTGAAATTTTTTTAACTATGCATATGTTCTTATATTATTAAGTATCAATTTATGAAAGTAGGATGCAAGAATAAAGTGTTAAAGATGTAGTATGTTTTCCAGATTACTATGTAAATTGTAAATTATTAGATTATTAGATTACTAGTAAAAAAATAGTTAATTTTAGAAAATTAGCGAGAGAGTGTTTTTTTATAACAACGTTAAAAATTATTCAGACTTTCATCTCCGATTAAAAATGGCAAGCGAAGGTGGTAATGGTGCAGGACATGATCCTGGATGGAGATACTGTGATAAAATACTGCATAATAAATATGGAACTTGTCAAATTTTGTGGACTTATCATTCGTAGTGGAGGTATCACTCGCCGTGTACCATTTGAGTCATACCGATCCAAAAAGAATTCACGTCCATGTCTAAATGTGCCTCCCGAAATTAAAAGGAGATTTCTCTTTTGTTAAAAGAGAAACAATGTGCAAAAAAGAAAAAAATTGCTAGAATGGATGATATTAGAGTAGATTTACGAAAAGGGTTATATCGTGAAGAGGATGATGATGATGATAGTGATGATGAGGATGATTGCATAATGTATCCCGGTGACATTAATCCTTCCGAGCGGAAAGCATTTCGTCAGCCGCTAGAGCTTCCAAAGCGATCGAGTGAGAAAAAGAGCAGATGCATAATTTTGCCACTAGTAGAAAAGATGGTTCAACGAGTAAAGATATTGGTGACCCTTCATCCCGGCCGACGAACAAAAAGTGGTCGAGAATCAAATTATGATCGTGCATCTGCACCATCTTTGTATAAATCGGAAGGTGCAAAGCAAAAGAGGATCAAAAGTATGTTTTCTCGTGGCAATGTGAAAGAAAAACTTGGACGATTGGTGAGTAAATTTTTATTTACGACAATCTTCCACCCAACAAAGCATTCTCCCATCACTTCAAAAATATGATCGCTGGTGCATAACAAATAGGCATGGTAGTGCCCTCCAACTACATACGAGATAAAAATAAATATTTTGATATGGAGGAAAAAGAAATGAAGGAGTATGTTGAGCAACAAAAGAAGAAATGGAGCACATATGGATGCACGATCATGGCAGATGGATGGACTGGGACCAACGAAATTGTCAATAATTAATTTCATGGTCTACCGTAAAGGCAAGACTGTTTTCATTAAGTATATTGATGCATCTAACAAGATTAAGGATCACTAGTACATCAATGGGTTGCCGAAAGAAGTGATCTTGGAGGTTGGGAAAGAAAATGTGGTATAAGTTTTCACCGATAATGGATCTCGCTTATGTGAAAGCCGGAAAGAAACTTATGGAGAGGTATAAGTTGTATTGGACACCATGTGTTGCACACTGCATCGACCCGATATTTGGAGATATTGGTAAAAGAAATAGTATTGCGTATGTGATTGTTAAGGTTAGACAATTAACCAACTACATTTACAATCATGGTTGGTTACTTGCATTGATGTGGGAAGTATGCCAAGGAGATATAGTGCGACCGGGAGCTACACATTTTGCAACAAATTATATTGCACTGATAGTCTATTGAAGAAAAAGTCTAGCCTAAAACAATTATTTATCAAAGTGATGAGTGGTCAAGAAACCGGTTAAGTCGATCAAACTTGGGCAAAATATTAGAAAAACAAGTTCTTGATCACCGATTCTCGGGGATAATGTACAACATGTGGTGTCTGTTTATGAGCCGTTATACAATATTCTCCTCGAGTGGTAGATACTTAGGTGGTTCCAACTATGCCAATTTTGTACCATTTGTTCCATGTTATGAAAGAAAAGATCGATGCATAAGAGGAACGCAGTGGGTGTTGGAGATTATTGAATCTAGGTGGGATCGTACACTTTCTCATCCACTACACACCGCAGTACTAACTATTTTATTTTTTTATAACTCGCATGATATTTTGAGTTTCTAATACGTTGTATCAATATTATAGCATATTACTTGAATCTAATATTCCATTATGAACAAGGACTTGGTGAAGATCCAAAATTAATTGAAGTTGTGCATCAAGTTTTTAATAAGTTGGATCCAAACTCGATGGTCTAGCTCAATTTGGAAATGAGGTTATAATTTTTTTATTCTTATTTATTTATTTGTCATTTAAATTTAATATGATTTACGTATAACATAATATTTCATATGTGAAGCTTACATATTTTCGTGATGGAAGAAAATGATTTGTTAACAATACTATTGTTGCATCTCGAACAACAATGGTACTGTAAGTTGTTTATTAGTTTAATTAATTATATTAAAAATATTTTATATATATTATACACCTAACATATATATCACATTTAACAAAATTTTACAATGAATAGTGACATATGTATGGCACCTCTACTCCCACATTGAGAAAGTTGGTCATACGAGTCTTGTCACAAACAACATCATTTTCAAAGCATGTAAGAAAAATTAGAGCACTTTCGCGTTGATTCACACAAAAATGAAATTGCCTTGCATATCCAAAACTTCAACAACTTATATTCTGCTACTACAACATGAAGTTGAATATACGAGATATGGAAGTCAAGATGATAAGGTTCTTTGAGACAGAATACTTAGATTTAATGGATATAAATGTCAAACAAGTGAGGAGAAGGGAGATCCACTTTTCCAATGGATTCGTCCCAAAGCACACTTAGATGATGATGATGAAGGACAACCTGATCCAAGAGTGGCTAATATGGCTCGTGAGTATGGCATTGATGTGAATGAAGTATTGCAACGAGAAGTTGGTACTGCAAGTGGTTCGACTCTTTTGATATCAAGACATCTGGACAAATGATGGTAGCGATGGTGGTCATGGTGGTTACAATGAGAATTACACCTCGTGTCACATGGCTTTGAGCCTATTTACAGGTGAGACTCGAATTCACTCATGCAACACAAGATGAAGACTATGGATCTAGAGCAGGAGGTCCATGAATAGGTGCAATTGGTAAGGAGTATGTGAGAAGACGTGCTTGGAACCATGATGGGAGCTCCAAGATCGACATAGCATCGCTTGGTATGAGTCTCGACGTAATGAGCATGGACACTAAGCGCAGTGATCAAGAATTATATGGACAACAAGCGTGTGCGTGCGAGTTAGTGAGTGAAAGCGAGTCCGCGATTTGGCGATCCTCAATCTTAGTCCGCCTTGGGGCGTGGGGATTGGTCGGACTTTGATCTGATCACCGACGGCCGGCCTCCGGCGCCGATCACCCTAGGGTGGGTTCCGGTGACCATTAGAGTTGACTTTTATTTTTTTCGCGACCCCCTCCCGCTGCGATTTCTTTTTTAATCGTGTTTTTCTATTCTCGCCGTCATCGGGTTTTCTTGATCATTCTCCTATGTCTTGTGGCTGCTCCCATATTCCGATCATTATTTCCAGATTATATCCCAATCGTGATCACCCTCTTGATCAAGACTTGTGGGGTTTTGACGCTGGCCCGTGAGGGCCATATTTAGGGTTTTATCCCATTTCTCTTTCATGGTGCGCGACTCCTCAAAAGCGATCGATCATGGCAAAACAGATGGTTCGGTGGGTGGAAAACACCTGCTGGATTGAAAATAAAGGGCACTCGTTTTTGATAAGCTTAAAGCAAACACTCACCCTTCAAGTGTAAAGGGATCGTGTAGCAAATAAGTTACCCTGGTTAAATATCAATCCAAGGGAATCAAGTGTGAGAAGCCCTAAATCTACTAGTTTAGTCATAATTGTAGCACAAGTCATTTAACGAGTTCAACAATTCAAGCAACAATTAATTAAAGCAATCAAAGAAATTAACTAGCAACGAGATGCAACAATAATAAAAAGGTGCTCGGTGCTTATCAACTAATGGGGATTAAATAAGCAATGAATTCAAATGAGCATTTATCATGTCAATCGATCAATAAGAGCAATCTTTAGAACAAGCAATAATCCCGTACTTGGTAAGCCTAGGAACTATGCTACGATAAATGCACGAAAGATTGAAAGGACTAAGTCACATTTTCCTCCCGGAAAGGAACACGAGTCAATAGGTTGCCCTAGCGTGTCTCCCCTTTAATACTAAGCACCTTATCTATGGTCTCTTCACTAATTACCCGATTGATCGTCTAAGCATTAGTGTGGAATTGATGCAATTCTAATAGCAATAATCAAGTCTCCTTGTATTAAGCTAATATTCACTCTAATTATCTAATTAATTTTCTCACCCAAATGAGTTATCTAAATACCCAAGTCTCCTTATGATAATTAATCAAATATGCATGAAATTAGAAATTAATTAAACAAATAGCTCATTTAATACTCATCAATCCAATCAATTGATCAACAATCAAAATTACCCATAAAAATTCAACACAAAATCAATCACTCATAAGCATCAAAACATCCTAGCACTAGGAATTTAGTCAAGCATAATTAAAGAAATTTAACCCATGAAATTAATTAAATAAACAAAGATCATAACAAGAAAGTGAACCAACAAAACTGAAATTAAAGGTAAAATATCACTTAAGTAGCATCCAAACATTAAGAAATCATCCTTTGATCATCAAAATTGAAGAAGAAATGCAAAATCTATCTATGTGTGTGTAAAAATGTGTAAAAGTGTGTGTAGGAATTAAACCCTAATTTTATCTCTAATTCTCTCTCAAAATCTGCGCTGAGAATCCCCCTCTTTCCTTTCTACGCTCCTCCCATTTTTTATCTGATGAAAATTCAAGTGAAAAGGTATATGCCATATTCTCTCCAAGTGGCTAGCAATGAATAGCATGAGAGAAAAGAAATCTCGCTGGAATAAAAACGTGGTTGCGCTTTTCCTTGCAATGTGTTGCCTCGACTCGAGCTGGTGGCTCGACTCGAGTCAGGTGGCATCGTCTCGAGTCGAAATGGAAGAGCGATCGGGTCGAGGCGAGCTCGAGATGAGCTCGAGACAATTTGAGCGAGCTACGTAAATCTGGTTTTGTCTCGACTCGACCGCGGCGGTGGTCTCGGGTCGAAGGAGATGAGGTTCGGATCGAGGAGCGAATGTTGCTGGTTCGAGTGAACCTGGGTTTGGATCTTGAACAGCGATGACGAATCGGACGACGACGCCGAGGGCCGGACGCGCGACGGCGCGCGACAACAATCGATGGGCAACGCCGCTTTTGAAGCGACGCCAATCGGCTGTGAGATTTGCCGTGCTGATTTGAAAACTGGTTTGCGGCATGAGACGGCATCGGTGATGGGTTCGCGATGCCCGGGTTGCGCGACGGCGGGTTCTTGTCATCGGCGGCCGGACGAGACGCGGTGGTTGTGGGTTGGTTGATTGTGGTGGTTATTGGTGTTGGCTGTGAAGGCTATGGTGATTTGGGATAGCGACGGTAATGGTGGAGTTGGGGAAGAAGAAGGTGGGTGAAGTAATCAGATTTGTGGGTGTTGTGGGTGGGAGCACTCACCAATCTGGTGGGTGTATCGATTTTGGGAATAGCGGTTTGTTTTTCCACCATCCCAACTTCGTTCGACCGTATCTCCTTCATACGAGCTCCGATTGACCTCATTCTTTTTGTGTTATGACCGTCTCTCGACCCTCTTTCTCCCTATGCAATTGTCCAGTTGAATTTAATATAATAATTTTTTTCAATTTGCACTCAAAGTTGGCCTCAAACCCGTAATTTAAACTCATAATATCAAATCAAACAATTAAGTGCAATTGGACCAAATAATAGTGAATTAACATGAAAATCATATCAATTTGAGACAATTAAACACACAATTAACATGCAATAATTCACCCTAATCATGTTTCAAACTTGGCTCCTAGGAAGAAACGTGCGCCTAGAGTGGAGCGAGGACGGAAACTTATTACTTCGTCTAAACAGATTGTCGCCGAGGTAAAAATATCAAAGGGTGCATTAAAGCAATTCCCTAATTCTTTTCGAACCCTTTGTATGCGAATAATAGCGACGTTGCAATTATTTCTGAATCTGCCTCGATAGGCATAATCTGGTGAACGTGGCGTATGATCATAATTATGTTCCTTGCGATAATTTAATTTCTAGTGATAATTGTGATTTTCTTGTTTCCCCAGTTACATGAATCCTTCATTGGTCACCTCGTTGGAGGATTTCCCTCCACTTGGACCTGCTGGGGAAGGCTGGTTGTTCGCGTAAGCCGTCTATTCCTTCGCCGTTCACCGATACGATTACTATTCCCGCCGCTCCTTCCCAGTGCCGTTGGTTCTGTTGTCCCCGACGAGATGGAGGTGTTTGGGCAGATTACGAGGGGCAACGAAATTCCTCCTACCGATGACATTGTCGAAGATGGGGGATTTTCTTCTTTGCTCTCCGATGGGAAATAATGTTTATCCGAAATCCCTTACCGATATTGCCGATGCTTTTGTAAGGGAAGTTGACAAAAATTTGATTGAAGAATGCCAAGGGGATGAACTGTGCAATCTGGATATTGAGAGAGATAGGGAAGGTTTGCTTGATACCCCCGCCTAACGAACTAGGCATCAATGATTTTAATAAACACGGTGAGATGGAGGCGGTAGTGGAAAATTTAGTGGGGCCTCGAACGTATTAATTCTTCAAAGCGGCATCGCTCGATGGTCGCCTAAATAGGCCCCTCATGTGCGTGGATGGAATTTGGAAGCTTCTCAAAAAAATCCGAGCAACCGCAAACCAACTAAATAGGTGCGTTTATCTTTTGTCAAAATTGATGGGGATGTGGTTGAAATTTCGGATAGCCGATAGGAGTGAATTGATGCATGATTTTAGGGGTATTTTAGTGCAAAAGGTGGTCAAAAGTGTTAGATTTTGTGCCTAAATGTGTAGAGTATCACTACTTTGCCTAAAAAGTATTACTTGTGAGATATTTGATATTTTTCATCCCGTTTTCAGGTAAATCGGTATAATTTGGCCAAACCGAGAGTACCGGCATTCATAGGGTGAAGAGACGATCGAGACGGGCGAAAATGGGGGTTAGAGGCGAGTTTGGGTTGAGAAAATTCCTGGACTCGACCTCCGGTCGAGGGCCAGGCCTCGACCCTAGGTTGCCGGCCAAGTGATGAAATTCAAAATTTTAGGATAGGCTCGACTCGAGGCTCAACCTCGAGTCGAGGATCGTGGCAAAAGCTGGAAGCTCGAGTCGAGGGCCGGAGCTCGACTCGAGGTGGAGACAAATTGAAGAATCGCATTCGCGACTTAGGAGCCTCGATTCGAGGGCCTGATTATTGTGAAAATTGCGTAATTATTGTGTGCTTAATTGTCTCAATTTGATATGATTTTCATGTTAATTCATAATTAATTGGTCCAATTGCATTTAATTGTTGGATTTGGTGTTTTAAGTTGAAATTGCAGGTTTTAGGCCAACTTTGAGTGCAAATTGAGGTCTGTTAACATTGTCAAATCAAATGAGAAATTATATGGTTGGAAAGAGGGTCGAGAGAGCTTCGCAACGCAAAAGAATTGGCTCAATCGGAGGTCGGATGCTCAAGATATGGGGAACGAAGTCGGAAAGAGAGAAATGAGAAACCAACTCGACCAGAGTTGGCCCAACTCGGCCCGAGTTGACCAACTCGACCCGAGTTGACCAACTCGGGCCGAGTTGACTGAGAAAAATCCTTCGATTGCACTTTGTTGCCTTCAACTCGACCCGAGTTGACCAACTCGACCCGAGTTGACTGCGTCTGCGCGATTTTCTTGAGTTATCCGATTTTGAGGGACCAAGGTGCAATTTTCGTTATTTTAACTTTGCCCTCACTATAAATACCCCCAATTTCAGCTGATTGAAGGAGGTTTTGACACACTTAGAGCACAATTTAGACTTAGAGAAATTCCTTAGTTTAATTTTCGGCATTCCTCACACACACAAACACATAGTGATAGGTGTCTTCAAATTTTTGTGAGATTTCATTTACCCAAGTGTAATAGCTGCTAGAATTTATCATCTAAGTTGTAATAGACTCCATCAAGGTGACTTCTACCATTTATATCAAGTTTTGTTTATTGATTTCAGCTTGTTAATGTTTTCCCTTTACTCAAAGTTCATGGGTTACTTTCAATTAGCCATGTTTGGCTAAATTTCATATGTGCTTGGGTGTAATGATCCCTTGATGAGTTGATTTTGGGGAATTGATGATTGGGTGTTCATTTGTTGAGGTGATTAATTGTCTTAATGATGCTTTGAATGATTTAATTGCTAATGTGAGCTTTGATCTTGTGTTTATTGATTTAATTGATGCAAGGATACTTGGTTGATTGAATTGATGCATAGGTGTTAGGTTTGCTAAAGTGATTGAAGTGGATATTTGGTTAACACAAGGATACTTGGTTGATTAATTAGAACCTCATTAAGGCACATTGATTACTTGTTGTTGCTTGTAATTAGTGAGGGGGTGAGAGTGCCGTCTCTCACATTCCTACGTGCGTAATCGATCATTTAGAACCTAGGCTTATCCAAAGACGGTTTTATTTGAATTAATTGTTGGTTATCCCTATGATCCCTCTTGAATGAACACTTGATTGTTGATGATCCGAATTTGACGAAGTCTTTGGTGATTTGCACCCGAGCACTACTATCTCATCCGTGGTATTTCTTTGGTTGATTGCTTAGTTTAATTTCTTGTTGAATTTGTGTTGTACCGTTGTTGCTTTAATTTTTGAAATCGTGACTAGCCACTATAATTCTATGGAAACGTATGTTTTTGAGGATCCATTGTACTCCTAGTCCCTTGGGTTCGATATTTGTTTGGTCTAAAATACTTGTTGCTAAAATATTACGATCAGTGGCCCTAACCTCGAGTCGAGGGATGCCAAAATTCGAAAAAATTTGTTTTAAGCTCATTTGAGCGGAAAAACATAGCATAATCTCCATAACCTTCATTAGAGCAGTTATTTTACAGTTTTTAGGGCGAATTTCTCATTCCATAGCTTAATTCTCATTGTAGTTTGATTAGATTGTTAGATTTAGATAGATTTTGATCATTTTTACCCTAGATTAGCTTTTGATCCAATAGTTTTTCATTTCCAAGTTGTAATTCAATTGAAGAGAAGAGTGTTAGGATATATATTTGTATAGTTTTGATGATGTGTTTAAAACCTTAGTGTAATAGAACCAGTTGAACTCGTTAGTTAGCCGATGATCTAGTTCAAGTTAGATAGTCTTTTGTTAAGGGGGAAACCTTTCTAGACTAGACAAGAAGACTTGAAGACATGAGATAGAAGACTTCATGCCAAAAAGATAGAAGGCCTAAAGTAGAAGAGTTCGTCTAGAAGACTTGGCCCGGAGTAGAAGGGTTTGTCTAGAAGACTTGGCCTGGAATAGAAGTGTTCGTCTAGAAGACTTGGCCAAAGCAGACTTGAGGTAGAAGACTCTACCGACAGATAAGAAGACTTGATGTCAAAGAAGGTTGAAATATGGAAAGTCCGATCAAGAAAGTTGAGATAAGCCGAGTTCAAGAGTTGACCGATATCTCGATTCCAAGATTCAAGGAAGACATGATTGGCAATCAATGATTAAATCAAGATTCAATCATAAAGATTAGATTGCAATCAAGGAAGATATGGAAGACCAAACAAATAACAATCAAGGGAATCAATCGTAGTAAATCAATCAAGACTTGATTTATGGGAATCAATCAAGCCAATCAAACAAGTCAACCAATTGATGGGAATCAATCAAGCCAATCAAGGAAGTCCACCATTGATTCTTTCGAAACTATAGAGGATTTGATTGCTAGCTTTTCCAACGGCTAGTTTTTCAATCTCTACGAATATTGGTGATCACTACAAGCTCGCGCATGGAATACGCGCATATTCAAAAGAGACACAAAAATACGATGAGCTAACGAACAAGAACGGTCACCATTCCAAGAGCTTTAAACGCATTAACACAAGCTTAGAGAAATAATCCATTGCTATCTTAGAGCAACTAATAGATTAGGATTATTTCTTAGTTGGAATTGTAAAATTACCTTTCATTATCTCTGTACGGGAAAAGGTTGATTATTTCGAGGTCTTAGAGTTAACACTCGAAGGTCACCACTTTGTACCAAGGGCGAGGAATCAAAACATCATGTGGTTGAATCCTCAAGGAGAACGAGGATTGAAGACCAAACAAGGGCAGGAACTTGTAAAATCTCCTATGGTCAAATCCTTAAAGAGAATGAGGACAAAAGACCGTTTCGTTAGTAAGGTCCCTATGGAGTCGGGGAGAGTGGACGTAGGATCGTTATATCCGAACCACTATAAAAATCTCTCGTGTCTTTACAAGCTTTACGCATACATATTCATAATCGCTCATACATTATTGTTTTAATAAACTCCGCACTGAAATTTGCTAAGTATTCATCACCAAGGTTTTCTTAAAAGGGTTTTTCAAATACACTCACGATATTAGCTTCCGCACCATCGGAAGACTTTGAGTTTTCGAAGTCTCGTTGATCACACATAGCACACTCTGAGTACCTTGCTATAGAAGACTTCAAAGTCTTCTAACCTCACACTTAGCTCACGAAAAGTTGAAAATAGTTTTGAGTGTGGAAAGTCTATTCAACCCCCCTTTTAGACTTTCTACCTCCCCGCATATCTCGTCCGGGACCAACAAAGAGCACATTTGAAGATACATTGAAGATTGAAGCATTCCTTTAAATTCATTAATTGTTGTGATTAGATTTTTTATTGCCCAATTAGATTTTCTACACATGGGTTTTACACTTTGCACCATGGGCTAATACTCTTGTGCTTGGGATAATTGAAATTGAGGATGATTTGATTGTCTTATGCTATGATTGTTGATGATTGTTGATCAATTGAGTTAGATTGCTCCCTAATTGTGATTCTCATTGTGCTTCATGCATTTTTATCTCTTTAGATTAATGTTTGATCACTCTAGCAATAGGCGAGTTGAGCTAATGTGATCCGGGATTAAGCGGGTTATAATTGTGTATGATTGTATGAATTGGGTGCTTCTTAATTGAGAGATTAGTTGCACTAAGGATACTCACATTAGGCATTGTGTGATTAATGGAGAGATTAGTGGCATGATGGTTTTATGTTTTCTATCTTAGTTGATTTGTAATTTGATTCAATCATAGCTTGTTGATCATTGATTCCTTGATGGATATTATCCCTAGCACCCCAATCCCCATTGAATTTTAGCTACTTGTTCTAGCATATAAGGTGTTTGATAAATTGCTTGCTAGTTGTCCGATTTTTAATTTTAGCTTTGTATTGAGTTTTTAGAGCCAAAATCGTATTGCAACAATAGTCATAGAGAACTTGTATTCCTAGGGCCTCATTGCATATTCTTTCCCTTGGGTTCGATATACTTGGTTGTCTTAAAATCGCTTGCCCGATATACCTACAATCAATAGCGGCATTGATAATGATTGGGATTGTACTCTTGATTGGCTATTTTACGGGTTGGTTTTTGGGGCTAGGGTTGTTCACCCAATATGTAAAACTTAGAATGTTCGATACTCGTTAAAAAGTCATGATAGTGGGTGGCTATTGTTTAAATTACATAATGAGGAAGATGTGCGGTTTGTGCTTAGTGGGGCCCCTATTCTAAATGGGGTCGTATGTTAATGCTTAAAAGAATGCCGAGATAATTCAGATTTGATTCCTTTGAGATCTCTCTTACTCCTATGTGGATAAAGTTGTCATTCTTACGTTTAAGGCTGTTGGACGAACACCGCTTTGAGTCACATTTGCTCGAAAATTGGTCGACCCCTCCACACGGATCACATGACATTTACTAAGGAAAGAGTTTCGTATGTTAGGGTGCTCGTTAAAATTGATGCTTTGCGAAATCTTTAATTAGAGAGGTGCTTATCAAGGTGGGGAATACCGAATGGATTCAAACTGTGGATTATGAATTTGAACCTATTTATTGTTCGGGTGTGGCAAGTTTGGGCACAACTCCGGAGATTGTGAGAAGCTTGGTACGACTGGAAAAAATTTTGCTCCTCAAAGAAACTTTGGACGATCTCAAGGAGAGACTAGAGCTCGAATCATCAATGATAGTAGGAGGAATATTGTGGCAAGGGTAAGGGACCGATAACTACTCAAGGGGAATAGATAGAAGTGAAGAAAAAAATAAGAATATGGAGAGGGAAGTCAGCTGATGGAGCAGGTCGTTCAGCTAGAAGATTAATGGAGCAGTGTCGCTCCCTCCTCCGGCAGTTTGATGTGTTTCGTGATGAGACGACCTGACGGTAGGTTAATCTTGCTGACCCGGGCCTTCAAACTCTATAATTTTCACTCCTTAGGACAACACAAGGATTGGCGGCAAGGTGGTTTTGGGAACTACCATAAATCAGATTTGCAGCTGCTATGAACCTTTTTAAGGAAAAAAATCGATTTTATGGTTAGTGACGATGTGGGTAGGCAGCCGGTTGTTTTTGTTGCGGAAAGGGCTGTTTCTCACACTGTTTGTGGGCCTTTTAAAATTAATATTATGGACGACAAACTGAAAAAGGTTGTTTCCAGCTCCTTGCTTGGGAAAGAGGTCCCGAATTTTGTGGCTTTGCAAGCCCTTGAGAAGGTGATTGTGGAGTAGTAGTCGAGTCCTTCAACTCCGGGGACTCCAATAGCATCTCCTACAGCTCGGGAGTGTGATGGGGAACTTATTTCGGGAGCAATCAGCTACTGGTTCGTAAAAAGCAGTTTAAATTTTGGTCCCGCAACTTCCTTTCGAGTTGATCCTAAAGAGGGAAAGGAAAGCGGTGGGGGCTGTTTTAATGCCGAGGGAGAGAAGACCTTATTGACTTCTAAAAGGGTTTCTTCACACAATTTGGGGCCTCATATTGATCCCGCGAAGGTGCGGTTGTGAAAAAAAAAAAAATCAAGCGCAAAACCCAAATCTCGCTACCGAGGATGATGACATGGAGAGTGCCTTCCCTAATCTTTGTTAATCAACGATTGCGATCACTTGGAATGTTCGTGGGTTGAGGGTAAGTGCCACTCTTGACCGGATTCATTTATTATTGTGTAACAATAATGTTGATTTCTTGGGTTTCGTGAAACAAAGTTGTTTGATGATGATGTTGTTGCTTTTTTGCATAATTCTTTTGATGGATGGAATTTTGCCCATAATTTTGGTGTTTTCATGGGGTCGTGTCCTTTTGTTGTGGAATGCTAACCTTGTGGATGTTAATGTTTGTGAGATGTCGGATCGGTACATTGTTGCGGATGTTTTGTGTCTCACCACTAGGCGTAGATTCTTATGGGTTATGGTGTATGGGAGAAACACGGTGGTGTTAAGACGTAGTCTTTGGGATAATCTCCTTCGTCTCGTGTCCGCTTACGGAGAATCTTGGCTTCTCATTGGAGATGTCAATTGTATCTTAAGCCGGGATGAAAAAGAGAGGGGTACCGAGCTGCCCGATAATGCTCTTATTGACCTTAGAGAATGTGTTGCAGCCTTGGGGTTGGATGATGTACCCTCCACAGGCTGTTTTTACACTTGGAATAATAATACCGTGAAAAGTAAGTCGGATCGAGTTATGGTTAATAATGATTGGAGGGAGAAGGGGTGGGCTATTTCTACGAACTTCCTTCCGCCCGGCATTGAATCGAGATCACGCTTGTGCTTTGACTTCTTTTTTTGGGGTGGAGCATGCTACTAAACGTCCTTTTAGATTCTTCAATATGTGGACTAATCATGATCGGTTCTCGTAGATTGTTTCGGATGGTTGGGAAAGTAATATCTTTGGTACCCATCAATTCATCTTGTGTTCAAAGCTTCGTGGTTTAAAGAAGAAATTAAAAGTGTTGAATAAGAAGGCTTTGGGCATATTAGTAAGCGTCTTGAGGTCGCTTCAGAGAGGCTTACCGCCATGCAAGGGAGATTCATATATGGCTCCAAAACTGAGATTAATTCCGTGGAGTATCAAGAACTCCGTAAGAGGGTCCTCTGGTTGAAAAAAGTGGAGAAATCGTATTTGGGTCAAGTTGCTAAGAGTAAGTACA
The DNA here is from genome assembly GCA_030762865.1 of Paraleonurus japonicus. Lineage (NCBI taxonomy): Eukaryota > Viridiplantae > Streptophyta > Magnoliopsida > Lamiales > Lamiaceae > Paraleonurus > Paraleonurus japonicus. The sequence goes on along the minus strand of CM061054.1, from coordinate 50,925,944 downwards.
TCCTTAATCAAGGTACGAACTCGAAGTACTTCTACTCTCTTATTAAGAAGAATAAGAAGAGGAACCACATTACCCATATCATGATCGATATGGGGCCACGACTTATGAGGGGATGTGGCTGATCATTTACTTAGATATTATATTGGCCTTTTGGGTGTTGATTCCCGGTAGAGGTGTTTCGAGGGCATTCTCGCCGGGGATATGGTGTCTAACCAAGATGGAGATGAGTTAGTTAAGGATGTAACGGATGAGGAGATTAAGGTTGCCTTGTGGGCCATTGGTGATGATAAGGCTCCGGATCACGATGGCTTCTCTGCCACCTTCTTCAAACGGTGTTGGGATATTGTGAAGGAGGACGTTTATAATGTTGTCCATGAATTTTTAGAAGTGGACGTCTCCTTCATCGCCTTAATCGCACCTTCTTGACTCTCATTCCGAAGAAGACCCATGATCCTCGTGTTGAGGATTTTAGGCCTATCGCCACCGCAACGTTGTTTTCAAGATCATCACTAAGATCTTAACGGCTCGGTTGGGGCCGATCCTTGAGAATTTGGTGGACAATGTTTAGTCTGCTTTTGTGCACTAGAAGACTAATCTCGGACAATATCCTCCTTGCTCAACACCTTATGCAAGGTTATGAAAAAGCGCGTATCTCCCTAGGGTCATGATGAAAATCGATATTAGAAAAGCTTATGACTCGGTCTCGTGAAAGTTTTTGGAGGAAGTCCTAAGGGGTTTGGCTTTTCCTACTTGTCTTCATTAATTGGGTTATGGAGTGTGTCTGCGTACTCCTAGATACTCAATTATGGTGAATGGGTCACCTCGTGGTTTTTAAGGAAAAGGGGGATTCGCCGAGGTGACCCACTCTCTCCCTTTTTATTATTTCATGCATGGAATACTTTTCGAGATTATTGAAGTTGCGTACAAATATGGATATTTTTAATTACCACCCCTTTGTGGTAATTTAAAAATAACACATTTGACCTATCTTGATGACGTGCTTCTCTTTGCCCGAGGTGATGAGATGTTTGTGGGAGTTTTAAGAGATGCCCTTGTAGAGTTTGAGGAAGCTTCCGGTCTTGCAATTAATCCAACAAAATCTTCCATTTTTCATGCCGGCCTTGGGAATGAGAGGGAGAGTGTGTTGTGCCGAGTTGGGTTCATCAAGGTCAACTTCTTGTTCGTTATTTGGGGCTCCTCTTGCTGCCACCACTGTCAAAGTTCGGTACTATGATACTTTTATAAACAAGTTGTGAGAGAATATCAAAAGTGGTCTTCCGATTGCCTTTCGCATGCGGGGAAACTTGAGTTGATTCGCCCGTCATTCGGGGGTGTTCTTTGTTTTTGGATGTCCGTCCTCCCTTTGCCTTCTACCATTGTGAAAAGAATTGAAAGTTTATGCAAGACTTTCTTGTGGGGTTTCCGGAGAGGCCTTGTGGCATGGTCTCGATGTCCGTATGCCAAAGGATGGAATAAAGCTCGATTCGAGGGTTATTTGGGACGTCCAAAATGAAAAAAATAGCTTATGGATAAAATGGGTTACCCATAATTACTTGGATGGACGTTTGGGAGTTTATGCCTAAGCGTGTTGAATCTAAATTTATGAAGTATGTGGCTGATATAAGAGATGATCTTGGGGATATTTTTTGGGGTGTGGACAATGTGGCGGCCGACAACTGCGATTATGCAGGGGGTGGTAAATTTGTTTTCTCAAAATTTTACCATCTCCTCGAGCCCCTTTGTGATAGGTCCACTACTCGGTTTAGGGATATTCGGAGGGGTTTCATTGCTCTGAAATTTTCGTTTATTCCTTGGCTTGTGTTAAGGGAACGGCTTCCAACAAGCGATAGATTGTCATTCTTGAATATTGACCCTTGGTGTACCTTTTGTGTTGGAAGACATGAGACTCTTAGGCATCTATTCGAAATGCCCCTTTGCGAACCTCGTTTAGGTGATGGTCAAAAGATTGGCGGGCTGGAATTCCTCACCAAAAACCCTTGGCCGTACTTTGTTGGAAATTAAAAGGGATAGAAGGTGTAGTTGTTGGTCCCGGACGAGATGTGCGGGGAAGGTGGAAAGTCTAGAAGGGGGTTGAATAGACTTTCCCACACTCAAAACTTTTTACAACTTTTCATGAGGTGAGTGTGAGGTTAGAAGACTTTGCAAGTCTTCTACGGATAGGTACTCAGAGTGTGCTAAGTGTGATCGGCAAACTTCGTGAAGTCGAAGTCTTCGATAGTGCGGAAGCTAATCTCGTGAGTGTATTGAAAAACCTTTTAAACAAAAAACCTTCTTGATGAATACAAAGCAAGCTTTAAAACAATGATGAATGAGCGGTTTAAAGGTATGAATGCGAGAAAGTTGTAAAGACACGAGAGATTTTATAGTGGTTCGGATATAACAACCCTACGTTCACTCTCCCGACTCCACGGGGTCTTACTATCCACCAAATCTTCCGGTCTTGTTTCCTCTATCACCTCGAGGATTTGACCACGGGAAGTTTTACAAGTTCCTGCCCTTGATACAAATGATGTGATCTTCGAGTGTTAACTCTTAGATGCGAAATAATCAACCTTTTCTCGTACGGAGATAATGAAAGGTGGTTTTACAATTCCAACTAAGAAATATTCCTAATTTATTAGTTGTTCTAAGATAGCAATGGATTATTTCTCTAAGCTTGTGTTAATACGTTTAAAGCTCTTGGAATGGTGACCGTGCTTGTTCGTTAGCTCGTCATGTTTTTGTGTCTATTTTGAATATGTGTGTATTCCATGCGCGAGCTTGTAGTGATCACCAATATTTATAGAGATTGAAAAACTAGCTGTTGGAAAAGCTAGCAATCTATAGTTTAGAAAGTATCAATTGTTGACTTGCTTGATTGTCTTGATTGATTCCCATCAATTGGTTGACTTGCTTGATTGGCTTGATTGATTCCCATCAATTGGTTGACTTGCTTGAATGGCTTGATTGATTCCCATCAATCAAGTCTTGATTGATTTCCTACCGATTGATTCCCTTGATTGGTATTTGATTGGTCTTCCATATCTTCCTTGATTGCGATCTAATCTTTATGATTGAATCTTGATTTAATCATTGATTGTCAATCATGTCTTCCTTGAATCTTTGAATCGGATGTTGGTCAACTCTTGATCTCGGCTTGTCCCAACTTAGCTGATCGGACTTTTCATAATTCAACCTTGCCGACGTCAAGTCTTCTTGTCTGTCACAGAGTCTTCTATCTCAAGTCTGCTTTGGCCAAGTCTTTTAGACGAACTCTTCTACTCCAGTGCTAAGTCTTCTAGATGAACTCTTCTACCTCGGTTGGTCTTCAAGTCTTCTTGTCCAGTCTAGAAAGGTTTCCCCTTAACAAAAGACTATCTAACTTGAACTAGATCATCGGTGACTAACAAGTTCAATTTGGTCCTACTACACTAAGGTTTTAAACACATCATCAAAACTATACAAATATATATCCCATGTAGTACCCTTGAAAAAAAGGGGTGTTTACTTTGTTTGATGGCTGCCATTTATCATCTTTGGAGGGTGCGGAATGAGAGCATTTTTATGCTAGACGCCGCTATGTTGATGCGGTGCTTTGGCGAATATAAGTTGAGGTTTGTTGTTTCATTCATATTATTGATGTTAATAATCTTTTGGGTTAGTATTAAGTGTTTCTCTTTTGTTGCAAGGAAAATTTTGTCTTAGGCAAGTTTTCTTGCTTATGGGTCGTTCTTTGTGTGGTTATGACTCATTCGATGTCCGTGGGAGTGTTGATTCTGCCGGTTTTCGGGGCTTTTTCTTGTTTAGGCATGAAGTTGGTTGATCCTCGTGTTTTGAGCTTACTTGTTTTTGGTTTTCGGTAGTGGGACGGGGAAAAGGCTGATGGCCATGCCAAAGATGGTTTTTTCACCGACCCTGCTGGTTCCTTAGTTGCTATTTACGGGATTTTTTGTCGGTCGCTATTGGTATTTGGCTTTATTTTCTTCTTGCATTGATTGGAAAGACATTGGGGTTTGTTCTGGTTTTGGGCCACTATTTTGTGTGTGTATTATGTCGAGTCCAGTTTTTATGGGGCATGATTGGGCTGCTCCTTGTTTTTTATTTTGGGCCGATCTTGTTTAATTTCTCGCAAGGGAGTGTTTTGGCAAGGAGTTGTTGGGCTACAGTTCTTTGGCAAGAGATAAGGGGTGGTGTTTTTGGTCCAAGCAAGTTTGTTCTTGGCGACTTGTTGTGGGCTTCTTATTATGGGTCCTATATTTTTTCTAGCGGAATTATTGGGAAGAAGCATTCCGTTTTGGGCAGATGATTTCCTTTGGGCCGTACACTTTGCTTGGGCGATGGCTAGCGAGATTTGTTGGGCGATGCAAGGAGAGGCTAGGCGGTGTGAGTGGCGAGAATTGGTGGCAAAAGAGTTGGGCCTATTTGTTTATGGTCCAATATTTTTCTTGGGCCTTTATTCTTCTCAAGGGGAGAGTTTTGTTATATGTGAGATGGATCTTTGGTCATTCTTGATCATTTATTTCCCGAGCTCTATATTCGACTTGATCCGGTATGTTTGGAGAAAGCAAGAAGGTCCAGGCTTTTCTATTTTTGGGCCTTTATCTTCTTTGTAGTTTTGGGCTTTTTTCCGTTATTGGTGGCGGAGCTTCTTAGCGGTGGTTGGTGGTGAGATGCATGACTTGTGGGCGTGATTTATTGTTCTTATTTTTAGTCCTGCATGTTTTGAGCTGATTGTTTTTAGTCCTTTATTTTTTGCCCTACTTGTTTTGGGCCTTGATTATTTAGTGGCTCTCCTGTTTTAGGCCATTTGTGTTTATGCTCTTCCTGTTTTGAGCATTTTATTTTTGGCCGATTATTGTTGTGGCCTTTTCTTGGTCTTGCCTTTATGGACCAAGTTTAGCTTTCCGTGGCTCTTTCCCACCTCTGTGGTTTGCCTACATTGGTTTTCCACAAGTGAGTTTTAGCGAGATAGGATGGGCTCGGGGTCTTATTACACCGTTCGCGGTGGGGACTCCTTTTTATCGATTCTAAGTTTCATCATGCTCGGCTTTGTACTCGGGCTTAGGCAGTTACTTTTTATCAATAAATTTTTACCGATAAAAAAATTGTATGGACAATTGAGTACTCATAATAATTTTGATCACTATTACTCTCGGATGCCATATGGAGGTCCAATCATGCCTCAACGACATGGTGAGTAGCCAAATCCACACTATCCAATTCATGGTCGAAGAGTTGGACAAGATAGAACAACATACTACTTGGCATGTCCAGTAACTATGTTCGAATTGCTCTAATTTAATGAGTTGGTATCGGTCTTGTTTAAATCAAGATGACATTTCTTCTTTTACATTTGAGCCTCATAGGTCATTATTTGGTATTAGTTGTCCTGTATTAACTAAGTATGAACAATTATTGTATTGCTATATCGCTTATGTATTTTGTTGTTTATATGTTTATCACAAACAATTCAATTTGTTGTAAATGTATGTTTAATTTATGTATTAAAGTTAGTAGGAACATTCTCTAAAATTTCATGTTAAATTTCCATCATTTTATTAAAATTTTCATCAATTTTCTAATTTTTACCGATCTTGATATTCGACATCGACATTTCCACCGATATTGATACTTTCTTCCTTGGGCCGGAGGTGTATATAATCAGAAAAAGAATATAAATTTGGCAAGAGTTCCAAGTAATATAAGAAAGAATATTTTTTCGAAAAAAATTAAAAAAACAAGAAAAAATATTTTTGGGCTTGAAAGGTGATTAAGGTTTCGGTCCAAGTAAAATGGTTCAAAGGCCCAATGAAGCGTTATATACTCCAGACATTTTTACAAAGGCCCAGGTTATATGGACACACTTTTTTATTGAGAACACACACCTAAGATAATTTAAAAGTTAAATATATGTGTAATGACAAAAATATCCTTATCACCTTATTTGTATTATGTTTGTGTATTATTTGTTGTATTAATTTTGTTGTTGTTGAGTTATTTTTATGATAATGAACGTAAATACGAAGATAAATATTTTTATGATGTTTGAGTTTTATAAATTTTTCGAGTCGATTTTATGAAAATGTGACCAACTTTCGATTTTTTTTTTTTTTTGCGAAAAATAGCCTAGTTTTCGAAAATAATTTCTGAAAAAAATTATTTGAACGGTTTACAATTTTTCAGAAATTGAATAATAAAAGGGTATTTTAGGGGGCTATTGGGGGTGTACTCAATAATTGGTGGGTGTTTTCATCACGCGGGTGTTCTCAATAAAAAGTGAGTGCGTATAACCTGGGCCTTTTACAAATTACAAGCAAGCTCTATCAAAAGTGATACCCGACCCGAGTATTCATGATATTTATAATCTTTTTCATTTTTTTGCTACAAAACAAACCTTCACTTCTCTTATTGGCAAATTGATATAATTACCTCCACTATTTAAAAAGGGGAAATATAATCTTTGTTATGTTTATAAATTTTTTGCCTCATCTATTTTATCTTCCTTTTTAAATACAAGGAGCATGATTTTCCCTTTTTTACCTCAAGTAAATTATTTTCTTCCTTTTTAAATCTAATCTTCTCCTTGGACTAAAATAAAATAATTAAATACAAATGATTGAAGGTAAAAAAAAAAAAAATACATATATCAGGATAACTGATGTAGAATGATGTACTTGAACAAAAGTTTAAAAAGTACAGGGGTAGATTTATATTTAAAACTAGATAAATATAACCTTTTATATTTTTTATAGCCTGTTTCTCTAGTTCATCTATCTAAAGATTTTAATTTTTAAAGCAGGTTATTTTCGTTTACAATGATTGATCAAATTCGCAACATTGGACTTTTGAAATTTGTCCTGCTTCTACTGGGCCCAATGGGCTTTCCAAAGCAACTATTCATTGGCCCATCAACTCAGCCTATAATTATTTTAAGCTAAGCACCCATTTTTTAATTAAATACAATCAGTTAGTTTTTTTTTAGACGATCAACTCAGCCTATAATTATTTTAAGCTAAGCACCCATTTTTTAATTAAATACAATCAGTTAGTTTTGTTTCTTTAGCCGATCAACTCAGCCTAGTAAAAATTTGTGTGAACCGGTGCATACGATGAACTCCATTTTATTATCACCGCCATGCACATTTACTATCACTGTCATGGACAAGTGTTATCACCTATTATCAACCCCGCCCCATCTTCAATTAATAAAAACAGAGCAAAATTCACAGCTCCCAAAAATAGAAACTAACACTTATTTCACAACTTCAAAAAAAAGTCAATTATTTTATTTCACGGAAAACAATCGCCTAAACATCAAACTCAAAAATATACGCGGAAAGCTTCAGTTGAACAGGTCAAAACAATCGAAGTTTTTACAAAGAATTGAAATTTAATATCACAATTTACAGCAAGACAACGGATTCAAGACCACATTTTCACACCTAATTACCGATATCTACGATAAAATCAACAACGATTTAAAATATATCAATAAAAAAACTTAGATAATTCACCTTAATTCTGTGTGTTTATATGGGCTCCAAAAACATAGATTTACAGATTCACCATAAACAATTTAATGAGTTTAAGAAAGGATGAAGAAGAAACTAACCTCGATGAAGCGTTTTCGGCGCCGTATCTGGCGTCTTCAACGAGTTGTGGAGCGAAGTTTTGTCTGCAAAACCTAATGTTGTTGTTACTATGAGCCTATTTAGTTGGACCAATGGTTTTTTATTATTTGGTCATTACTAATTGTATCACCTATCAAACACCCAAATAAAAAGGTAAAATTGTCAAATACATCTATATTAAAAACTTAATACATCTTATCAAACAACATATAAATTATATTATATACTTCATATTACTTCCTATCAAACACATTATATACAATCATGGGGCATAAATACAATCTATCAAACACCCATATAAAAAGTCTTATCTACCTTTTCCTTACTATTTGTATCTACATATTATTTACCCTATCAAAATAAGAACCACTATCAAACAGACCCTTAGGATATAGAGTTTTCGACTTAGATTTCTGAATGTTACATTTTTAGTGTAAATAATTTTTAGATATTTTACTTTTCAAGGCTCACTATTGCAACTATTCTTTTTAATAATAAATTGTTGTATGAAATATATGTATTTTTTTCAAAGATGTGATTTTTCGGGTAAACGGGCGAGCATTCTGAGCCGGAAGCACTCCTAGCACTTTAAAGTATAATGAAAGATTAAGGTTTGATTTATAGTGAGCACAATATAAGACTTAATTGCAATTCAAAGAAGAATTATTGAAAATTCTTACCAAACTCGTGTTTTATCAAGCAAAGAATAGTACTTAATAAAAATTATGTGATACAATTTACGAAATTAAATAATGTAGTTATCTTATATTTACGTTATAGTAATTCATGAAATAATATGTGATGAATTAATATGCTCTCGAAATAATTATTCAACAACTCGTTTAAAGATTAAATGATATTGTGTAGTGATTTCTATTTATTATTCATAATTGAGACAAATATCTTAGAATAAATATTGATTAAATAATAAAAAAGAAAAGAAAAATAGAGTGAATTAGTGGCCAAGTTTCAGCCATATACAGCTAGGAGGGCCACGTCTCAGCTTCTTCTTCCATTTATACGCAGCTCCTCAATCTCCTTCTTCAATCAAATTCTTCTTCTTCAATCAAATTGCTCGCAAACACGTCCCCAAAGCATCCTTTCTTCTTCTTTTTTCTTTTCACAAAGTCTTAAACCTTCATCAAGTGAAGTTTCTTTCCCACACCAAAGACATCAAGGTGAGATTTGTTACAAGCTTCTTTCATCAAAAAGAAAATGGAAGAAACCCTCTTTTTTCATCTTACGGTTACTCCCTCTTTTCTAACTAAATCTTTTTTTTTTTTTTTTATGAACCATTTAAGATGCTAGCTTCTAATACTACTTGAGCACCTCCCAAGCTTCCAAGAATTATATTTCGTCCAAAGAATTAACAGAAAGCGAGAGAAGGAAACTGCAAAGGTTGCTAACTAACTATGCCTAAAAACTATGTTCGATTAATTTACGTCGAGATCGTTGAATGCTTTAACTCATTAATTTCTGTTATTTTCAACCTAATATGTGTTATTTGATGTGTATACTATATATTTATATTTTTTTAGAGTTTTGATCGAATCATGAAGGTTAAAAGTGTTGACGAACATGCTACGTTAATCGAGAAAAGAAACTACAAAATCTACACCTACTTTGATGCTTATTTTCCTCTGTTTTCAGCAACGTTTTTACAAATAAAAAATATTTTGGTATTATTGTATTGGCATATTGGTATTGAGAAGACCTACCATTTAAGATGAACAAATTATGGAAGATCATGAAAAATTACTTCTTGAAACTGGACAGTTTTGAACCATGAACTTGATGAGCTTGGTTATCTTGTTTGCAAGCGTCTTAAAATATTGAAAAATCATGAATGATCCTCTTACAATCTAGTATAACGTAGGAAAATTTCAGAATCATCGGAGTTGTCATCTAGGAGAAATAAATCTTTGAAATGGGTGTGATACAAATCGGCCGAAAACGTAATTGTGTTTTATAATCAAAACTGGTACCGTTTGGCTAATGCAAAAATTATGAAATTTTAGGGGCATGTTCTATGATAATTCTAGTATAACATATTTAAATTTGGTGAATTTTGAATGACCACAATGAAAGTTATGAATTTTTATTGAAACCTGCCGGAAAGACGATCTGTGAAGTATCGACTTTTCATGGGAAAAAAAAAAACTGTTATGATCTGTAACGAATTAGGCTTAGGGCCCTTAATAAATTTTGTTCTATGTTTAGTCATGTATAACGTAGTTTAATTTCATAAATTTTGGACTTGTCTAAATGTCCCTTCTAGAATTTTAAATATTATGTGACAATCTTTTATGTTTATCCGAAAATTATGAAGTTATAAATTTTATGGTTGAATTGATCTGATAATACTTGTTATGATATTACTCTATACATATTAAAATATCATATTAATAAAATTGAGAATTTATGGATATGTATAAATATTTTATTTGGAATTTTTGATAACTAGGAATATTATTGACATACTTGGAGAAACAACTTATAATTATTTATTTTTATTAAAATTAATATACTTATGAGTTGTATGTATTATTATATGCTTGAACGCAAAATTTTGATGATTTAATTCAAAATCGTATTTTTAAATTGATTTTTTAGAACTGTTTATTTTATCTTTTAACAAAATAATTGTTTTGGTGTATGTTTTCTTTAAATGAGTATGTGGACTTTTTATTTATAAGGTGGAACATCTTTGTGCCAAATTTCATAAATAAAAGAATAGTGTGAGTATCTTATTTAATTTTCTGAACATATTGGACTATTTTCAAAAGACAAATAAAAAAAAAGGTCTAACATCCTCGTTAACTTATGAAGGATTTATAATATTTCGAAATAACTTTTTGAAGTTATAACATGTTCGAAGAATTTAGAAAGTTATACAATTATTTATAAAAGTATTTAGAACATGAGAATCGAGACTCAAAATTAAGAGAAAATCCTAATCGGGTTAATCAAATAAAATAATGTTCTTTTATAATTTATTAATAATCATACGAATGAATGATCACTAAGATTTTTAGGAAACTCGTGCTAGGAGAAGTGCGGCATAAGTCGAGCTCGATCGTCCCTGCTTATTTCTAATTTTCGGAATTCTTCTAAACAGTTCTAACTTATCTATAAAGTTAAAAGGTGGGTGACACTACTGTAGCTGTTAATATTATATTGATTGTTGGTGTATTCCAGCAAAGTAATTAAATACCTTAAAAGCTTTAACGACTTAGTTAATTATTAATTATGTTTATGGAAAGCAAGATCGCATTCGGCGGCGTACCCCAAGTGTACGTCGATGTGAGTTCAACGAGCAGGATTTAATATGTATACAAGATCGAACCCTAAAATAAATAAATGACAAGTAAAAGATTTAATCATGGGAAAAGGGAAATACGGGTTATCCACCGAGATTTTTATCTCACCCCCAAACTCAACATTTTTTTCAAAGTTATGCTCAAGAAGGGCGAGCTACGGTGACACGGAGTTTCCTTATATGATGCTAATATACTTATATTCTAAAATAAAAATACAATCGCTTAGAAAGACGATTTTAATTTCTTATGCCGAGTAAACGAACATTTACGGGTCGCTCGATGTTTCACTTTGTACGCAACTACTTCTCTTCCAAATATTAAAATAAAAATGCAACTCATGTATTATGTTAAATATAACATTTAAGTCTTCCGCTGTTAATCTCTTAAGTTTATCTTCGACTTGTTTACGTTTACGTTTAAATATTTCTATTCTTTAAAAAAGCTCAAATTCTTCGGTTATTAAGTGACAACCCGAGTTTAGAGTGTTAAAAAGCCACAAGGGCTGCATTCTGAATTTTGGGGCGTTACGGTCCAAAACATTGTTTCCTTTAACATAACTTATCTCACCCCACCCCCACCCCTTATTAAATTATATTGATTCAACAAGTGTGTTAATTTGGGCAATTTTGCCCTCAATTCAAATTAATTTCCACTACAAAATACAAATCTCCCACTAAACTATTTTTACTTAAGGGAACGAAGCTCTTGTGAGTAGAATTTGGCGACGGCGACTTCTTTCATCTACGGCGTCGACGAGGATTAGGGCCTGGAGTGTTTGGGGGCATCGGTTTCAATAGCGCGATTAATTCATGGAAAAATCATTAAAATCTCGCTTCAAACCCGTAACAGGTATGTGTTCGGTTCATATGCAATCGATTGTACAAATCTTCATTCTCACCGGATGGGTACTAGGATAAACATCTCAATTCATGGATTTTTTTAGGGTTTCATATTTTCTCAATGATGTGTTTTCTTTCGGCAGTTTAAAAGATAAATTTTCTCATTTGTTCGTTTTGCAATTCTCTTTCTGTTGATTAATTTTTTTCCGGGATTTGAGACTTGCTAATTTGTTTTTATTATTTGTACAATTTTCCTTTCGATTACTATTGTACATTGATTAATAGTTTTGCAAATTTTAGTTGGAAAATTTTAGGTTCGGTTGGGTAGTGGTTGTCGGTCACAATTTGATTTTAGTGTGATCGATTTGATTGGGTTGTTTTGTAGTAGATTTGTGTTTGTGATGATTATTCATTAAAAAAATCATATATGTTTAAATAGGATGCGATTAATTTGTTGTACTCTTTTTCTTCAAAGAGAAGTTTGGGCGGTATACGAGATGCTATATTTTATTGGATTAGATGGTATCATCGGTATTTTGCTCGATTAAACCCTAAGGGAGTACGATTAGATTTGAATCTTGTAGATGGTGAAAACTTGTACCTTTGAACACTATATAAGCTCATGGCTTTCTGTTTTCGGGAGAGGATCTAAAATTTATTGATTACAGATTTACTTGATGCTTGCGATCTCACGTCTGAGTGGCTAATCTTCTTTCAAATCAATTTTCTCTGTCTGAATAAATGTATAATGCTTTTATGTTAATTGTATGGCATAGGGAAGAATGTGGTGTTTTGATGTGTGAATGGATATGTATACTTACTTAGTTACTTTAATTTGTATGTTTTTGGATATTTTGCAAAACACGGTGAAGGCACTAAATGAAATAAAGACATCACTAGGATGGAGAGTTGTGTACGCATGGGTCGGTGATGATCCTTGTCGAGATGATGATTTGCCTCCGTGGTCTGGTGTAACATGTTCCACCGTGAGTGGAAGTATTTGTCGAGTTGTTATTGAATTGTGAGTTTCAGTAAATTTTCTACTTTTGTGCCCTTTTTGGTGAACAATATCCATTAAATTTTTTTCTTGTTATAGAATCATCATCATATCTTTTTCTCATTTTTCTTCCCATATCTACCTTGCGGGAAGTATATGCAGTTTCTATTGTTGGTCCATTTCCACTTGCGATTACCAATTTGGTTGATCTTACGAGGTTGTATTCCATCACAGCCTCTCTAATCGACGCGAAGTTGGAGATCTTGTAAGTTTAAACATTTGTTGTCTCATCTTGATCTGTTCTCTTTCTATATTTGCAAATTAACTGTGGATCCATTCCAAATACTTATCCTACAACAAAATGTCTGGAGTTATACCATTTAGGGTTGATCATATTCCTCGATTGACCTACTTGTAAGTATGCTCATTCATTATACTTATAATTTTGTATTATCTCGATCAACGATATACCTTTTCCACTCTGCTAACAGGACATGATAAATAGTTTACGTTGATACCATATTACATTATAAATGTTGGTGTCTTATCCTCCAAACTAATTGTGTTGAAATTAAATGAAAAAAGTGTGCTCTGTTAAACCGGAAGAAAATAATGCCGCTTAATACGAGTAGGCTAAATTTTTTATTAATTCAGGTACTTGGATCACAACCAATTTTCCGGAAGGATTCACGAAACCTTCTACAAGCACCCATTTTTAAAGGAAATGTAAATTGTGCATCGGATTTAAGTTGATCAACCTTTTCGAAGAGTAGATTCTTAAATTATCCTTTCCAAATTCATGATACGTATATTGAAGGGAATTCATTCCGCCCGAATGTGAAACATGTTGGTGAACACAAAGTCTTAGAACTTTCTGATTCGTAGTTCCTGGCTTAAGCAAATCAAATCAAATCAACCTAAGTTTTGACTACGGTTCCACTAGAAAATCAATGCAAGAAGATACTTGTATCATGACTCCCCCATTAAATTTAAAACAACATTTAAGTCTATTGTGTGTAGATAACATTGTTTGCCGCTTTTTATTGTTGGCATTATTTATTAACACCAATGGGATGTTGATTTCTATCATATTAAAGCTGCCTTAAAAGAACAAAATTTGATTTTAAAGGGGAAAAAATTGATCGGATGGGAGGAGCATTTTTGTGATTGATCTAAAATCTAAATCGAGTTAAATAATTGAAAAAATAGTTGGTTGTATCTCTAATTCAACATAGCATCGCCCTGCTATGTTTCTTCCTTTGAATTCCACAGCTTCCTTGATTAATGAGGAATCTCGAATTTGGGGGAAATATGTGAGCAGGCTTGGAGGGAAATGAAAAAGGTGAATTTAGGGATAAAATTGTAATTTTATTTGTTATATAAATTTTATATGGTATACCAAGCAAAATATAAACTTGTATCATGTTTTATTACTCTCTACCAAATAAGTTTGTTTTATGACATAATTTTGTATGTATCAACTTTTATTACCTACCAAACAATAAAATAACACCAACCCCTTACTAAATTTGTACCATCCCACCTCGAATATTAACCCCTACCAAACGGAGCCTAAAAATACTATAATAGAAATGTATACGATGGCGTTGGTCAATAAAATATCTATTTATTCTCGTCAAAAAATAAAATATTTATTTATATGAATAAAATAGAATTAAAGTTTGAAGGGAAATTTCTGATTACTATATGAAGTGTTTAGAAAATATCTAGATATAGTACGTCTGTTTTTTTTTTTCTTAAACCTACTCTCCATTTTTCTCAAACTTTGAAGGGAAAAAAACTTGCAGAAATAAAAATTCTTTTTATTTTTAATATGGTATCAAATTCCGAGTTTTAATTTCATTTATTTCAAATTTCATGCTCACAAAAATTTTCAGAATATTAATATTTTTGTTTTAACACATAACTTGTCAAATCAATCTCTTTCTGCAATAATATTTTATATTGCATATTAAAAATATTTTTTATATTTTAAAACACGAGACTTGTTAATAATTTGAAGAGTTTTCTTAATTAAATTTGAATAGTTGAATTTGGATAATGTATAGTGACGAATATAAATCTTTGTGATTGATTTAATTTACAATTAAAAAAATTATAAAATGAAATATATACTCTATATCCTAGCTAAAATTATACTTAATAAAATTGCGTACATTAAATAATCTTTATTAAACATAATAAATTATATTCTCTCCGTCTCAAATAGTTTTCATATTTGTTTTTAGTATGTTTCACATCCGTTTTCATAATTAGAAGTGGAAAATTTATTCACAATTATTACCCTCACAATTTATACTCATTTATTTTCTATCTCATTATTTTTCTAACACAATTAAATCACGTCCACTATCAAAAATAGATTTAATCAAAATATTCTTGTTTTATTATTATAATAAAGTTTTTAAAAAATCATATTAGTGTGAAAGTTGATTTAGAGGACGGAGAGTAAAACTACTCCTCAACTATACGCATGAGTAGTTTTTAGTTCAATAAAATAATAACTTTGGCACTTTTAAACTTGAAATAACACCATTAATTACACACTAAACAACTTAATAAAATGATTTTTATTTTTAAAAATATAAACTCTCCTCCCAATTTTAATATGCATATATTTTTTTGTCCATCCAATTTAAATATGCAAGGTTTAATCTTCTAATATTTTTTAATTACTCAATTGTCATTGATTTTATTTATAAATGGACCACACAATATGTATAATATATATAAATAAATAAATAATCAATAATTTTTAAAACTCGTGAAATTTATACTCCCTCTGCTCCACATCAATTTTCACACTTTCCTTTTTGGTTTGTCCACATTAGTTTTCACATTTCAAAAAGGAAACCCTCCTTAAACTCCACCCTCACAATATTCATATATTTACACAAAATACCATTACTTTTTACACTCAATCCAACCATCTTCCTTACTTTAATAATAAAAATTTACAAAATTACCATTTAATACTCCATTCATTATATATATTTTTTAAATGCGTCATAAATTAGTTTTACGAAAGTAATGTGAGACGAAAGGAGAATATATTAATACTGAACTGATGGAGTAAATCAATTTGTGAATACAAAATTTTAATTTGAATTTGAAAAGTTTCCCACTCAAGACAAAAAGTACTTGTGTAGGCCCCTATCCCAGAAAAAGTAATAATTAAATAAAAATATAATTTATGAAATGAGACTTAGGTGGAAGAGGTAAAACAGTGGTGTGTCGGCCACAATAGGCCCATAAGTAGGCATGGATTTGGTGGGCCCACGGATCTTCTTCTTACCATGTTTTTACAGCCATTGATTGGGCTTTGTGGGCCCACATGTTTAATTACAATTAATTCTAATCTTAACTCTGCTAATCATTCTTTACGCATTAAATTTGTTGGTTAATTAAGAAGCAGATCTAACCATCAAGTCATCTTATTGCCAACAACATTCTGACATTTCTTCTTCTTTGTCTCGCCACTGTTGATATCAAACATCTTCTGCTCCATATTTACTTTGTCTGCAATTAACACCATAATTATAGTGCTACTATTTGATTAAAATATTATATTTGTTCCTATCAACATAATTTATTTTGTTTTTTATTTGTTTATTGTGAAGTTCTAATTAGCTACTTAATAGTAATAGGCCCAACATTATTTGGTACCTAGTTTCTACTTATTTATTTTTTTAAAATTAGTACTGTTTAATTATATTTTCATTTCTAAATTAGTGATTTTTATTTTTAGTAGTGAATGTGAACGTTATGTAACTTTTTAATAATAAATATATATTATTAATAGTAGTTATGTAAAGAAAATTAAGAATAATATATTACATTCGGAAATTGTTCAAACTCGTTCTAATCTTTTAATACATTAATTGAGAGTTTTTCTATAGATGTGTCATAATGGGATTAAATCTGGTGATGTATCATGCGATACATCTAATACATAATTGATTTTTTTTTTTAAAGATGTGTCATAATGTGATGAATAATGGGAAATAGAGAAAAAAATGACAATTGAAGCTGAATTTTATAAAAGGCGAAAAGAAAAAGAGCGTACAAAGAAAGGAAAAGAAAAACTACGAAGGGCAAGACAGGTCTTGTTAAAGCCCTACACCCGAGGAATTTAGTGGAAAAATCAAAGTGCAAGGAAAAATAATACTCACCTTTAACAGATGCTCAAAATATACTAATAAGAAACACAAAAGTATTTTTTAAGACATATCACTGTACAATGGTGAAACAAGAACTCAGACAGTCACTCATCCAAACCTCCTAAACATATAGCTTGACAATCAATTTAAGGTTTGGTTAGTCTCCTATAGATATGATAAATGTGTAAAGTTATTAGCCTCGCTGAGGCCATCGTCTACTCCATAGACCCTGTAGTCTCCATGGGACCAAGAACCGAGCACCACGAAAAGACTCAACTATGAAGATCGAGTCTAGCTCTATACATAGCTTCTCTTAACCCCAAAAATGAGCAAATTGGATGACAAGAAGACATCAACATCAAATTTTACCTCAAAAGCAAAATCCCAACCAATGGTCTATAAAAAAGACAACCTACAAAGGCATACCTCTACTCCGAATAAAAAAAAAAAAAAAAAAGGAACCTCTACAATTTTAAAAATTCCACTGCATACAAAGTTCCGGTGGAAAAAAGAGGCGTTGCCACCAATGTTCGCATTATACTAACCATGATTTGGAGAAGATCTCACGAACCTAAGTTGTCCTTTAATGAGGTGGATGACATATTTGAACATTCAGTCACTATACAAACCGTAACTCCTGAATCGAATCACAAATATATCCAATATTAAACAACTTCACTTCCTGAATTGCTGCAAAAATCCTAGACTAACCTAAAATCGATGGGACAATCTGCTATAAAACATGCAGATTCTGAGCGTACTAAAGAGTCTAGACCATATACAAAAGTGAATCTTCACAAATTGTGAATCCATTTTCCAATAGAAATCATGTAAGCCTGTAAAAACACATTTAAGAGCCTCCAATTGATGAGACCTAAACCAGTAAAAAAATCTAACATATAAATTTAATAATCACAATATGAATATATTCAAACTTAAATTTCGAACATTACTTGTAAATTCATTCAATCACATCAAAATGATTAAACACAAATACAAAAAATCAAATAATTTGGGCCTAAAATTTATTTTGATTTCCTAGTGGGCCGAACTTGCAATAAATTTGAATGACTCAAATGGGCCAGGCAGTCGCACTCATCCGCCCAATGAAACTGTTTTATCAGACGACGTCGTTCGGAAACCCAAAACCTAAACAAAAATCAGAAATTCCTGGAAAAGCCCGAAGATAAAGCTTTACCCAAGAAGAGAGTGCAGAAAGAGACGGGCAAAAAGAAGAGAGAGAAAGTAGACCAGAGAAGGGAACTATATCGCCATTGCCGCCGATCTTTTCGAAGAAGAAATTCTCGAGAAGACTGCTTCGACACTGTGCTTATTTCATCCGATCCGATCTGTTTAGCCTTTTTATTCAGTTCTTGAATTAATACATTTGCCTGTAAATCTCTCTGTCTCCTTCTCCTTTCTTCGAAAGTTTTTTGCCCCGTTTCCCTGACGACTATAAAGAGAAATGGGTGGCACGAAGACTTGGTTTTCATAATTTTCGTTTCTACGAATCATTTCCTCGACATTTTGTGCTTTTTAGGGTTTTTTGTGGAGATATATAGGTCTTCAGAGGGGGAAATATGTGGATCGTTATCTAGGGCTAGTGAAGTAGTGCGGAGCGTTTCTCGTGTGTATGAGGATTTGGTGTTTTCCTTTTCTATGCTTCGGAGAAAAAGAGGAAGATAGTGTTACTGCTACAAGTTTTAGTTTATATTCCTTGTGTTGTCGAAATAAGGAGGAGAAGCATATGAGGGAGGGCGTTTTGGGGAATGAGATCAATGAAATGGATGGTGACGATTCTGATTTAGGGTTTTGGGCTAATTTCGAGAATGGTGGTGGTCGTGAGGGGTTAGGGGTACAGGCCACTGACGAGAGAGTACATGAGAACGAGGCTAATGAAAGGCTCGATTTTGATGGCGAGTTCCGCGAGAAAGGTGAGGATTTCCTTCTATGGTCAAATGATAATAGAGCGAGAAGTGCTGATGGCGCCAGTGGAAGTCAGGGTTGAAAGTGGATGTTAACTTAAAGTTGGGATTAGGTGGTGAGCCATCGTCTTCAACTTCGACAATGATGGCTACTGGAAGAGAGACTGCTGACCGCGATTCGCAGAATAAACGACCCAAAGTGCATTCCTTTTCTCTGTAAGAACTCTTGCACTCTCTATCTCTATTAGTGTGTGTGTGTCTGCGCGCAGACGTGCCAGCATTTTAATCATTAGTTTATGTATGTTTGTTTGTTTACGAAGTAGTTGTAGTAAACCTAAAATTGTACCTGATGTGGTTTATTTATCTTGATAATACCTTAAATTGAAAAATATGAGTAAACATTAGCTACATCTTTTTAACGGAAGAAAGCCAGGAGTAGTTTAATCAAAGATTCATCATTCCTTAATGGGAATAGTTGGGTACCATTTAGTTGTTAGTGACCTTAGGGTATGGCCTTTGTTTTAATATAATTAGGTTATTCTGTTTCTGCTAGAGTATCATGAACCTTGCCTTAATGTTGTTGTCTAATGCAGGGACTGGGGCACTAAGTATGAAAACGACTTTCAATACCTTCATCCCATCTATGATGAGTTTGATGATGAAAATGTGCCTGATCCTACTATTGGCGGAGACAGTGCTATGAACAATGATGATGCTAATAAAATGGATGATTTGGAAGTTCGGATGGATCTTACCGATGACTTATTGCACATGGTAGGTACCATTAGAAACTCTTATGAAAGCGAACACTTTCTATCTATTTAACATGATGTGTATTCTTTACATCATCATCGTTGTAGGTTTTCACTTTCTTGGACCACATTGATCTTTGTCGAGCGGCAAGAGTTTGCAAGCAGTGGAGAGATGCAAGCTCTCATGAAGATTTCTGGCGGTACCTGAATTTTGAGAATCGCTACATATCTGTTCAGCAATGTGAGTATGGCCTTAGTATGATATCTTCTGTTTAACAGCTTTCTCAAAACTGTTATGACTACTGCATTCAAATATTCAATAGGATAAATATTTAGATACTGCCACATAGAATACCGGATGTATATGTCTGGATTTGCTTTTGAAAGTAACAGCATTTGCTGATCTATTAAACCTGGAGGCTTTGTATGATTGACCCGTGAAATAAAGATTCTTGTGCATCTATGCTTCTCATTATACTTTATAACCCTTTTGAATATGGATGTTGCTTGGATTTTTATTTCGGAAGGCCTCGACTCATTAAAAATGGTGATGTGATTACTTTGAGAGTTAACTCCTCTTTTGACTTGCTTGACAGTGTTCCTGAATTTTAAGAATGAGTTTCTCCATAGCCAGTTTTTGTAACATAAGTTTGGCTTGCCTTGTTTACAGTGCTTTTCGTTAACCAGCGTCCCTTACTAGTTGGTGTCCTGTTTAAATGTTTTTGCTTCAAGTTAGCTGAAGCATATTATCCCCATCCTCAGTATAATTATATACCACTTTTTTTGTGCTACATAACTTCTCCAATTTTGAAGTAGTATCCTTATTTAGTTGAAATTCATAGTGAATAAAATAATGTTGAGTGAATCCACGCATCTGACAAATTGCCTTAGTTGAGCCTACATAAACCTGGAATATCTACTATAACACCACTTGTCCAGAAAAACTAATACACATTATATGACATTATAACCTGTTGGACAGTGGCCTCATTGTCTTGTATTATGAAATTTGCTGATGATATCTGGCTGAAGGACATAAAGCTAGGAGTATTTACATGCCATTTGAGATTAGGTTTGCTGGGAAAGACTTACAAACTATGCCTGGTCTATACTATTAATTTTGGAGAATGGAAAATGTATCTTTTTGCTAGGACATGGAATCGTAGGACATGGACCTGCTTATGCTTGCTTGTTCAAGTGTTTGTTTGGCAATTATATCTGCCATTTATGTTCAAATGAAGAAGCCATGTGCCATATGGAATTTGATGACGACAATCAATTGCTAGTTGGTAATGTAATATAATAATTTGTTAGCGGTTAGTTTAATTTAATTATTTGATAGCTGGCTTACGCCTTGTTGCCTTTCATTTGTTATCTAGATATGAGATTTGGGCTGCATGAAGAAACTAATTCTGTTCACTTTTTTCCACTTTAGTTGAATACATGTGTCAGCGATATCCAAATGCTACTGCAGTAAATATTTATGGTACTCCTTCTATCCATCAACTTGTGATGAAAGCTGTCTCTTCGCTGAGGTAAATCAGATTTCGATTTACCTGAATAATTTGTAACTTGGCAACCTTTTGTTTTTTTCTAATCCTTTAGATTTGCATCAGAAATCTTGAGGTTTTAACCCTGGGCAAAGGCCAGTTAGGCGAGACTTTTTTCCAAGCGTTGACAGATTGCCACATGTTGAAGAGTTTAACTGTCAATGATTCTACTCTGGGTAATGGCATTCAGGAAATTCCCATTTATCATGATAGATTGCGTGATCTTCAAATAGTGAAATGTCGGGTACTCCGGGTCTCTATCAGGTGCTAGATAATTTCGATATTGTAGTTTTGATTCTCATTATTTTCCCCACAGTACTTATGAATCATCATTTTTTTTCAGGTGTCCCCTGCTTGAAACCTTGTCCCTCAAGCGCAGTAGTATGCCTCAGGCAGTTCTCAATTGCCCTCTTTTGCGTGAACTCGATATAGCTTCCTGTCACAAGCTTTCAGACGCCGCAATCCGTTCAGCAGCAACATCATGCCCCCTCTTGGAATCTTTGGATATGTCCAACTGTTCGTGTGTCAGTGATGAGACACTTCAAAATATCGCTCAGAATTGTGTAAATCTCCACGTTCTTGACGCTTCATACTGCCCAAACATCTCTCTTGAAGTAAGATTCTCTTTTTCTCTCCCCCAGTATATGTTTTTACATCCTGTACTTATATATGTGTGTGCGATCTAACATATAATTCTCTTTTGAAGTCTGTAAGACTTTCAATGTTGACAGTTCTTAAGCTTCATAACTGCGAGGGTATAACGTCGGCTTCAATGGTTGCTATAGCTGTTAGTTCATTGCTCGAGGTTTGAATACACTCTCTTGTATATGTTTTCATTCTTAATTGTGTGGATATTATCATAGGTTGCTGATATTCCCTGTGTATCTATTCTAGGTTCTAGAGCTTGATAATTGCAGTTTATTAACATCAGTATCGTTGGAGCTGCGACGCCTGAAGAACATAAGGCTTGTACATTGTCGGAAGTATGCCCCATCTCACTGTGAGCCTTGCCATCTTATTTTACTGCGTAGAATGACTATTTACTTGCTCTTTGCAGATTTATCGACTTAAATTTAAGGTGCAGCGTGTTAGCGTCAATCACAGTTTCTAATTGCCCTTCTCTCCAAAGAATCAGTATTACATCAAGTGCCCTTAAAGTATGTCTTTTGTTTCTTGTTATATTTTATTCTTTATAAAATTGTGATCCTCAGGTGAAATAAATGTTTTGTACGTGAAATTTACTGTTGTTGAATCCCATGATTTATTCTACTTGCCCTAATTTAATTGCAGAAATTAGTTTTGCTAAAGCAAGAAAGCTTGACAACCTTAGCACTGCAATGCGAATGTTTGCAAGAAGTAGACCTTACTGAATGCGAATCCTTGACGAATTCCATTTGTGAAGTTTTCAGTAGTGGAGGAGGCTGTCCTGTATTGAGATCGTTAGTTCTTGACAATTGTGAGGTCAGTCATTGTTTTTTTCCTTGCTTAATTTTCGAATACCCTTTTTATTTTGTATTTATAATTCCGTCATATTATCATACATATTTTGGTTTTTGTATAATAAATGAATATCTGATTGTATCATTGGTCTTTCTCAGAGTTTGACAACTGTGAGTTTCCAAAGTACGTCTTTAGTTAGTCTTTCACTTGGTGGTTGCCGTGCTATAACTTCACTCGAGCTCAAATGCCCCTACCTCGAGTATGTCTCATTAGATGGTTGTGATCATCTTGAGAAAGCATCATTTTCACCTGTAAGTCACTGTCTTAGTTGATGGCTCTCCGTAAAATGTTAATCTCATTTTTCCTTGAAACAAACTTATGAATAGAATTATTATCATTTTCTGTTGCTATGTAATGTAAGATAGTTGCAGGTTTATTGCGCTCTATTTATGTAATTGGTTATCATATTTTTTCATATATTTCATAACTCTGTTGCAGGTGGGTCTCAGGTCATTGAATATGGGCATATGCCCCAAATTGAATGTGCTCCATGTTGAAGCACCGCAGATGGTTTCACTTGAACTAAAGGGATGTGGTGTATTATCTGAAGCATACATCGATTGCCCTCTATTGACATCTTTGGATGCATCTTTCTGCAGGTGATTTTACTTAGTAATTCTTTTTCCTTTTAATTTACCTCTCCTGCCAGATCAAGTTGTACTTGATTGCCAGTTCAACAATGTGTCTTAACTTCATTTCTATGATTGATCTGCACAGCCAACTCAAGGATGATTTCTTATCTGCTACAGCATCTTCGTGCCCGCTTACTGAGTCATTAGTGTTAATGTCGTGCCCCTCCGTTGGCCCTGATGGACTTTCATCTTTACACCGCCTTCCCAACTTGACTTACCTCGACCTATCATACACCTTTTTGGTTAATTTGCAACCTGTTTTTGACTCTTGTTTGTATTTGAAGGTACTTTGTTGCATCTCTTTGTTACATCCTCTGTCTTCATTAGATGAATAACCAATCTCCATAAATTTAGATATTCAGTGTTCTGGTGGTTTAGAGCCAGATCAATTAGTTTTTTCCTATAAAGTATACCTGAACATTCCTCTTCTATCATGTTTTTATTTTATAGGTTTTGAAACTGCAAGCATGCAAATATCTTAGTGACACATCATTGGAACCTCTTTACAAAGGCGGTGCTCTTCCTGCTCTCTGTGAACTGGACTTGTCTTATGGAACACTTTGCCAGTCGGCGATAGAGGCATTGCTTGCTGGTTGTAGGCATTTAACTCATGTCAGCTTGAATGGTTGTGTCAATATGCACGACTTGGATTGGGGATTTCAACATGATATGAGCATTTTTCACGACTCTTTTAATGACTATTCTCCCGAAAATGCCCTCCTGCCTGAACACCAACCTAACCGCCTGCTGCAGAACCTCAACTGTGTTGGTTGTTCTAATATAAAGAAGGTGGTTATTCCACCTACTGCTAGATGTTTCCATTTATCATCGTTGAACCTTTCACTGTCTTCAAACTTGAAGGAAGTTGATATATCATGTTGTAATTTGTTCTTTCTTAACTTGAGGTACGTGTATTCCCACTTTATATATTTTTCTTACCTAATATGATCCTGAAACACCAATATTGATAATTGTTTGCATTAATTGTTCAGCAATTGTAACTCATTGGAAATTTTGAAGCTTGACTGTCCAAGATTGACCAGTCTTTTTCTCCAGGTACATATTTTTATCACTCTCAATTACTGTAATAATTGGAATCGTAAATGCTAGTTTTGTGCTAAGCTTTGTTAAAGTCTGTCCAATTTTAGGGTCCATAGAGTTGGAATTTTAGATCCTTACCTTTAAAATAATACTCGAGGCACGGTGCTCTTGTATCATCATTACTAGTTGGGGAAATTAAAAGGGAAAATGTAGTTCTAGGAAATTTGTATTAGTTTTTGCAAGTACTGGACAATGGAAGCCTTCAATTGGGATAGAGGAAGTATACACTAACTTCAATCTTGCATCATATATATCAATGTGGATGAGTATGCTAGGTTCTAACGAGTCCATTGTTTTCTTGGACTTGTTAACAAGACTGGGTAAACATATTAAAAAATGTATATTTCCTTTTTCTGAATGTCAAGGCCGAGTGCTGGGAATTTCTAAGCCAGGTAATCATTTGGTTTTGAATGTTTTGACGTTCATTTCCCTAACTCCTTCCATGCCTTTGTTGATGCATATATGGGAAATACTAGTCTTGTAATATCGGACGAGGAAGCCTTGGAAACTGCAATAATGCAATGCAATATGTTGGAGACGCTTGATGTCCGTTTTTGTCCCAAGGTAACACTGTTCAGTTTACGAAGAAATACTGTTTAGTATGCACAGCATTACGTTTTTATTTTTCTCAAAATCATTGAATCGTGATACTTCGTGATGCTAAACTGTATTATAGAGTTCACCGTAAAATTTCCGTGAACCAAGTTCATAGGAATTTTTGTCTATCTTTTGTTACTCGACTTACACACATGCACCAATTGTCGCGAACTTTCCATTAATCTTTTTGCATACGACAGATATCTCCATCGAGCATGGGGACACTACGCCTGGCCTGTCCAAGTTTGAAACGGATATTCAGCAGCTTACCACCTACATGATTCAATAAAAAAGTGGAATAACATCAAGAAGGCATGGTTTTGTTTGGTCGAAAGAGGTAGCACGTGCGGTCGTATTTTCTGTGGTAGTGTATATAGTGAATACTATTTGTTGGTTTGGATGATTAGGCCTGCTATTTGACTAAGAAATTTTTATAGATGATTTTTGTGTGTGATTGCTACGTCATGGTTATTTCATGAGCCATAATAACTTAGTCAATATTGTGCTGAAGTAGAATTTGGTTGAGATATGTTTTAAATTGAACTTTAATTCTTCATCATTCTATACTTGTGATCCTTAATGTTTTGTTTTGATCTGTTGAGTGATGTTGGATTAATGCTACAAGTTTGTGCATTGAACTGAAGTAAACGACGAAATAAATTCTCAGAGAAAATGCAGAAAGGAAGTGGAAATATCATCACTGTCGAGTTGAATTTATTTCGAAGAGTTGTAGAAATTGTTGTTTATGTAAGATTTATTGTGCTGCGTGATTGTTGAAAATTGATTTGTCATAATTACAGAGATTCTATTACACCCCTTGTTAGGGATTCATTGTTCCCGATATCTGGGATTAGTGATATTCTTTTTCGTAATCTCTGCAAAATAATGAGATATATTTAGGGTGTGTTTGGAACTCCTTTTCCAAAAAGTGGTTGCAAATACTCCTTCGACGTGTGATTATTTTTGTACTTTTTTTCGTCCGAACTAAAATTACTTTTACTCTTAAAATTGAATACCCTCCATAAATTATATTCTCACAATACCATATAAATTTTAAAAATGTCTTTCTTGTTTTATTTTGTTTCATTCTCTTTGTATATTTTATCTAATTCAACCATCCAAAGTACTTTTATACTTTATTTTCTCTTCTACTTTGCATTGAATTTTTTAATAGGTGTATCACTTTACTTGTAAAAATTATTTCGGGATGGAGAGTAATATGTACGTTAATTTTTTTTTTTCAAAATTAAAGTGGTTTTTCTCATGTAGCTTACTCACTTAATATGAGTAGCATTTCGGTAGATACTTCTCCCTCCCCTCTGTAAGCTATCTGCTTTGTTAAATAATCGATATTTTAGAAGAGAAAATGCACTCAGTATTTTGTTGAATAAATGAAATCTGCAACGCTTATCCTTCGTAAGGTCTTGTCATGTACAAAATTCCCTTTTTCGCCCCCAATCTATTTGGAAATTACTTGTTTACACAAAACAATACTCATAAATTACAATATTGATTCCAACTGCTTAATCTGGGGATCAATGTTTTGAGGATCTATATCTTGTCCAGGATTAATGTATGCATCAGCCATGGCCTTCCCCCTGTCCAGCACCTCAGCTGGAACTGTTCCCAGAAGCCTGTGTGCAATACAAATATTGTTATTATTACACCTCAACCTCAATAGATAAGCACCAACACTATATATATGAATCCATTACCCGTTCAGTGCATCGAGCACTGTAACCACTTTCGCCTTCATCGAATCAATTGAGGACCCTGAATCATTTCTTGATGCTTGCAAAAGCAGAGAATCGAGTTCTTCCAAGGCTCTGTCCATGGTTTGACAAAAAAAAAAAAAAAAAAAAAGATGTCATTTGCAATGATATGAAGCCCGATTATGGGTTTCTTATAGAGCCCAATACCAATATAAAACATATGTACGCTGTAGCATAATACAATTAGTTTATGCTGATGTTGGGCTCTATAACAAGACCGTATTCATACAATACTGCAAGAAGTTTGAATTAGTAAAACCATCCACCCAGTCTCACTCAAAATCGTAGGCTCTTACATAAATGATAAATGTCATTATTTCAAGACTATGGGATCTAGCATAATATTGTTTCGCATCAAGTTTGAACACTCGAGTCCATAAGGTAATGCAAACAGTACCTCAAACATTGATCAACCTCATTGAAAGCTGTTTTGCCGTTTCCAGCATCAGAGGCATATTGTGCTACCTACACAATGAACACCCCAGAGATATATGATGTCTTAATCAACCACGTTACCCAACGGTTTTCTCAAATGAAGCATATCAATTGGACGAAACCTCTGAATTTTAACTAACAAGGAAAATGTCCTTTTATTTCTGCACCTCAATTTTGTAGAAAGAATCACTAACTTACTACTATACAGATGGAATTGACAAAAGATTGAAAGAAGGAAGGTAGTTAGTACCCACAACTTACTGCTCGAATATTAATGCGCAACGATGATGCAGGACCAGATCTTAAAAGATTCCGGCAATCAGCATATTTAGGTTTATCAACTTCAAGATATTGCCCTACAGTAGAAGTAACATTTTCATGAATATAGATCCTATTGACATTTATCATTTTTCTGAAATTTAAACACCCCAACTAAAAAACGCGACAGTAAAAGGATGTACATACAGATTTATAGTCACAAAAACAACAGAGTAAATAGTAGTGTACAAAATCACCACATACATGATACAACAGCAGAAAATATCAAATCTCTCTGCCGGATTTCCAGAGAAGATAAAAAAAGACACCAATAGATGATGCTAGCCTAATTCAATTATCAGATATGTAATTGTGAAGCATTACCCAATTCCTTAATCTGCAACTCAGTCAATATAACAGCTGGTAAATAAGCCTCTAGCGGATCAAGCTTTTTCCTAGATAAAAGTAATGACAAATTATTAGCTATACATAAACAAAAAGATGAAGTATGAGCACCAAGATAGCTGCTCACTAAGCAGTTAGTAGCTGCCAAGAGTAAAACAATCTACAGCTGAATAAGAACTGAAAAGATGATAAGCTATTGAATTGAAGCCAAAACTTTCAGCATCAATATTATAAAATGGATCAAAGTATTATAGGAGATGAAACAATGACGCTCTCCAGTCTCCACTCTGACTATATCATAGAGTCTCTTTAATCAAACAGCAAAAAAGGTATTATATATGTTCTATTCATTAACTTGACATGAGGTTTCTTGAGCATGAGTAATTGTTCATTCTAAAGATGAAATATGAGAAGTAGTTGATGGTACAATATGAGTCTCGCATTATACCTAGGGGGAGAGGAAAATGTAAATAAATTTAAATTTATCGGCCTACCATTCCCATGGATATTGCGGATCCAGCCTATGTCTACCAAGACTGAACCTTAGGCGAACTTAAATTTCAGAGGAAGACCACTTCTATCAAACTCAATACTCTTTAATTTTTCCTTTGCAGAAGTAAATTCCACACATATATAGACAATTGATATTGCATTTGCAATTCTGTCGATAATTAGCACGATAATCTACTTATTAAAACTGGAATACATCATCAATGAATAAAAGCTACAACCAGAAGCATTAGACTTGCACAATCTATGGTATTTAAAAAAGAATATCAATGATTAAGACTAAAAGATAAACGTAGGTAACCGAGAGAGAGAGAGAGAGATAAGATTCATACTTTTTGACATATTTGTCAAAGATGGTATCGGCCGTTGCATCTGGAGCTACCAAAGATACGCTTGTTAGAACATGAAAAAAAAAAGGAAGGGAGGGAAGGAGGGAGGAAACTGCAACTGCTCCAAATTTTTAACCACAAATATGAGTTACTAGCACAAAGATTAAAACGAATGCAAAGCGAACGAATCAAAACCGTAATAAAGGTAAATTAAAATTCAGAGTTGATGGAAAAGTAGTCTCTGATTAATTTGTCAAGTAATCAAAAATCGTGGTAAACGTACTTCCAGTTTTCTGCCTCATCAAGCTGATCTTTTGGATCAATTCGATACAACACTAATTTATCAACTTACTATACAAACGTGAATTCATTACACGAGCTATATATTCATTCATAAGCGAGATTATATACAAATTGCAATTCAAACAAGGCACGGTATACCAAAAATAAGAATTCGTGAACTTGTAATACTTTCTTCAAGTGATTTCGCATTGCGGAGGCTTACCTTTGGATAGATAGAAGAGATGGAAATAAACAAGCGATAAGGACACCAATCGCCTGCTCTCAAGCTTCCTCTGTGGCAGCAATTCGCACCACACTCTAGAGCTTAAAATGCGCCGTTTTGGTTTTACCGTAAAACTTGAGGCGCGTGGGAAATGGAGAATTGAAGCAAAATGGCAGGTGCTACCGTGCGCCGTCGCGGAGATGATGCCGGTGGTGGTGGTCATTTCGCGGCCGACGGTTTTGTGGCAAAGTTGGTATCTTATCCACTTTCTTTGGCGTCGTTATTTTTAATTTTGAAGTTACAAATTTACCCTTCAATTGTTTACAGATTTTATCAAGAAATAATTTGCGAACGGTAATTTTCATAGAAATATTAAAAATATATCCCTGAAATTTCGTTTGGTTTTCTTTATTGGATAATCCGCTATAATACCTATATTTGTAATACCAGTTTATTATCAATATTTTGTTTGGTTTCAAAAACTTGAGTTAAATAATTAGTTATTAACTATCAATATTATGTTTGGTTGCAAGTATTATAACTAGTATTAATTTATTTTAGACTAATTTGTCCTTATAAATAAAAACAATAATAAACACATTTTGATGAAAGTGAAGGGTGTTTTTGGTATTTTAAAATTTAATAGATGTTGGAGAAATATAAGTATTACAAATACCATATGAAACTTGGAATCTATAATACCATGTATTAGGTATTATTTGAAGCGGGCCTATTCTTAATAACGTGGAAGTATAATGTATACAACAAACCAAACAAGTGATAAAGGTGTATTAGGGATCAATACACCCCTAATAAAGGAAACCAAACCACCCCTATTATACTAATATGGAGTTTAATTTTGATGATGTGTCAAACTCACATTTATTCAAGGACATTATTGCAATAGATATCGCAAGATTAATTTTACGGATATATCGCATGATATATCGATATTGCATATTGATATTGCAAAAATTGAAAAAAATGACGGAAATTTTATTCAAAATTAAAAATTTAACAAGATATTTAAAAATTATTATAACATGTTATTATGCACATATTCTATTCAAAATTACAATAAAATTGTATGTTTAAAGCGATCATATGATTAATAGATTATATAAATATTGTCTGATGCAAAATAATTGACAACATAATACATAATGCAATACAAAATGATTAAATATACATAATAAAATATAATTAATATCAAAATAAAGATCTATGAGGTTCAAATATAGTAGTAGAAATGTCATTTTTATCCAAACAATATTGATATCACCTCTTTAAAACACCATTTGAATACTTGATATACTTAGTAATGAAGTAGTTTCTCTCAAATACAATTGAAATAGTCTTAGTTTAAAATAAAAATAATTAAAATTAATATGATTAGAATGTGTCTCTTGTGAACCAAATTTTACGGTAAAACTTGATCCACATTGAAAGAACAAATTAGTTTACCTTTCGTTATCCCAACTAATACCCTTTAGTAATATAGGTATTACTCTTCAATTATCAAATCAAATAATAATTGAAAATTAAAATTATTCACTAAAGTTGGAAATCTTGCTGTCTTATACATTAAAATTGATTGATATGTCCATAAGAATATATATTTTATGTATAAAAAATAATAAAAAACCAAAATAAATAATTTTTATAAAAAATTTAAAAAATCGCAATTTTTACGTATATTGTGACATTGTGCGATATTTTGCGATATTTTCACGATATTTAGGAAAAATTACACTACGGTGGCCGATATCGATATCGATAATTTACGATATTTTGCGATATTTCCACGATATTCGGAAAAAATACATTATCCCCTAATATCCGTATCCCAAACTCATTTTTGTGATATATCCGCGATATTTGGATTCTTGCATTTATTTGGCTTATGTGTCAAACTCATATTGATTTGTTTTATGTGCCACTCTAAGAATAACTTGCTTAAGTACATGTGTATAACTTATGTGTTATCTATGTGGCTCTATAAAATCTATTAAAAAAATGCATCCACATAGATTTGAACCTTGCACCTCATAAATTATACTAATAACATTTTTACCAACTAAGTCAATTTATAAATATTAAAATATCTATTATATTTATCTTGAGTCTAAAGTATATTAGAATTTTTGTTAGTAATACAAACAAGTAAATTAAGTATATTTATT
Source organism: Paraleonurus japonicus (assembly GCA_030762865.1). Classification (NCBI taxonomy): domain Eukaryota; kingdom Viridiplantae; phylum Streptophyta; class Magnoliopsida; order Lamiales; family Lamiaceae; genus Paraleonurus; species Paraleonurus japonicus. The sequence goes on along the minus strand of CM061054.1, from coordinate 50,894,522 downwards.
TTACTATTACGAATTAATTAATTAAATTATAAAATATTTTAATTATGTAAATTTTTATATTTATTTTAAGGTCTCACTATATTTGATGATTTTTTTCATTTAGAAAATCATGAAAATTTTAAATATGTAATAAAGTATATGAAATTATTAATGAAATTTTAAAAATAATATTGAGTCTAATTTAAAAAATATAATCACATGGATTTGAAACTACTATAGAGTTCACGTAAATTGTAATTAAATTGAGATTGAGATTAAAGATCGTGAATTAGTAAAAAAATAACTTATAATTTTAACATATATTTTATTTGAATATATTTATTATATAATTATATTATATTATTTTACAATGAACAAATTAATTTATGCATACATAATATATTATGATATTAAATGATGAGTGTTAATGATTGCATAAATATTGAGGTTATTGAAGGTGTGCGTAAGTGTTTTGCGGAATGTTGTCAAGAATGTTGGCACATTCGACGAACAACACAGCATACAAAAATTAAATACGTAAATACACATCGGAAATCTAAAACACTTTGCAAGGTGGATATAAAAATTTTGTATAGACTATAAATAAGTCTATACTACCAATCGCGAAATATCACTAGTAATTGTTAAGTGATACAATCGGTGAAAACATAAGCCACACCGTGAATGAATTTATGTATATAGTGACTAGGCGTTGATCAATCTAACTTATTACTAATACAAATAAAGATCCAATGTTGAGTGAAATGTTGAAACATTCACCAACGGAAGTATCGAGATAGAAACGTATAATAAACTCTCTAATCTATGCCAATAGACTATGCTAGATTGTGTTTCTCTCAACTCCAAATTTTAATCTTCATAGCAGTAGTGTATATATAGATATTACGGACATTCTTAGTGCTTGAAGATAACTTCCACATCTCCCTTGAAAGTAGGTAACTTCTTTGCAACTTCCCCATGTTCTTTTCAACTCCTCACTCTTACCTTTTCAACCGCATGACTTATGGAAACCGCCACAAGTCTTCAAACCGTAAAAACAAGACATTGAACAAGACATTTTGTGGGTTAAGGGTTAGTGGAAGTGGAAGGACGATTGCGATGTTGTGACCAGAATGTTGGCACATGATTGCAGCTTTTTCGAGTAAGTATATTTAAGACACAATCAAATTATCGAACCCAAAGGAACTAAGTCGAGCAAGGATCCCTAAAGCTAAGAGTTGGCATGGTATTATAGAGTCGGGCTCGGGTATGCAAAATTAAATCTAAATTAAACAACTAAGAATAATCAACTAACAAATTACCAAGAGATAACTATATGAGAAAAATGTGTTCGGTGCAAATTACCAAGGAATCCTTAATTACGAATCACACATGATCGGGTTTCAATTAATGAGGGATAATAGGAGCTATTTAGCAAAATATCACATATCAACCGTCTTTGGATAAGCCTAGGTTTAATATATCAAATAAGCACGTAAGATAGTTTAGAGACGACACCCTAAGTCTCCTCACTTAATCACAAGAAATAGAATCAAGCAATTAACGTATTCTAATGTAGGTTCTAATGAAAATTAACCAAGTCTCCTTGCGTTAATCCAATATTAACTTCAATCACCAAACCAAGCCTAACACCTAAGCATCAATTTAATAAACCAAATCTCTTTGAGCAAATTAAATCAATTAACAAAGGATCAAAACCTAATCTAGCAATTAAATCATGCAAATCACAATAGAATAATTAATCACCTCAATAAATGAAACACCCAATCACATGATCATCAAAATTAATTCATCCAAGAATCATCACACCCAAACACAAAAGGAATTTAGCCACTCATCATCAATTCAACAAAATCCATGAAAATTAAGAGAATTAAATGAGAAGAGAGCATAAAAATTTAGAAATAATCCACTAATAATAAAGAGAAAAGTATGGGTATCACCTTGAATGTTTTGAGTACTTGAATCAATTGAAATCTAACCCTAAGTTGCAAGAAATTGAAATTGAAATTGAAAAACACCTAATCTATGTGTGAATGTGTGTGGAAAGAATAATTGAAAACCCTAATCTAAAAGCTGCTACCCTAATTCTAATCTACTCCTCCTTTCCACGCTCTGTTTTTCGCCCCTTTATATAGACGAATTTATGAAAGTCCCGCTCCTCGAGTCGAGGCTCAGCCCTCGACTCGAGGATCTCATTTTGCCGTTGCCCTCGACTCGAGGCTCCTCCCTCAAGTCGAGGAATCTCCTATTTTTCGAATCCTCTCTTTCCAAAGACATCCCTCGACTCGAGGTCCTCGCCTCCTCGACTTGTGCTCGAGTCCAGGATTTTTACGAGCAGGGCTCCGCCTCCGACCCCGTTTTTGTCCGGTATGTTCGTCTCTTCATCCTAAGACTGTCGGTACTCTCGGTTTGGCCAAATTCCACCGATTTACCGTAAAATGGACGAAATACCTCAAGTGATACTTTTAAACAAAATAATGATACTCTACACATTGAAGCACAAAACTAACATTTTTATCACTTTTTGCATTAAAATAAAACCCAAAAACATGCATCAACTTCTCTCTAATCAAAGCACATTCTCGAGTAACACTTGTCAGCGACATCAACAATCTCCCCCTTCGGCCTTTCTCTTTGGAACACACACGATGTTGTACCATTGATCGGTAATGTATACACAATAGAGATAAGTAAATCAATATCAAGTTAATGACATCTTTTTACTTAGCAAAAAATGCTGAGAAATATAAAACAATAAACAATAAACATATAACATCACTAAAACATATTTTAAGAACATAACATAGATTTAACACATAAAAAAACAAAAAAACTAAAATTAAATCGGAGCAACATGATATAAGATCATACGTCACAATATACAAACATTAACAAATACTAGGCTTATCAAAAATTAAATCGGCAGCATAGTAACAAGGACTTTAAACAAAAAATACTCAAATTAATACCATACTAATAATAAGTTCAAAATATACCTATAATATTATAAGATCATAATATAAGTTCAAATAAACATAAAACATAATAACAAAATATAAATTGAGTCTTTACAAAAATAGACAGAGCTTATAGTCGAATATAAGGAGAGGATTGGGTACATTGAACATAAACAATCGCATCTTCAATAATCTGCTCTAACTCCCCCGATCTTCAAGCTCTTCCATCTTTGCAAGCTCTCCCCCTTACTCGGTGCCCCGGCCATCCAGATCATCATAGAGAACACTCGGGTCTTCGTCGCCCCGATCCACAACATCAATTTTTTCGGCATCCATATTTGAGCCGGTGGGACCGCCATCGGTGTTATGCGGATTGTCGAGCACAATATCCGGCACATCCTGCATTACGGCATTAGGATCTCGCACTTGTTCCTGCCCGCTATATCTGCATCCGGTCCACCATCGGCAGCCTGTACTCCAAAGACGCCAGATCCAGTACCATCGGCAACATTCGGTGCAAGCGGCGAGTCCCACTCCCCTGTGAGTACGTGACGGTAAAAGGAGAGTTTCCCAAATCCTTTTCTACATTTCAAGATTGCTCAGCAGACATTTAGTATTAGTAATTGAGTTATCTGTCATTGCAATTTGATCGCGTATAAATTACGTGTAATTGCGATATGTTGGCGGCGTGTGTGCCAACATCTCTCGGCACATCACCGGTGGTGATTAGCGGGAACCTCGGCTTCGGGGCATTCGGATCTCTATATGGTAGATCAATCACTCTTGGTCCACTTCTCGGTACATGGGAGATCCCTAAACTCGAGCAAATGAAATGATTATCTCTGAATTTTCCCTTTGAAATCCTATAGTGAAATCATCATATATATCAAGGATATGGTAGCAGACCTTTACTCTTCAACTTTCCTAATAAGTCATCATATTCTCAAAGATTGTCTTCCCTAGGTTGAATCTTTGCAAATGACCAATTTTGTACATGAGGACAGCTTGTTCGGATGTTAAGGTGGTGGTGTTGGATGAGGGCGGCCCAATTGTAAACTATTAATTTGTGCGGGACACTATACAAACTAGTGAGGACCGAGGAGTTCATCCTATATCTCCACACTGTTTGTCTCCCTCCGGTGATGACACTTATCACCTCATCAAGGTTATCAATATGAGGATCTTCATCATCCCTAGTCCTAAGAAAAGCTGTTAATCGTAGCGGGAGTAACCTCAATCACATTTTCCCTAAATTTGACCTTTTCATAGTTCTTAGAATGAACCACTAAAAGTACTATCCTTCAAGTTGGCATAAAATTCATACACCCAATCAATAAGATATGGAGTAGCAAACCGAAGTGCAAACAAGAAAGACCTTTCCTCCGGATAACTAATCATATTCACGTAAATGAAATCATCCATCTTAATTATCCTTTCCCCACAATCAGCCTAGTCCTCAAAGTTCTAAACTTATCACTATCAACCCCGTTATAGCTATCGTCGAATCGGAGGAAGAAGACATATGCGAGAGAAGAATCGTATGTACCTCATCCGATTTTTCGAGGATGAGCCGGATGTTGCCATGGGTGAGGCGATCCTCGGCACATTGTGCGGATCGGTATGTCTCTTGCTTCTCCTTTCCACGGCTTGGCAAGCATATCACCCAGTCGATTCATTTACGAATCATCGATTCTCCCCACGAGGTAGGCACTTTGGAACATCGGCTTGTTCACTAGCTTTTTTTAAGGCTTGCCTCCCTCATTTCATCACTTGAAGAGTTAGAGTCGAAAACCTGAATTGGTTTTGAAGCAACTCCATCATCGTGCTTACGCTTCTTTCCGGTTTTGAGTAATCTACTCGTCGACCCATCGTCCGTAAGAGCGTCGTTTCGACCTCGGCCTGAGTGGCTTGATGACGAACAACACGAAATCGGCGGTGAGCTCTCTCGATGTCCATAGAGTCGAAGCGCTTCCTCCATTGAAGCATCTTGAGTGGATTGTGAAGGCGTAAAGACTAGATGTCCTGTATTTGTCAAAATCAACCTGTCACCGACTTTGACAATCGGGTAAATCGTCTTCTTAGTAAGGGTTTTGAAGGCGTAGACGATTTGATCGAAGTGGCCCCCTCGGTGAGATCAACCGTCATAGGGTAGGTTTCAAGAACATGAGCTTCGCTAGCTTCGCCGACATCCCGATTTTGTGGCGTTTCGTCTAAAATTGGAGTTTCGGTGGGTTGTACATCGGGATTCTCGGTGTGGGTTGGCGATAACGGCACATCTATCGACTCAACCCTAATAGATGCGGGTGATGTTGGGGCCAGTGCGCCAACACTGTCGAAACATTTTCTCGCGGCCATTGTTGCTAAGAGACAGAGGTTTCGTGAGGAAGAAAATGAAGCGAGAGTTAGCGTGTTTGGATTGTGAAGGTGAAGAGTCCTTTCGATGGGCCATATTAATAATCTGCAAACACTTTTTAAATTATAATAATTAAATAATCAATTTGAATAATTAAAAGGTGATAAAGAACTAATACCAATAAGCATAATTAATAATACCTTCAAACACTTGTGCTTAATTCGAAACTATGATATAATGTGTAAAACACACTGAGCATTAAGGACCTTAAATAGGGAAAAGAAAGAACGTAGAAGTTGCGATCACATCGGTGTTAAGAAGAAAGAATTAAATCACATCCCTAAGAAATAAGACATTACCGAATGTGTGGAAGTTAAAATTTAAACATGCAAATAACCGCTTAATAAAAATAACCGCATAATAAAATAAATTAGACTACATAATATTGCTGGGAACAATTTAAATTAAATAAATCTGCATAAAATAATATTCGAAAATTATCAAACTCATAGAGGTAAATATACATATGAGAACGAGAATGTTATTCAATGAATGTCGGCACACACACTTCTCAACACAGCTTTTACATGAATTAATTCATTTGTGTTGCACTATATTTTGCTTTTCTCACTCATTCACATTGATCCATTTTTCCGTAAGAGATCATCGTAGTTGTAAGCTCCGTGTCCCATAATTACTCAATGGATTGTGAATATATTGATGCATTTAAGTCACCTTTTGAAAAGAGAACATCGTAGTAGTCAACTCTGTGCCCCATAGTTACTCGGTGACATAGCATCTAATTGTGAGGTTTTTAATTAATTGCATTTGAGAGAAGTGTGTCCAGGACAATTTATATTAATCACAGTTCCAATACTATTTACACGAGAGTTCGAGAACACTAAATATCACAATACTTAGAAAATTTTAAATAAATTGTTCTAGTGTTGTCACAAATATTGACACATTTATTACGACACTCAACAATAATAGGTCTAATTAGTGCATAGACCAAGAGATTTTCTAAGAGAAGAAAACCTCTCATTATCAAGTGCTTTAGTGAAAATGTTTGCAATTTGCTTCTCGGTAGAAATATATTCCAACTTTACAACTTCTTTTTCTACAAGGTCCCTAATGAAGTGGTGTCTTATATTTATATGCTTAGTTAATGAATGTTGCACGGGGTTCTTAGATATATTAATTACACTTGTATTGTCACAATAAACAGTAAGAGTATAGCTCTCCAAACCATAATCATCGAACATCTTCTTAAGCCATAGAAGTGAGTACAACAGCTTTTCCATGGCTATGTATTCGAATGCAGCCGTAGATAAGGAGACACAATTTTGTTTTCGGCTATGCCATGAAATAAGATTGTTACCCATGTAGAAACATCCTCCACTAGTACTCTTTCTATCATCACTATCACTGTCCAATCTGCATCACTATAACCAATCGAAGAACAATTAGTGTCTTTGCTATACCATATTCCATAATCACATGTGCTTGCCACATATCTAATGATCCTCTTAACTGAATTCATGTGTGATTTTTTAGGATTAGCTTGATAACGAACACATAAACAAACACTAAACATAATGTCGACCTACTAGAAGTCGGATACAAAAGACTACCAATCATCGACCTATACAATGTTGGAGTCAACATTCGCCAACACCTTTGTCTTTACACAATTTTGTGTCGATCCCATAGGTGTCCTAATGTGTTTAGCATTGTCTAAACCGAACCTTTTTACAAGATTTTTGGCATATTTACTTTGACAAAAGAAAATACCATCTTTGCATTGTTTAATTTGAAGACCTAAAAAGTAATTCAAGTCTCCAACCATCAACATTTCAAAGGTAGAGGTCATTTCATGCACAAATAATTCAAGCATCTTTTCACATGTAGAACCAAATACAATGTCATCAACATATATTTGAGCAATCATAATATCATTTCCAGAATGTTTTATAAACAAGGTCCTATCAGCTTCACCTCTATAGAAATCGAATTCAACAAGAAAATCAATTAATCTACCATACCATGCCCTAGGTGCTTGCTTTAAACCATATAAAGTCTTCTTAAGTTTATAAATATGATCAGGAAATTCATGATTCTTAAAACCCTTAGGTTGTTCTACATATGCTTCTTCCATAAGAATTCCATTTAGAAATGCACCTTGACATCCATTTGATGCGCTTTATATCAATGTAACATGAAATAGCAAATAATAGTCTTATAGATTCAATTCTAGCAATTGGAGCAAATGTCTCATCAAAATCAATACCTTCTACTTGTGTGTAGCCTTGTGCAACTAATCTAGCTTTGTTCCTCACAACATTACCATATTCGTCGAGTTTATTTTTGAAGATCCATTTGGTACCAATTACATTCATATTTTCGTGCCTAGGCACAAGCTTTACCACATGTCTTGCATCAAAACTCAATTTCCTCCTTGTTTGTACACGATTGAGGCTTACCTATGATCTGTTGTTGTGGATGATTTTTAAGAATTCTGAAAGATGGTCAGTAGCGAGGATAAGATATAGTTACATTAATTTACGGATGTTGAGGTGATGTTGCTCCGGATGTGGGCACATTTGTAGCAACATTCTCAATTGATTGAAACATCGAGAACCTTGCATCTGCTCAATAAGATCGATCCACATCTTCTTCAATGGTATTATCTGCAAGACTTGCATTATCATAAAAAAACATTCATAGACTCTTGAACAAGATTCGGTCCTAAGATTATAAACCCTAAAAGCTCTATTGTTTCTAGCATAACCAAGAAAGAAACCATTATCACTTTTTGAATCAAATTTATGAAGTTAGTCTCTATCATTCAGTATGTAACAAACACATCCAAAGACATAAAAGTATTTGATTGGGCTTTTTATTATTCAAAACTCATAAGGTGTTTTAGTAGAATTAGGTCTTAAATAAACTTTATTTGATATATGACAAGCGGTATTCAAAGCTTCACCCAAAATCTTTTGAAAGTTTCTTGGATAAGAGCATTACACTAGCCATCTCTTGTAGAGTTCTATTTTTCCTTTCGGCTACGCCATTTCTTTGAGGTGTTTTAGGAGAAGAAAACTCTTGCATTATACCTTTTTCTTCACAAAAATTAGTGAATAAGCTGTTCTCAAACTCCCTTCCATTATCAAACCTTATTCTCTTCACCTTGGTGTTAAAAATATTTTTAAACCGTTTATAAAGAATTTTGAATATTCCAAAAGCATCTGATTTCTCCTTAAGAAATTCAATCCATGTAAACCTTGAATAATCATCTACTATGACAAAAGAATATCTCTTATCACCAATGCTTTCAGTCTCCATTGGTCCCATTAAATTCATATGTAAAAGTTCAAAGCAATGTTTTGTAGAACAATGTGTCAATATTTCATGTGACATTTTGACTTGTTTACCATTTTGATAGGATCCACACACATTCGACATACGTATTTGTAACTTAGGCAGACCTTTAACAACATCAAATTTCATAAATTTGACAATATTCCTATAATGAGCATGTCCAAGTTTTTGATGCCAAAGTATACTTTCATCGGTTTGAACATTAAAGCATGCTTGATTTGAATCAATCGAATAACAATTATCAACCGATCTATTACCAACCATGAGACAATCATTATCATTATTTAACACATAGCATGAATTTTTATCAAACTTAACATGCAAGTCATCATCACACGCTTGACTTATGCTAATCAAGTTTGCAAGTAAACCCTTAACATGCAAGACTTTTGTCAAATTAGGAAAACCCAGAAACATTCGGTGTACCTATCCCAACAATTTTACCTTTTGAACCACCTCCATATGTAACATTTCCACCATAAAAAACCTTATAATCGGTGAGATAACTTTCCTCACCGGTCATGTGCCTAGAACACCCACTATCAAAGTACCATAGTCCAGGAACACATGCTTTTAAAGAGGTGTAAACAACATTACATACAATTTAACTTTCTCACCCAAGTGGATTTTTGAGCAGTTTCTGTGAAAATTTTTGAAGCTCTGTTTCGAATGTTAAGCGAGAATGTGGCAACATTTTCAAAGACATTTTAGCAAATTTTTTGTCATGTCTCATTCTTAAACAGTTCATCTCTTATGACCTTATGTAAAGCAAACATCCTTCTTTTTAGAATCATTTTTCGATTTTCGGGTTCAATGAAGGTTTTGTAAACACAATAGATTTATTATTGCTCGAAACTGAGTAATGTTACCATTATAACCAAGACCATGTCTACTTGTACTTCCAATTGTTAATGCATTATCAAGTTTTCTTTGAACTTTACGAATATCTTTTGAAATTGAGTTGTGCCTTTAAGTTGCTCTTTAAGGTTGCATATCTCCGGATCTTTCCTTGACAAAATGACCTCAAGCTTTATCACCAAATCCTTTTGATATGACTCTTCAATAGTCATGTCCTTCAAGGCTTTCTCGAGTGAATTCCAACTCCTTTTCAAGCTTAAGATAACTGGTCTTACAATCTTTGCAAACATTGTTAGAAGTACCTACTTTATATACACAAGAACTTGAGAAACAATTAACTTCACGGAACTTCCAATGTTTCCTCAAATGTTGACACATTTGACTCGACATCGAATCATCCAAGAAATCATCAAGAGTATCATCATATATAATTCTTGCGAAAAAGCATATTCTTTATTTTTATCGAATCATCTTCACAATCGGACTCATCACTTAAGGTAGCATTGAAATTTACCCTTTTTCTTAAAAGAGTGTTGGCACATTCATTAGCATAATGACAAAAACCAGAACATGCATCACATTTTACATATTACGGATCATATTTGATCTTGTTACCTCTATCAAATTGCCTAGGTTGATTAACATTCCTATTTTTATCGAGCAATTGACGTGAACTTCGATCTGATCTCTATCTTGATTCTTCATTTGCAAATTATTTCTAAGTCTACTTGCTCTCTTTTTCAAAAAAGCATTAAACCGCTTTAGTCAAGAAAGCAATGTTATCAAATAATGTCGGCACAATCATCAATAACATCTTCATCGAATCTATTTCGGTAACAAAGCTGTTGTTTATCAATACTCGAAGATGTCTCACCTTTGAAAACAATTTTCTTTTGATTTCTCATTATCTCTTTGGGAAAAATTCATTTCATATGTTTTCAAAATACTAACCAACTCATTTTGTGTGATAGCATCGGTATCTTTAGCTTCCTCAATAGCACATATTTTAGCATCAAAACGTTTAGGAACAACTCTTAAGATTTTATGTACTAACCTTGTATTGGATATAGCTTCACCAAGTGCTTGAGATTCATTAGAAATCTCGGTGATTCTTTCATTGTAGGAGGATATGGTCTCATCTTCCTTCATCCTTAGATTTTAAAACTTGGTTCCAAGCATCCGCAACTTTGTCCTTCTAACACTCTCGGATCCTTCATAATGTTCTTGTAATCTCTCCCATGCTTCTTTTGTAGAAATACAATTAGAGATTATTTTGAAGATGGAAACATCCGTAGATGTGAATATGGCATTGAGTGCCTTTGAGTTGAAGGCGCCGTGGTCACCTCATCATTTGTCCATTCTATCTCCCTCTTGATTTGAGCTTCGGTGTTATCGTGTATCGACACTATTGGTGGAGTCCATCCGGTTAAAATACTCCTCCATGCACATTCATTAATGGACTTGATGTACATGCGCATCTTAGGCTTCTAAATAGCATAATTTGTTCCATCAAGAACTCGGTGGCCTAACTGGAGCTATCATAGGATATTACATTGCAATAATACACACCAAAAACAAGATCAAAACTCGGGATAACGAGTTCAATGGCTCTGGTGCCAATTGAAGGTGTGCGTAAGTGTTTTGCGAGAATATTGTCAAGAATGTTGGCACATTCGACGAACAACACAGACAAAAATTAAATACGTAAATACACACCGAGAAGTCTAAAACACTTTGTAAGATGGATATTAAAAATTTTGTATAGACTATAAATAAGTTTATCTTGTTAATCGGCGAAATATCACTAGTAATTGTTAAGTGATACAATCGGTGAAAACATAAGCCACACCATGAATGAATCTATGTATATAGTGACTAGATGTTGATCAATCTAACCTATCACTAATACAAATAAAGATCTAATGTTGAGTGAAATGTTGAAACATTCACCAACGGAAGTATCGAGATAGAAATATATAATAAACTCTCTAATCTATGCCAATAGACTATGCTAGATTGTGTTTCTCTCAACTCCAAGTTTTAATCTTGTGTTTCTCTCAACTCCAAGTTTTAATCTTCATAGCAGCCGTGTATATATAGATATTACGGACACTCTTAGTGCTTGAAGATAACTTCCACATCTCCCTTGAAAGTATGTAACTTCTTTTGTAACTTCCCCATGTTCTTTTCAACTCCTCACTCTTGCCTTTTCAACCGCATGACTTATGGAAACTGCCACAAGTCTTCAAAGCGTAAAAATAAGACATTGAACAAGACATTTCGTGGGTTAAGGGTTAGTGGAAGTGGAAGGACGAATTTTGATGTTGTGACCGAGAATGTTGGCACATTTTGAGTAACACTTGTCACTAACATCAACAGTTATTAATTGCAAAAATGATGAAAAATGTTAGTAGTTGTGCTTTAAGGTGTAAGGTATCACTTATTTGCATTAAAGGAATTACAAGTGGAGATTAATGGATTTTTATGTATTTTATCTCATTTTCGGGTATTTCGGTGGAATTTGGCCAAACCGAGCATATGAACATTCTCACGGGAACAAGATGTACAAGATGGAAGAATTCGGGGTCGGAGATGGTCGACGGTACGAAAAATGCCTTGGACTCGACCTGCAGTCGAGCCGAGAGGCTCGACTCGAGCTCGTGGTCTGAAGGAAAAATTGGCAAAGTGTGTTGAAGCTCGAGTCGAGGTGCGGGAACTCGAGTCGAGGTGGCTGCGTGGCGAGAAGCTCGAGTCGAGGCGAGGAAAAAATTGCAAAGCTTGAGTCGAGGTTATAGGGCTCGAGTCGAGCCTAGAGTAATTTTTACCAAAATCGTGCTAGCGACTTCGAAGCTCGAGTCGAGGCATGTAAGCTTGACTCGAGGCGCTTGGAAATCAGATTTTCCCATTTTAATCCCACTTTGACGAAAAACAGAGCATGGGTGATTAGTGGCGGTTAGTGTTTGTGTTCTAGGCCATTTTACGCAATTTTCAAGGATCTCTCACTTCTAGCATTCATAGATACATGTTTTAGATAGATTGTTATCATATGACTCACAGATTAGTGATAATTTCCATTGGTTTAGAGTTTTTGATTGTATTTTGCAATTGGGAATATTTCATATGTGTTGACAGTCAAGCTATCTACAATTTAATGATTTCTTACCTTTTCTCTAATTCAATTGCCTTAATTACTCTTGCTAATATGATGATTGTGATGTTTGTGTGTTCACCCATGGATTTTGCTCATTGCACCATGAGCTAATCCTCTTGTGCATGTGATAATTGAGATTAGGGATGATTTAATTGTCCTTGCTATAATTGTTGACGATTGTTGTTTAATCGAGATAGATAAGTTCCCTAATTGTTGATGCTAATTGTGCTTCATACATGTTTATCTTTTTTTTATTGGTGTTTGATCACCCTAGCAACAAACGAGAGTTGAGCTAACGTGATTAGGGTTTAATCGGGTGATAATTGTGTATGACTGTATTTGTTTGATTATATTGCAATTGAGAAATTCCTTGCATGTGGAACCTCATAATTAGGCATTGTGTGATTTATGGAGACATTATTGTATAATGTTCATACTTTCTATCTTGATTGAATGACAATTTGATGCAATTATAGTGGTGATTAATGATTCCTTGGTTGAGATTATGCCTAGCACTCATCCCCCATTTGAACTTCTTGCAAGTTATTCTAGTTTAATTCCTTGATCTTAGCCTTATTCATAGCTTAATTGATTGCATTTCATTCTTGTTTGGAGTAGATTGCTAGATAATCCTTGCTTGCTACAATAGTCATTCTAGACTTGCATTCCTAGGGCCTCATTGCATCACATATCCTTTTAGTTCGATGCGTGGTGAGTCTTAATATCACTTGCACGATTATACTTCAATCATTAATTGATTTTTATGAAAATTTGCGTAATACGCGGGACTAAATCTAGTTGATTCATACAATAAAGAAGTATTAATTTGTATACTAAAAAGAATACTAATATTATTAGTTATGGCAAAAGTTTTAATAAATATAATATTAAATATATGGTGGGGGTGTTGGGAAATGAATTCTTCATATTTTTTTAAAATTTCTTGTAAATTTTGGAGAAAGATAGACAAATGATAAAATAATGAGTAATAAACTTATTCATAATATGAAATTAATATCATTACAATCATTCATTGATACATTCACCGATATCATAAATATTTTATACTATGATATCGGTTTATAAGTGCAATGCTATCACTAATGATTGTTATGGTATCGATGAATGAATATAATGATATTATTCATACTATGAAACTATTTCACACTAAATTTTATGTATTTTTATCATGTGTTTATCTTTTTTCAAAATTTACGAAATGTAGAGGATCCATATCCAAAGATATTAAGATGT